>CM049601.1:7288744-7741244 GCA_026979955.1 Megalurothrips usitatus
CAGGCCTCCGGAGTGAACACTTCAGAGCCGGCAGTCCGCCTCACACCGCCACAAGCACTACCTGGAGAGTTTAGCGAGGAGCAGCAGCGGGGGCGCGGGGGCAGCGGGGGCGGGCAGAGAAAGTGTAGCTCCTCATAGCAAAAGCGAACTTCGTCAGTCCAAGCCACGTACTGAACTAGGCCGTCATCGTCGCTTCCTTACCATTCCCTCACATACCCCCCCCCCCCCTTCTCTCGTGTTCGGTTCTGTATGCGTGTCTCGCTCACTCCCCTCTGTCCGTCTCACTCTCTCTCCCGCACGCTCGCCCGCCATCCGAGCGTGTGACACCTCGCGTCGCCCCGGGCGACAAGGACAACGCGGCGCCGCGCTGTCTGCTCCGCGGCGGCATGGCGGGGCGGGGCCCCTGCCGCCTCTGCAGTCCCGCCGCACGCCCGCGGCGAGCGGGTCTGCCAGCCCGGCCGACTGCAGGCGCTCGGAGGCTGCCGGCTGCTGGTGCCTGGGTGTGCTGATGGGGGAGAAGGAGAGACAGGGGAAGGGGGCGAGAGAGAGAGAGAGAGAGAGAGAGAGAGAGAGGAGAGAGAGAAGAAATAGTGTGCGTGAAGGAGAGAGAGGGGCCGGGGACCAGTGAGTCAGGGCCAACTCTGACATATCGCCCGCGACAAAACGTTTCAATTAGCTCCGCGGCGCCCTCCGAACGTGACGGGGTGTGAAACACAAAAACGGAAAGAGGGGGGGGGGGGGGGGGGGGGGAGCCGCGGCGGCGGCGGCGCGCGGCATTGTGGGAAATGCTTCCTTCCGCGTCGTGTCGAGGCGGCGGTGAGTTATTGCCGGAGCCGTGCGACGCTTTTGGCGGGAAAATATGAGTGTGCGGGACGCGACGCGACAGAGTAGAGGGGGGGGGGGGGGAGGGAGGGAGGGAGGGGAGGTGGTGTCCAATACCGGTAAGGCCAGGCGGGAGGGCGGGAAGTTTCCACGCGAACGTTGGGCCCGATAAGAATTGACGGTTTTTGTTGTCTCTTTTTTAACAAGGGGCATAAGATGTTGCCGTGTATTTACGAATATGAGACTAACGTTGTAACTGTGAGCTGTTGCACACAGAGAGTGTATTACGTTACCACGGGGAACCGCCTTCCTGAATGCGCGCTGGGAACACACACACACACACACACACGTGATAATAAGGTTCGATGGGACCTCACTCGCGGCTCCTACAGACCGCAGCGACAGCCGCCGCCGCCGCAGCTTCGGAGATTAAAACGGCACCGCCGCCGCCGCCGCCCTGTTGCTGCAGCCGCGGCGCGAAACAAGCGACCAACTTCCTTCATTACTCCGACGGGAGTTGCTGCTGCTGCTGCTGCTGCGGCGGCGGCGGCGGTAGCGGCCAGGAGCCGATAGGGGATGCAGGTCCCGCCGCGCTGCTAGCAGAGCTCTGAGAGCGACCCTCCGACCCCGGCCGACCCGCCGACCCGCCGACCCCGCGGCCCGCGGGTCCGAGTTAAGGTGAGTCCGTTCCGAGAGCGGCACCGCCGGCCCGGCACCCGCCGCCCGGTGTGGCGGGAAAAAGTGAGAGTGCTTGAATTATTCATGAAAATTGGTGACGTACTCCACCGGCAGGCGGCGGCCCCTGGGCCTCGGGGCAGCCTCGGGGCAGCCGGGAGGCGGAGGCGGAGGCGGAGGCACCGGCTGAGGCCCTCCGTGAGTGACGGCCCGCGGCGTCCCGCGGCCAGGAGAGCGGCGGAGGAGGGCCCACTCCAGGGCGCGCGCCTCTTACGGTCCCTTGTCTGACGGCTCGCCCCCGGCGCCGGCGGCGGCGCCGCTGCTAGCTGCCCGGCCGGCTGGATCACTGGGGATCTCTTGATTGCCACTTTCATATCGTTTCAGGCAGGAGGCTTTACATCGTCCCGCCCCCCTAACACACACACACACACACACACACACACAACAGGGGCCGCGGGGGGTCACTGTGATTCGGGCGCTGACCGACATGCCCGGGGTCGCATAGGGCTTGCCGGGAGGTGGTGGGGGTGTGGACAATGATTAACGACTTGCCATTGGCTGCGACCGCACGGCCCAGGGAGAGACAGGGTGAGAGAGAGAGAGAGAGAGAGAGAGAGAGAGAGAGAGAGAGAGAGAGGAGAGGAGAGAGCCATCATTATTTTGTGGCGTGCTGGCCGACGAGTGTTTCGCAGAGTAGCCTCCCTCGCTGTACTACTTCTGCATCCGGGCGACCAGGAAATCTCTCTCCTTTCAGGGCGCCGGGTTGTATATTTCGTTCGGTCCCACGGCCGGTTCTCTGCGCGGTCCGTGTTGTGTGTGTGTGTGTGTGTGTGTGTGTGTGTTTGGGTGCCAGCCTGCCGCTGGAGCCAGTGCCGCTGGAGCCAGTGGCGCCGCTGGAAGCCTCTGCTGCCGGGGCCAGTGCCGGGGGGGGGGGGGGGGGGGGGTGCACTGCTGGAGTCGCCGCCACGCTGGCTTGGAGAAGTCAGCAGGCACGATACATTATGCATTTTACGCGACATATGGGGTCCCTGCGAGCGACACCCTTCCCTCCTCCCCCCCTTATACGCCCCCTTCAGCTTGTTGCCCCCCCCCCCCCCCCCCTCCTTCCTACAACCCCCTCACCACGAACTCTCATGTGTTACACCCCCCCGCAGACCGCGTTAGCGTGACCGTTAAGCCGTTCGTAACCTGACGCCGCACCAAGGTTAACTAAGCGCTCCGCCCCTGCCCCCCTACCCCCTCCTCCCCCTCTCCCCTCTCTCCTCTCTCTCTCTCTCTCTCTGTCTCTCTGTCTCTCCACGCTCCGGCGCTCCAATGTCCTCCAATATGCCTTTAGCAGCGTGACCTCGCCCGCCCTGCCCCATGCCTACCTAACCAATACGTTCTCTCACTCCCCCCTCCCATCCTCTCTCTCCCTCTTCTCGCTCTGGAGACTCTCCCCCCTATGCCTCTACCTGTCCCTCTCGCTCTTTCTCCTCGCCCTTATCTCCATCTCTGTCTAGCGGCGCGCGCCTCTCGGATGATAGTTGCTGCTAACTGGATGCGCGGCGGGGAGCGCAGGGTAGAAATATGATGTTACAGGGTAATGGCTATCGCCCCCCGTGGGAGCTTGGCTGGGGGAGGTGGAGGAGGGGGGGGGGGTGAGGGAGGGGGGGGGGGGGGAGGGAGGGGGAGAGGAGCTGGGAGGGGGAGGTCGCTGCGTGCTACGCGACACCAGCGACATGAGCCGGTGTGGCAGGGCAGCTGTGGCGGCGCGCGCCTCGCGGAGCCCCCCCTGGGCCGAGCCCCCTGGGCCGCGCCCCCGCCGCGCCCCGCCGCAGCCGCCGCCACACGCCGACCTGGTTTCGCTCGCGTCCTCCGCGACGCTTCCAGCACCACACGCCCACCTTGATGTCCTGACGCAAGCGCCGCACAGCCTGCTAAAAAAGGAAAAATTGCAATTTCCAGAAGATTTTCCCCCCGTGCTGTCGTTGCGGTACACCAATATTTAATCGTTATTTTTTTTTATTTCGCCTTTTGTCATCTAAAGGACAAGGATCAGACGCTGCCGGTGCCTGCTGCTACTTTTCCTTGTCCTCCTTTTTTTTTTCATTTCTTCATTTCACCTTCGATGGCGGCGAATAGCGAGCGACAAGACTCCAGAGGGTGGAGGGGGGGGGGGGGGGGGCAGGAGTACGGCGCGCGGCACAGCCGACCCGGAGGTGTAGTATTGTTTTCCACAGGATCGATTATTATTATTTCGAGGCATTTCGAGGCGTAACCCGATAGCGCTGGCCGGAGGGGCGATCCCTCCCCGCCCCCCTCTCCCCCCCCGCCCCCCCCCCTCTCCCCCTCCCCCTCCCGCTCCGCCCTCCTCGCGGACGTTTCAAGGGCAGATCAGATCGGGCGGTGTGCAGCTAATTCGTGGGCTAATTAAACAGGACGTCGAGGCCTCCGCGCCGCCGCACCGCCGAAATCGAATTACGCAAACGGATCATGACCCGGGAAGAGAGAGAGAGAGAGAGAGAGAGAGAGAGAGAGAGAGAGAGAGAGAGAGCTGGAAAAGGGGGGCAAACATTGTTAGTACGGCGTGGAAATGCCACCGCACGCCCCGCGAGCACGCTGTGTCGGAATGCGATCCCCGAGGGAGGCAAAAAGTTCATTTTATTTCTTTAGCCGCTATAAATCTTTGCCTCTTTTGGTGCGTCACTTTTGTTTTGTTTCGTGTGTTTTTTTTTCATTAGGCTCTGCTTGTCTGAAAAATTAAAAAAAAAAATAGTCTGCTGGCAAATTTTACTTCGTTTTTGGTTCATTTCCATTTTGGTACCTTATTTTAAACTTCTGACAAGAATTTTCCTCTTGTCCTCATTTTTCTATTTATTTTTTTTTTTGTCGAGAAAGGCAAAGATGTCCCCAGAGCGCCGACGCACCAAGGCTCGGCGCGGCGCCGGCAGCCGGAGCGGCGACTTTCTCCCTTCCCCCGGCCAGGTCGGTCGTCACACTCCAAAGTTTTTTCTTCTCGCGGAAAAGAGAAGGAAACGCCGAGGTTTCCAGCGGCGGACGGCACGGGGGGCGACCCACCGCCTTCCTCGCGTCTGGGGACTCTCCTGTCCTAAACGGGAGAGAGCGAGAGAGCAACAGACGGCCGAGGAGAGGGCATCGCGTCCGAGAGAGACAGACTGCGCGAGTCTCGGATGCGCGCACAGACCAGCCCGAGCCGGCGAGGCCGCGGCACGGGCCGGGCAGGTCCCTGATCCATTCCAGCCACGTACCAAGCAGTCGTATGCAAACACAAGACGGATGTTTGACCCACCCTCTCTCTCTCCTGGGCTCGCCACGGCGGGGGTTCGCGTCCCGCCCCCGCTTTCTCGTGACCCCCTTTTTTCCTCTTCTCGCCCATCCTTCCTCCGGCCCTTCCATTCCGCTCCTCCATTTTTCCTGGCGGTCCCATTTCCTTGCTCGAGGCCGTCATCAAGGTCCGAATCATTCACTGGATGCCAGCGCCACCTGCCGGCGCCCGGAGGCAACGCAGAACAATCTATTTCTTACAACGAATTTAGAGGATAGGAAACTTTCCAAGGGCTTGGTCTGTTTTTACCCGCACGTGCCGCGGCGGATACGCGGAACAACACACACTCACATCGAAGGCACGGGTCGCCTGCTGGGAATGAAGCCCTCTGCTGCTGCTGCCTAGCGGCTAAAGCGATCCGAGAAAATACCAACAACTCAGCAGATAGCCATGAAGCTGCGCTGCTCCTGCCGTGTGTGAGTGTGGGTGTGTGCGTGTGTGTGTGTGTGTGTGTGTCGATAATTTCCTCTCTATCCGCTGCGCGATCCCCTTCAATTTCGTGTGCTGCACACGGCAGCGCAGGGCTCGGGTCGGAAAGGAATAATGGAACAGAGTATGCAGGAACTGCAAAGGCCTGAACGGATCAGCGGAGGCGCGCACCAACACACACATACACACACATGCAGGTCTGCAAATAACGAACCGACCCTTGCGTGCACTGCGGTCGCTCTGAAAACCCAATCCGAGGAAAAAATAAAAAAGGTTCTGGTGTGCACACAAGTGATGGTGATAAGTAGCGCAACACTCATCTCTCCATCGCAATCCGGATAGTGCTTTCGAGTCTCCTACGATGCACACAGACGCAAAAAAAAATCACACACACAGAACAAAAAGAAAAGAAAAATTCTGCGGTCGGTCCGTAATGCGGTAAGTGGGCGGGCAGGCGGCGGAGCCGCGGCACCCCCGACCCGATGCAACGTACAACTTCCTCGGTCAGAAATGGCGCGCTTTTCAAAATGGAGTGCCACTCACACCCACGCGCCGTGTTTGTTTGTCGGCCGAAAACGCTTATGAGTGCGCGTGAGTGTGTGTGTGTGTGTGTGTGTGTGTGTGCGCGCCGGTGGATTTCAAATGTTCGGCCGCCCGCCGCGACGCAGCCAGCTTCATTAAAAACTGTGCCGCGGAAAGGGGAGTGCAGCTCTCTCTCTCTCTCTCTCTCTCTCTCTCTCTCTCTCTCTCTCTCTCTCTCTCTCTCTCTCGCTCAAGAACCGGTCGGTACAGGAGCAGCGAGCGTGGCGGCAGTCGCGCTCATTAAAACTTACGGCCGTAGAGAATATTCTCCTCCGGTGGGAGCGGCGCTGCTGCTGCTGCGGCGGTAGCAGCCAGTTGCACGGGAGCTCAAGTTTCGCACGCCGGCGGAGAGCACGGAGCTGCACCGCGTGGCGGGTGCATCAGGTGGGAGAACAGGACAGGGAGGGTGGGAGGGGGGAGTGACAGGGAGGGAGGGAGGGAGGGGAGGGAGTGACAGGGAGGGAGGGAGCGGAGGGCTCGGAGCACACCGTGCACGGAATTAGTCTTAAGGGTATTACACCTTCGCTAAGTTCTTTCCTTCCCCCGGCCGGCTGCTACCGCTGCTGCTGCTGCGGCGGCGGGGGCGGCGGCGCTACCGGCTGCGTCTGGCTTCGCCGCCGCGCCGCCGCCTCGCTTCGGAGCGAGTTTATGAAGGATGACGGCGGAGGCCTTGCGGGGGCCGGCTGAGACTGAGGCAGAGGGCCGCGCCGCCGCGCCGCCGCCGCAGCGCACTCGAAACTACCCGCGGCAGCCTAATTAATGTAAGGAGATGCCGGCCTCTCTTTCTGGCAGAGCTGCAGCCGCGGCGGCACCCGTCCTTGCTGTTGTTCCAACTGTCACGGCGCGCCGCCGCCGCCGCCGCCGCCGCCGCCGCCGCCGCCGCCGCCGCCGCCGCCGATGAATATGGAGTATTATTGTCTGGCGCGGTGCGCCGTGATTCCTGGCCGTGTTTGTTGCTCTGCGTCTCGTAAGAGTCCGCGGGGGGTCGGCAGCCGACGCGTGTGCCGAGCGTCTTTTCTCCTCGTCGCTCCGCCCAGACGGAGCCTTTCTCTCTCTCTCTCTCTCCCGTCATGCCCCTCCCCGCTGCGGGGGGTCGGCGGCGCCACGCGCTTCTTGTGTATCTGACGCGTCAGCGGACGTCAGAGCCGGCCCGTCAGCAGCGCTCCTTTTCGCTTCCTGCTCAGCGCAGACGTGTGTTGTTGTCGTGGTAAGGAGGTGTGCGCAAGTCTCGACACACACACACGCACACGCACACGCACACACACACACACAAGGTATGAGGGATTCAGAGAGAAGCGGGACCATCAAAAAAAAAATATAAAGGAAAGAAAGGAAGAATTTTGCGCGGGAGAAGAGAGGCGGCGGCGGGTGCGCGCGTCATTTCAGAACACGCCTTGCGACTCGCAATGAAGATGGAAGACTCGGGCGGCACGGCGGCGAAGGGCGCACTAAGTTGAGTGGCGGCGCGTGGCGGCGCGTGGCGGCGCGTGGCAGAGCGTAGCAGCGCGTGGCAGCGCGTGGGCGGAGCGGACCTGGCAGGTGGCGCGAACGCTAATAGGCGCGGACGGCGACAGATGAGGCGAGGGGCGCGCTAAAAATCGCCGAGGGCCGCCGCGCCGCCAGCGCCGCTCACCGCAGCCCCGGCCGCCTGCTCGGCCGCCGCCGCCGCCCTCCCAGAAGCCAGCGGCGGGGCGCGGCTCCGTCTAATAAACACAGCGCAGACGACGCCACTCCGATGGGACTCTTCTGCTACTTCTCCACCACTTTCCTCTTATCTTCCCCTTTAAAAAAAAAATTAATCTCCGTGGATTTTTTTTGAGCCAGGAAAAAAACATTATGCAAAACCAAAAAACCGCAACAAAAAAAATTGTAACTTTAACTTTTTGATATTTTTGCGCAACCGTTGTTGTGGGAAAAATGATGAACAAACAAACAGAGGAAACAAAGTCGTAGGTCGTCCTGACTCCCCAACCCCCACCCCACCGTCCCCAACACCGTAATGCCCCTGCTTGTTGCCATCATTGTCGCTATTATGGTGATGACCAACCATCTTTCCCGCGTTGTCCGCCCGGTTTGCAGCATCACAGCCCGTGCGCGTCTGTGTGCGTGTGTGTGTCTGTGTGTGTGTCTGTGAGTTGTGTGGGGGGTAAGGGGGGGGCTTCGCACAGCAGCCACCGTTGGGGCATTCACGCACCCTGTGCGATATTCGAACCCGCGCCTCAGAGAGAGAGAGAGAGAGAGAGAGAGAGAGATGGAGCGGGTCTGTCCGTGCCAATATAGGCAATACCACATTCCTGCGCTTCCTGGCGACACGTCTTCGGCTCCCCCCCTCCCTCCTCCACGAGCTCTCTCTCTCTCTCTCTCTCTCTCTCTCTCTCTCTCTCTCTCTCTGAGGCGCGGGGGGCGGCTGATGAACGCCCATCTGACGCCAACACTTTCGGTAATCAATCTCGCGATAAACAAAAAACCAAAAATGGAGTGGCCAAGACGCGGCGGCCGCTCGGCGCCGCCGCTCCAAGTCCGCTAATTAATTATGGACGCCGAGTCTCGCAAAGCGGCCCGACCGCTTTCGTTCCTTCCTACTTGTTCGCTCGAATAAAAAAAAGAGAAAAAAAAGTTGCCCCTCGCCACAAACTGGGGTCGCATCTAAGAAACAGAGGCCGCTCTGGCACTTTACCAGAACCTCCTAAGTCACCCATGTCATTTGTTTTTGAAGTCCAATTTTTTTAAACGATTTTTTTCCCTGAGCCTTGCTTATTCTTAAAAAAATATTTTCGTTTTAAATTTTGGTTGCGGTAGGAATGACTTTCTGACCTATTTTGGGAGTGGGTGGGTGACACACCAGAACGCAGAAACAACACAAATGATCGTGAAATTTTCATCGCAGTCAATGGAAGAGTCCGGCCCAGTCAGCAGTCGGTGTACACCCGTCCGTGAGGTGAGGCGCCCCTCGGAAGAAATAAAACGGCCGCAGTGTCGTCAGCACGGAGGGGGGCTTGTGAGCAGCGCGGCCGCCGCCCGCGCCCTCTCGCGGCCGCCGCGTCAAAGCCGAGCCCACTTTTCTCACTTTTCGAGTGGTGCACACTTTGCCACATGGTGTGCATACTCTCGCATGACGGCGCCGCAGGAGGGGAGGCGGACACGCCAGCAGGGGCGAGGCTGCAGGGGAAGGGGTGGGGGGGGGGGGTCAAGCAAGCGGGGGGCGCGGAGGGGGAGGGGGGGGGGGGAAGCGGCAGCCGAACCAGTGAAGCATGGCGAGTTTCACACACGCCGGACGTTGACCTAAGGCACGTCACTCAGGGGCCCAACCACGCCCTACGACGCCACGCCTCGCCACGCCTCACACACACACACACACAAGCGCGTGGGGACTCTGCTGGAAAAGGGGTTAGAGCGAGGGAGAGAGGAGGGGCAGAGAGAGAGGGAGAGAGAGGGAGTTGGTGGCGGCGCCGCCCATCTTCCGTCCATCTCTGGACGCGTTTGTCACTCATATCTCCCGGCTTGCTACACTCCTCGTGCTCCTCTGCTTCCCGACTCCTTCCTCTCTCTCTCCCTCTCTCTCTCTCTCTCTCTCTCTCTCTCTCTCCCTCTCTCTCCCACTCTCCCTGTTTCCCTCTCTTTTCTCCTCGCACCAGCACGCAGCGGCCGAGCGCGGCGCCTCGCCTATCCAGCTGTGACGCTCTATCATGATCTCGCCTACACCGAATCCCGCCGCCCCCCCCCCTGTCTGTCTCTCTCCTTGGCGCTGCGTCGCCGTATCTGCCCTCTCTCCTCCTCTCGCAGCCGGAGCCCCACCCCGCCGCCGGCTCTCCAGTGCATCCTGACCGCCGGGTTTTTCATACCGAAGCCAGAACAACAGCGCCACTCGCTTGGCTTGGCTCGTCCCCAGTCCCCCCCCCCCCCCCCTCCCAGCCCGCACTTTGTGCCGCTTTTATTCCCCTCGACGAGGCTTTTCTCCTTCCGCCTTTCGGGAGCGAGAGAGACAGAGGCAGCGAGAAGAGGGGGTGAGATGTGGGGTGGGGTGAGAGAGAGAGAGAGAGAGAGGGGGGGGGGGGGGGGTGAGAGAGGGAGCGGGGGCCCATCGCGGACGCCTGGGGCAATAATAAGAAGACACGAAGGCGCGGCAGCTGCCTGGCCTCGGCCCCGCCCTCCAATAACGGCTGATCGAGCTGAAAGAAGGCCCGTCCACCACTGCAGCGCACTTCTCTGTCTCTCTCTCTCTGACCTGCTGGCACTCCTCCACCGTGACGGACGCAGGTCCACATTAATTGATAATTCCAGAGAGTCCAGACGTGGCGAGATTTTCTTTTTGAGACTGACAAAGACTGGCAGAGCGCAGTTATGCGATAGCCGGTGTCAGCTACAGGGTGCAGCCGCGGCTGACGCTGGCACCTTGAGGGGCACCCTGTGGCCCCCGGCTTGGCCCCCCGCGGCCCGGCACGGCCCCTCAGTCTGATTGAGTCTCTGGCTATATGTCTGGCGTATCCCGTGGCAACACGGCTCCACAGGCCCGCGGCGGTAGCGGCGAGAGCTGCCTGCGCGCTTGTCTCTCTGTTTCTCTCTCTCTCTTCCTTCTGGCTCTCTCCGGGAGGGAGTCTCTCTCTCTCTCTCTTATTCTCCCTCGTCGTTGCCACACTCGGTCAGCCACAAGTGTCGGGCCCCGCAATATGTCTCCGCAATCCCTTCCTCGCCCGCCTCTCAGCGAACACTTTGCGTCCGCGTCCCCGAAACGTCCCGGCCCGCCTCGGTCACGGCCCCCAGGGGGTGCTTCGCTCCGCAGGCGGTGCACCCAGCCACAGTGCTGGAGTACATATCGGGAAGAGAACTTCAAGAATGTGCCCCACAACCTCGAGAATGTACCCCGGTACCTCAAGAATTATGCACCTCAGTACCTCAAGAATGTACCTCAGTACCCCAAGAATGTACGCAGCACCTCATGTACGCAGCACCTCATAAATGTAGGTCAGCACCAGAAGAATGTACCTCAGAGCTTCAGGAACGCAACACATCATCTCAAGAATGTGCCTCGGTACCTCACGCAGTGCACCTCGCGGGGGGCCGCGGGGGGCCGCGGCGCCGCACGCAGCGCACGTCCTCCTCAGGGCCGGGTCGGACGACACAGTGCCGCCGCCGCCGGGGTCCGCGGGGGGTCCGCGGGGGGTCCGCCGGGCTCAATTCCCCTCTATTTGCTTTGTCCAGAAGCCTGACTAGCCTTCACTATCAGTCGGTGCGCGCGTGGCGATGGCGGCCAACGAGCGCCACTGTTTCAAACTGCTTTACGGCCCCGCTATAAATTAGAGGCGCCCGGGCGTTTAAGCCGCCGCCGCCGCCGCCGCCGCTGCCTCCGCTGCTGGCGCCCGGGCAGCGCCTCGTCTCGCTCCCTCCCGAGCTCGCGCGCGCCCTCTCTCTCTCTCTCTCTCTCTCTCTCTCTCTCTCTCTCTCTCTCTCTCTCTCTCTCTCCCTCGCCCGCGCGGGACGGCGCCCGGCGGGTAGGCAGTCACGAGGCACGCGCGTCGTGCGGGCTGGCCTACCCCGGCATTCGCAGGCGCTCGCCGGCGTCCGTCGCCGCGACAGCGCACCCTGGGAGTGTCCGGGGCCCCGTCTGCGTGTGTCGCCGGCCGCTCGGGGCCCCGCCGCTGCAGCCCGCCCCCTTTGATCGCGCGCCGCACCTGGTGCCGCCCCCCCCCCCCCCCGGCGGCGACGCCCCCTCGTCGCATAATTTCGCGTGAAAAGCGTCGCGGCGCTCTTTTGTGAGGATAAACCGATAATCTACTTTGCTCCCGCGCTTGTCTTGGCAAAGGTTGGCCGGGGGAGGAGGGGGTCTAGTGCGCCGGGCCGCGCGGCGGCAGCGGCGGCGGCACAACACGCTGCCCAAACTCTTGAAAGGAGAGATGCCCACCGAGTAAATCACCAGGGACGGCTAGCCCCGAGGCTGGCTCCAAGGCGAGCTCCCGTGCCGGCTCCACGACCTGTTTCCAGACTGGCTCCAAGACCAAGGCTTGCCCCCAGCCACACCGCGTCAGTTTGCGGGGCACATCACGATAGCAAGGACACTATCGCAGGCCCACTCGTTGCCTTCGTTAGCGATGCCGGGGGCCCTGTCGGGGGCGCCGCGGGCCGGGCGGCCCAGCCTCGGGGCGCGCTCGGGCCCGGCGACCACGGTCAGTTGGGGTGAGGAAATGTCATGCTTGCAAACTGCGCCCCCGGGCCTCCTCCGGCCGAGCCTAGGAGGGTGGGCGGGGCACGGCCGGGCACGGCAGGGCAGTGGGCCCGGCCGGGAAGAGAGGGACGGCCGGCACAAGTCGGACACTTCCAGCCTCACGAAAACACTCCCCAAATGTTTAAACCCGTGCTTTAAATCTACATTAACAATTATTTAACTTCCCGCAACGGCACTTTTTTTTTTCAAAACAATCCTATTCCATTCACAAAAACTACTGAAACTTGTATCATCTTTGTAAAAAAATACTCACACTTTTTTTAGTATTTTTTTAAATGTTCATTTTAAAGTTTACTACTCTCTCACCCTGCTGTGACCTGCTCCCGCCCCCCAGCCCATGGCCGGCCGAGTTCCCCACCCTCCCGGCCGTGCGGTGGTTTCATCTCATGAAACGAATTGCCTAGGAGAGCGCTGCGACGGCCCATGGCATCCCAGGCCACGGCGCCCACGGCGACGCCCCGCCAGAGATGAGCCAGAGCGGGCGCGCCATTAACGTTCAAATCATGAAATACGCCTTGAAAATAAACGTGAATGTGTGCTCTGCGCTTGTGCGTGTGCGTGTGTATGTGTGTGTGCGTCGCCCGAACCATAAATATCATCGTCCTGCTCCCACACAACAGTGAGGCGGCACCCCACAACTCTCTCTCTCTCTCTCTCTCTCTCTCTCTCTCTCTCTCTCTCTCTCTCGTCCTCTTTCTCCCCCCCCCCCCCCCTCTCTCTCTCTCTCCTCAGGGGCGGGCGCTCGCAGCGAATACTTTTTCATTCCACAGTTTTATGTGCTTTCGCGGGGTGACTACCAGCAGCAGCCAGCGACAATGAGTCTGAGTGCGTCTAAGGTTTCCCCCTGTCGGCCACTCTACCCCCCTCCCCCCCCCCCCTCACTCACATAGACACGCACGGACACACATGTGTGTACGTCGGCTGTGCAATGAACTTGGATGTGAGGTCTCTCGTGATTGGCTGAGACGGCAAAAGCACACGCACGCCCCCTCCCCTCTCTCTCCCTCTCTCTCTCCCTTCTGAGCCCTCGGGGGTAAAATTAGTGGCCGGGACCCCCTGCAGCTTTTCCCCCCCTGCAAAGAGTTAGGATGATTCGGATGCGACCCCCCAGCGGCAGCGCGGCGCCAGCCTCTGTTTGTGTGTGTGTGTGTGTGTGGGACGGACACCGCCTCTGAAAGAAAAGGCGAAAAAAGGGCGGAGGGTCGGGAGCAGGGGCGGCTGCTGCGGCGCACCTCCCTCGTCATAAGCCGGCACGCTTTTGTGTGTGTGAGAGAGAGACAGACAGTTGTCCAGAACTGCGGCTGGAGATCGGAGAGAGAGAGAGAGAGAGAGAGAGAGAGAGAGAGAGCCGCAGTGACGGAACACCGCGAAACATGCTGCGTTCGAAATCACCCGGAAACATCGGCGGCACCAGCTTGTAGGCCTGCCGCGGCATCAGCCGCCCACACTTGGCGTCATTTCCTATTTCCTCTCCGGGAGAGGGAGGGGGAGGGGTAGGCACGCGCCACTCATCAGGACGCAGAGCAAGCAGGGTGTCATCCGAATTTCCTCAGCAGCGCGGCGGCGGCGGCGGCACGGCGACGTCTCGCTGGAGCTGGAGGCCGGTCGCCACACCGACAGCCTCCGACCTGGAGCCGCCGCCGAGCCCCCCCTTCCTCCTCCTCCTGCACGTTGACAGTCATCCCGGCCGACTCCATTCCGCACAGGAAATGTACCGGGGGACCGGCGGGCCGGAGGGTGGCCGACGTCTCTGCACGGCCCCCTCTCAGCAGCCAGCGCCGCCAGCGCCGCCACCGACCCTCAAGGACGGGCACGTATTTTAGAATTAGCGTAACGATGTCCTGGCCAGTGTGTGTGTGCGTGTGTGTGTGTGTGTGTAAGAGAGGGGGGCGGGGCTCGTGTGTGTGCGTGAGGGGGCCGCCGCCCGCAGGCAGACGTACGGGGGCCGCATGATTCCAGAGATCTGTTGGGCGCCGGCGGACACAGACTCCCCTGAGCCCGAAACACGAGACGGGCCGGCCGCCACACACACACACACACACACAGTCACACACCCAAACACACTCACGCCCGGGAAAATGAAGAAGTAGCAGGGGGAGAAGAAAATAAGAAGACAATATGTGACGGAGATATGGACAAGAAAACAAAAGGAAAGCGGCGGACAGGGAGAGAGAGAGAGAGAGAGAGAGAGAGAGAGAGAGAGAGAGAGAGAGAGAGAGAGAGAGCGAGGTGGCCAGACCATGGTCAGCCGTATACGTTGTGCGGAGGTCGGTGTGAGAACCACGCAGGAGAGCAACGAGAGAGAGAGAGAGAGAGAGAGAGAGAGAGAGAGAGAGTGGTAAAAGAGACAAGCGAGGGTGTGCTAGAGAGAGAGAGAGAGAGGGGGGGGGGGATTGCGGGGGGGAAGAGAAAAGACAGAGAGCGCACGAGAAAATCGGGGTGCCTTCACACACACACAGCAAAGCATCAAAATGTTGACAATGACTCCCAGGGGGAGGGGCCGCCCCCTTATACCTATGCAAAAAGTGGACCCCCAGCCTCCAGTTGCCCCCCCCCCCCCCTCCCATCTCCATTTCCTCTGTGTGGTCCCCCGTGTCCTACTCCAGTGAAGCTATCCATCCTCAACCGAGCTCTCCCAACACGCCGCGCCCCTCGTCCGCCCCAACTGCTACGCCCGGCAGACACACAAGCGCACGGGAAAGGGCCGGGTTGCTGCACTGCGAAAGCGGGACGAAAGCAAAAATCTGATCGATTTATAACACCTGGGACACTGTTTCATGAGTCAAACTATTCAGCGGCGAAACTGCTTTTACCACGGGGCCAAATATGGAAAAGGCAGCTTGGAAGATATCGAGCCTGGTCCATTATATCATTCGGAGAATGTCGGCTCGATTGTTTTACATCGTGGTGCGAGTGTTTCCCCCCCGGCGGGGCGGGACGGCCAAGGCCGCCAAAGACAACGTACTTGAATAATACATGGCGAGGACAGCAGCCCCGGAGTGACTCCCCGGGGGCCGCTCCCATCAAACATAAACGCGGGACATAAACGGGCATTCCTTTACAAGTGGCGGCAGCGGCGCACGCGCACACCTCCTCGCACGCTTCATCTCACTCTTAAAAGAGTCTCAAGTCATCCCTCTCGCTTTACTCTCCTCCCCCCCTTCTCTTTCCCTCCCGTTCCTACCCCTACACCTACTCTCTCTCTCTCTCTCTCTCTCTCTCTCTCTCTCTCTCTCTCTCTCTCTCTCTCCCTCCGCCCCTGCCGCCCGTGTCGTCCGCGTCCACCCTGCGCCTCTCTGTCCCCGAGACCGTCCGCGAAACCCCAGAAGCACAAGGCAACCATAAAACTTGATTACTGTCTGACTCCCTCAGCCTCCTTCATTTAGTCATCCCCTCTCCCTCTCCTGTACCAACCTATTCCTCGCCCCTCTCTCTCTCTCTCTCTCTCTCTCTCTCTCTCTCTCTCTCTCTCTCTCTGTCTCACTCCCTCCACCGTTTCCTCATTTGCCCGACGCCCTAACCCTTCACCGGAATCTGGTTATTTCTGTCCGTCCATTGTGAAGGGGGTCCTGCGCGGAGTCGTCACCCACGTCAACCCCGACGGCCCCAACATGGTTCTCTCTCTCTCTCTCTCTCGCTCTCTCTCTCTCTCTCTCTCTCTCTCTCTCTCTCTCTCTCTCTCTCTCTCTCTCTCTAGCTCCGCAGTCGTAAGTGAGCCACTAAAACGCGACAACAAGTTGCACGGCCCTCCCGGTCACGAGCGTGTTTTGTTGACGCTGCAACACGAGCGGCTCTTAATAGAAGGCGCCGCCACATCCGTCAGCGATTCCCGCCCCCCCCACCGCCTTGCTGTGTGACGGACACACGTGCGGCACCGCCGCCCTGCCGATCCGAAGCTCGATTGCATTTAATTTGTGTCCGACCGTGATCGCGGAGCCAATGGCGCAGACAAATGCGCGGGCTATCGCGTTCCGCATGGCTGCGTTTTTATGACCGCGAGCTGCCGGCGGCGGCGTTGTGTGCGACAAGGCGGAGTGGTCAGCGCCGGGGCAGGGAAAGGAATTTGCAAACTCAGTTGTGTTGAGAAAAAAAAAGAACCAGCAAAGACTAGAGTGTAAAAGTTTTTTTTTTAATTCAAAACAATTTCTGGTTCAAATTTCCGTCATTGTTTGGAATATTACATGCCCCCCCCCCCCAAAAAAAAAAATGACGATTTTTAGAATGAAAGGAGTACCGTATTACTTAACGATCGTTTTTTCCTCCAAAAGTTTCTTAGGCGTGCTTCCTTTTTGAAAAAGAATAGTTTTAATTATTTTTTTTAGTGGGGGGGGGGGGAGATTTCGATGGATTTGGGACCGAGAGGTCGGCTGGAGCCCAACCGGACGGGGGGGTGACGGGGCAGTGTAGTAGTCGGAAGGGGTGCCGGGGGCCTGGCCGGAAGAGGCTCGGACCTTGATCAGGTGCCAGGCCGGCCGGTGCCCCCCCCCCCCCCCCCCCCCCCGGTGCCCCCCGGTGCCCCCCGGCCCTGCGGTGCCCTGCGGTGCCCTACGGTCCGACGGCAAGGGATGCCGTCGGATACCGGCCGGACCCTGCCGTGCGGCCCAGCGGCCTGCATAGCAATAAGCCGTATCGCCACCGCAAAAAAAAAGGAAAAAAATAAAAATAAAAAGTTTTCTACCCGGCCTCGATTCCCTCACCACCGTATCTCAGCCGGGAAGGGGAAAAAATACCGTGTGTATCTCGCGCATAATGCACCCTAGGTGGACATTTTTGACATTCCAACGTCGTCTTTTTAACAGTGAGGTCTCGAGGGCCTGCTGCCCGCTTGTCCAGCGGCTGGTCGGGTTGCCTACATCAAATATTCAGGGGCCGCGGATGGTTTGGGTCGAGGACGTCGCGGAGCAGGCCGTGAGCTCCGTGCTCGCCTCCAGGCGCCTCCAGGGCACCTCCAGGCGCCTCCAGGGCACCTCCAGGGCACCTCCAGGCGCCTCCAGGGCACCTCCAGGCGCCTCCACCTCCAGGCGCCTCCAGGGCACCTCCAGGCGCCTCCAGGGCACCTCCAGGCGCCGTCAGGCAGGGAGAGCCTGTGCTAAGTGTGTCTCCAGCGGCTCCACCACGGCGGCAAACCTTTCAACTGTCTCCCCTGCTTTATTCGTTATGCGGGAATGCCCGGCCGCCCCGCCGCTGACCTATTGACCCGACGGCTCAGCGGCGGCTGAGACGGCCGGCAGGCCGGGGGTCCTGGGAGGCCGGCGGTGCTGACAGGGTCACTGGCCGGAGCTCATAATTGCTTTAAAGACCCCTTCATTACTGGGGAGGGAGGCTGGACAGCGGCGCCCCGGACCGCCTCTCGGCCGGTCGCCGCGGAGGGTGGACGCGGGCGGACGCCAGATGCAAAGTGGACAACAGGAGTTTATACTGACCGCGCCTGGCCGGGCCTGCCGAGACCGCCGGGACCGCCCAAGGTCGGCTGAGGACGTACCTGGAACAAAACGAAATACGTGTGTCAACCATCATTTCTGTTTTTTTTTTTTTTTTAAATACGTGCGACCGGAATCACTTCGAAAAAATTGCGCGCAATTCGCGCGCTCCGGCCACGATGAATGATTCACCGAAACGAATTATTAACTACCGCGGGCGGCCCAAGGATTAGCGTCCACAAAGCCCCCCTCACGGTAACGAAAGAGTTACGGTCATGAACAGGAGGGGAGAGGGGTGCGCGGGCAAACACACGTCACGCCGTAACAACACGCGCGGGCGTTGTGCTCCAAGCGTGAGCCCACCACCACCAACGTCACTCCTCACCTTCCTTACAGGAGCCTCTCACGTAAGCCTGGCTACCACCATGATTTTTTTTACGCTTTTATTTTTATTTTTATTTTTTTCTTGTGTGGTGAGAAGCCTGCTCTGTGGTCCGCCACACCACAGGCCGGCAGAGGTGGCCGGCGGTGCACAGTGGCTGCCCCTTTCCCCACCGCATCATGACGTGCCCGCCTAGGAATGGCCCTCTGACGTCGTCCCGCCCGATTCCCTCTGGCCACTGCTGCCGGCCGCACGGGAAACCCCCCCCCCCCCTCCCCCATAAAAGCCGTGCATAGTGCGGCCTGAAATAATAATGGTGTTGGGGGGGGGGGGGGCGATCGGGCCCCTGCCGCCGCCGCCGCCACCGCCGCCGCCACCACCACCGCCACACACGGACCGCCAGCGACTCCGCAGCCAACACCGCAACAGCAACAACGGGGGACACTGGCCGCGCATACTGTGCGCTCCCTCGGCCAACAGCCAGAGGGAGGGGAGAGGGAGAGGGAGCAATCCCGCCAGGTGTGCGGGGGTCCCCGGCGGAACCCGGAGGGCTGCAGATCCCACTCAATTATCGGGCGGTAAGAACTGAAAATTAAAATACGAGCGCGGCCGAAGCCCCCAGCCCCCCTCATCCTCCCCCAACCCTCTCTCCCACTCTCTATCTCTCCACCTCCATCCGCTATGGCCCTTCCGCCGCCAGCAGGACCAATAGGGAGCCATTCTCGCAGCCGCAGCTCCCGAGGGACGAGTCAAGGGTCGTAACAGACGAGGTGGAGAGGGGGGGGGGGAGGGAGGGGGGCGTGGTCCATTCAAGTCAATAGCCATTACGGTGGACACTCGATGACAGCAGGGCACGGCCTATTAGGGGCCATTACCCGGACTTGAAACGGATAAACCATTTCGCGTTAACGAAGATTGAGAAGTAATTTGGGGCGCGAACACACACATGCGGACACTGCAGGAGCCCCGCGAAGGGGACGTGACCCTGCCCACACATGGTGACGGCGACCTCCAGATGCGTGTAAAATTGTGGCGAAGAATTCTAATCTGCGCGGGTCTGTTGGGGGCCGGAAACCATAACAGTTGTATCCCCGGTTTTGTTTTGTGGATCCCAGGACTCATCGACAAAATTTAATTTCAATGGGCATTTGAAATTTTGTCCCATTTTCACACTTTTATTTTATTTTTATTATTATTTAATTTGTTTTCGCGTTGGCACGTCAAACAAGCAAACGCAGTGCCGGTGGCATCGGGCCTCACACCACGCGGCGCGGCAAGGTGACCGCAAACGCAATCATTATTCATTATTTCGTGGGAGCGGCGACCACCGGCGGCCTCGTCAGGTGCGTCGCGGTCATTAGTCTTGTTGTTGTTGTTATTATTATTATTATTATTATTATTACTATTTCAATTTTCGCACTGGTCGCGACAACACGGGTGGCGCTCATATCCATTCACCACCTCTCTCTCTCTCTCTCTCTCTCTCTCTCTCTCTCTCTCTCTCTCTCTCTCTCTCTCTCTCTCTCTCTCGAATCGCTGGCCATGCCGCCATTCTGTGCCCCCTCTATCTCTCTCCCTCTCTTTCTATCTCTCTCCCTCTCGTGTCGCAAGGATGAATTCCAAGTGCGGCGTGATGTACGTTTATGGGGCCTAGCCTTCACCGACCCCCCCCCCCCCCCCCGTCCCCCTTTCAGCGCTGGCCGCAGCTCTCCACCATTACCGTCTGCTGCGCGCCCCTGCCCCCAAACTTCCCGCGCCAAAACGGGCGCACTTTTCAAAACTCGCCGGGGTGCAGTGTCCCTTCTCTCTCTCTCTCTCTCTCTCTCTCTCTCTCTGTCTCTCTCTCTCTCTCTCTCTCTCTCTCTCTCCCCCTCGGACACACTCTCTCTTTCTCTCCCCCCTCTCTCTCTTTCTCTCCCTCTCTCAAGTTTTCGCTTTCACCGCGAGCGTTTTCAAATTCCGCGCGCGTGACCAGTGGCCGGCGCGGTGTGGAACTGGGTGCATGTTTAATTCTTGATGCGTCGCAGCGCCGCGAAATGTTGCGTGTGGTGGCCGGGGGTTGGAAGGGCTTGGGGGGACGGGACGGGATGCTCCCCCCAGCTGAGGACCAATCCTAGAGAGCCTCTGAGGCCCTCTAACCAATCCCGGGAAGTGCATCCCCCCCCCCCCCCCCCCCCCTCGCCACGCACGATAGCAGTGCCAAACCAGGCATTGTGCAGCGCTGCTCCGGGACCGTTTTGTCTCGGCCAGGTCACATTCCCAGTGCCTTTGAGCACCCAACTCCGGGCTGCTCACACAAAACAATTTTTCCTGCTCCCTTTCAGCTGTTTTTCGACTCTCCGCCGCGCGGCCGCGTCTGCTTTTCCGAAGGTGTCCCATTTTGAAATTGGCGCGCGCTGCGATGCCGCGCTGCGATGCCGCGCTGCTCGCTGGCTTGCAGCATGCAGGTCAGATATCGCGTGACACATCCCGGCCAGCAGCGGCCGTATGCAACGAGATGCCGGGCGGAGCCAACTGAGCCCCGGCCTCTGCGGGCTGTGCGGGGGGCTGTGCGGGGGGCTGTGCCACCCAACCCCCCCGCCACGCCCCGCCACACCGCGCCACGCCACGCCACGCCTAGCCACTGCTGCTGGGGGGCTCCGGGGCTGACAGGGGAACCCTGGCAAGAAAACACAATCTCATAGAGAGCCACGGTCCTACCCGGAAAAAAAAAACAATACGAAAACTCAAAAGCGTTTCGCGATAAGCGTCACAGCAAAGTATCCCGTCACCTCTCCCCCTCCCCTCCTACCGCCACTACCACGATTTTAAAAAAAATTGGACGTAATAAAACAATTTAGAAACATTTAAAAAAAATTGTTGTGTAAGCGACAGGAGCCATGAGCAGCAAGCTCGCCCACAGGCAAAACGGCGTCACTTTGCCGCGAGAACCTCGTTGACGCCAGGCTCGAAGGAGTGAGTGAGAGGGGGCGGGGGAAAGAGTGGGAAAGAGATACAGTGATAGCAACAGAGACAGAGAGTCAACGTGCACATATCCAATGTGGATGACGACAACATGAGGGTAGAGGACAAGAGAGAGAGAGAGAGAGAGAGAGAGAGAGAGACGGAGGGGTTATGGGAAATGCCCTACATTCCTCTTTGACGTGAAGTACGAGTGCGTGGCTAGGCGTGGCGGTGGCGCCTGGATTGCTCTGTGTGAAGCGGGTTGGGGTGGGCGGGGACGGGGGGGGGGGGGGGGGGGGGGGTGCAGGGGCTGGCCAAACCCGGACAGCGGCTCACGGACGCCCTGATGGGGTCATGCGCACGCGGCCACGGCATGTGTGTATATATGTATGTAGGTCTGTATGGGTGTGTATATATGTATAGAGGTAGCAGTTGCGTTTGTGTGCCGGTTGGTCGTCGTGGTCGGAAAAATATCCGGCGTGCCAACATTTCGCTTGCATGTGTGTGTGTGTGGCCATGTGTCGGCAGTGTGGCGCCATAGGCCGCGGACATGGGCGCGACATGGGCGGTGTGGTCAGCGGCAGCCCGTGACGCGCGGCTGTGGAATGTCAGCGCATTCGCGTCCCGCTTTATTTCTCATCGCGCGTCGTTTTATCCTGCGGTTGCACGCCATGGTTCTTGTTGTTGTTGGTCTTGCTATTTTTGTTCGCGGTGCTGCTGCTGTGACTTCCGTTTTCGAGCCCTTCGAAGTACCCTGCTGTACTCGATTTGGTGGCACTCCGGGGTATCCTGCTGCTGATTCGGTGATATGCACTTCCGTTTTGGATGTCCGCCGTAGTACCCTAACTCTGCTACTCCTACTTCCGTTTTCGGGCCCTTCGAAGTACCCTATTCCCGACTCGCTGGCCCTCACCTCCGTGTCCAGACCCCCCGCCCGCAGTACCCCATCGCCGACCGGCGCTCTACACTTCCGTTTCCCGGCCCTCCGGAGTGCCCTATTCCCAGACACGGCACCCCACACTGCCCCGTCGGAATTATTGAAGGGCGGCTTTAAGCCCGCGGTCATCATCTCATGATCCCTTTTCGGCGCTACGACACCCGCCCTGCTTCGCCCTGCCCGCGGGGGGGCTCCCGTAGAGGGACGGGGGGGGGGGGGGAGGGCTACGGGGGGCTAATTTCCTTTAATGGGCCACTCGGAGAGCGAGCGGGCCCTGACGACGCCGACGCCAGCGCCCCCTCGCGGACGCGGGCGGACTCAATCAACGTGATGGGGTGGAAAGCCGCAGGCCGGCAGCAGGCCTGTCTGCCATCCGTTTGGCCGGACCGGCTGGTCAGAGGCGTCCTCCGGCCGGAGCCGGCCCGAGCTCCGTGCGCCGGAGCGACACCAACAAAAGAAACACGAAAAACTGATAAAATGTTGCCGGGACAAACGGTATAAATAAAAAAAACAATTTTTTTTTGCCTTTGGCACAAGAATGCGTTTGTCTCTTGTTCGCTGGGCGATGCGTGCTGCGAGCACGTGGATAATGACTGACAACTGTCGCTCAGTCTTCCGGGACGAAATGTTTACCTTGAGATCGTCTTGGCAACGGGCGACCCCCCCTTCCCCCTCTTTCCCTGAGGGGGCACTCGCCATAAACTCCCCCCACCAACACCACACACACACACACACACACACACATACACGGACAGCAGTCGGTGCTCACATTATCCGTGAATTTATGGGCAAGTTTCTATCGTGTCGTATAGCACAGAGGAGGCGGCGCCGGCCTTTGCTTGCGACTCCGTTCCGCGACATTAAACCCGGCAAGTGGTACACCGTCTTGTACATCTGATTTTGCAAGTTGTTGTCCACAAAGAGAGAGACAGACAGACCGGCGAACGCGGTGCTGGAGTGAGAGAGCACGAATGTAGGTTGGGGCACGACGGCACGTGCGATGCACGCGCTGCACATGAGCACGCCCCCCGCCCCGGGCCGCCACAGGACCGCCAGGGAGGCACATATCACCCGGCTCGCTCTCTCGCTCCCTCCCACACATACCTCCCCTTCGCGTCATCCTCTCTCTCTCTCTCTCTCTCTCTCTCTCTCTCTCTCTCTCTGTCCCTCTCTCGCACTCCTCTCTCCCTCTCTCTCTTTCTCTCGCACGCTCTCCCACTCTCAGTCGTCGAAAAAAAAAGCCCGCGGTATTGCATCCACCCCGCCGCGTTGGACGCTATGGCCCTCCCCACCACCTTTCTCCCATTCGCCTGTGTACCACCCTTCTCCCCACCGTGTCCTCCTTGTGTGTATCTCTTTTCCTCCCTAACTCTTCGCTTCTCCTTCTCATTCTTCTTCTCGTCCTCCACCCTGCTCGTTCTTCTCTCTCTCTCTCTCCCTCTCTCCTGGCAGTCGTCCAGGATGGCGCGGTAAATGTAGTTCTTACATGGTGTGCTCATGCCGGGCCATGATGCGGCCGTTAACAGACCAGACCCCTTCACTTCACTGCTGTGTGTGTGTGTGTGTGGGGAGAGGGGGGCGAGTCTGAGAGAGAGAGAGAGAGAGGAGAGAGAGAGAGAGAGAGAGCAGAGGCGGGAGTCTGTTCTGGATGTGCCCCGAGAGCGGCGGCAGCGGAGTGTCGGCGGCCCGAGCGTATGTGGTTGTACATCAAGCGCCCGTCCATCGCCGGCCCTTTAAGACTTTATCGAGGAAATGTCAATACCTCGGCGGGAAGCCGCTTTTGAAACGGCGGCGGATAAAGACAAAAGGAGACAAGCAGAGTGGCCGAAAGATGAATGCCGTGCTTAACCCGCGCGCGGATCTCGTGGTTCAACCCCTCCAGCCCTCTCTCTCTCTCTCTCTCTCTCTCTCTCTCTCTCTCTCTCTCTCTCTCTCTCTCTCTCTCTCTCTCTCTCTCTCTCTCGGAGCAGTGCTTGTTTGCCGTGCGTTCGCAAACGATAAGCTCTGTGTGCGAGGCAAACTCGTCTGCATCGGTGCCTCGGCGCCGCTGGACGGCCGTCCGGATGGCTGCGGGACTCGTGGCGTGTTCCGCGGCCAGGGTAGCGAGCGGGGGCCGCCGCCGCCGCTGGCTGAGGAGCGGCCTGCGGACGCTGCTTGCCGCGCCCTGGGGGTGCTCGCAGAATCAATCGCCCGCAGCAGTTAAAACGCAAACAGCGTGCATATAACGTCGGCCGGCACTATCGGCAGTGTTTGCTGGATTTAATGAGCACGCGCCTTATGGGCACTAACTCGGCGGCGGCGGGGCCGTGGCCTCCGGCCACGGCGGGACCTTTAAAACGACGGCGATTCCGTCCACCAATTAGAGCGCGTTAGTCGGAGAAGCGGCCGTGCTGGCCTTCGGAGTGCGTTAAGGAGGAGCGCGACCAGGACTCGCCGGAAAACACAACGACGGAGGTATTCCGGAGAGGTCCACTCTGGAAGTACGTGTCCATTTCTGGTCTCGACTGCCCTGGAATCCCCTTTCGTAGAGTCAAGGACTTCCACTCTCTTTCCATCAGTGCCTAGCTCCGGTGCGATACGCAGTCGGGTAGTGTACACGGGCGCTGGCAGGGCGCGGCCTAGAGAGACGGCTCTGCTCCCGCATAATGGCTGCTCTTAATTCGCGGTAGGTACCACTGCCCCCCCTCCTCCCCCCCCCCCCCCCTCCTCCTTCTCCCCGCTCCCTCTCCTAGCACCACTGTATCAGTGGTCCAGGCGGCCAGCTGAGAGAGACGGAAAGAGGTCAGCGGCGGCGGCAGCGCCTGCGGGGGGGAGTGAGAGGGAAGCAGCAGCAGCAGCAAGGATTGATTGTGTATCTTCGTTAATTCGAGGCAGCTCAGTATGTTAAGGGCAGTGCGAGCTGCCCCGCGCTGTGTGTGTGTGTGTGTGTGTGTGAAGGGGGAGGAGCCACTCCCAGCGGACTCATTCCCTCTCATGTTTCAGCCCGACTGCTACATCCGTCCTGCATCACACAGCTCCGAGAATGCTCCGGACGCCGCTCTGCCGTGCAGCGCGTATGCAATAATAATAATTACAGTTAAAAAATAGTAATAAAAAGAATATAGTGCGCAATTATAAATCGTAATTAGTACTATTTTGCTGTACGTTGTGTCCTCATCTGCCGCGGGGCTCTGTGGGAAAACGGGCAAACGACGGTGGTGGTGTGTGACGTCGTCCACTATATAAATGGAACCGACGCTAGAGAGAGCGATAGACAGAGAGAGAGGGAGCGAGGGTCGGCGAGATAGCGAGAGCGAAATTGCATCACATTCGGAACGCTTTAGGAGTATATTTTTGACGCGAATCATATCAGCGGAGAGATACGGAGAAACCGACAAGCGTGTTAAAAAGAGAGAGAGGGGGGGGGGGGGGGGGAGTATATGGAGAGCAGATGGGGGTCGGAGAGAGACGGCGGTATATAACGTCTTTCGGCCGCGGACATAACGCGGCGCAAAACGACCCCGAATACACACGTTGCGGCCGCGAACGCTTTACAGCGGCGGAGCAGCGGGGCTGCGGGGTGACGTATGACGACCGTGGGGTGGCCGTAAATGCGGGACAGACCCGGCAGACGTCACAGCCGGCGGCGCGGGCGGCGCGGGCGGCACGTCCGGGCTTTGCGACCGCTGCCGCCACCGGCCGCCGCCGCCTTCAGACACTCGGTTAACAGAGGCGGTTCGCAACATGCAAGATCACTACCCCCCCAAAAAATAGCGTTTTATATTTATTTATTTTTTGAGGGAAAATTATTGTTGTTTTTTTATTTTGTCGGTCCGCGTTCTTAATAGTGGATTCATCATCAGTTGGAGAGGTCCGCAGTCACGTCACTCGAGCTGATCATCTTAGCGTAGCGGTCAGCGTACGAGGTTCCGGATTCGTGTGGTGAGGGTTCGGGTCCCGGGCGGGGATGGTGGCTTTTACTCTGCCATACTTTTCCGCCGGTGCAATATTTTGTGAGGAGGGCGTTCTGTGTTTCGTACGACAAATGCAACACCGCAGCGCCGGCCGCACGGCCTCTTGCTGCAGCGGCCCGCCGCGCGGGCTGACCTCGGCCTCACAGCAGCAACAGCAGCAGCAGGCGATTGTTTTATTTTCTGTCCGGCGTCACGTCGTGATGTCCTTTTTCTTTCTTTTCTAATCACGGTGTGCCCCCCCCCCCCTTTCCTTCCCTCCCCTTCACTGCTCGCTGCCGACAACGACAAAATCACCTGCCACTCCACTTCCCCCGAGGTACTGGCCGGCGTACACAACAACCTCCGTCGTCCCCCCCCCCCCCCCCCCCTCGCACCGATGTCATCCCTCAGTTGGCCCCCGGTCTCGACGACCCGGCAGAGAGAGAGAGAGAGAGAGAGAGAGAGAGAGAGAGAGAGAGAGAGAGAGAGAGGGAGGGGAGGGAAAGGGTTGGGGAAGGCGGCACTTGTGAATTCTGCACGTCTCCAGGGAACAATTACAATGACAACGAGTCCGGGCTGAGTGCCCCCGCCCCGCCACGCTCCGCCACGCCCCCCGACGCCAAGAATCCTCCGGCCCCGCCTTCCCCCTTCCCCGCCGCGCCTTTCACTTTGGCCCGATGCGCTCCCGCCGCTCCGGCCGCGGCATGAGGCACTGCCGCCTCGGAGAGATCACGACAAAAAAAGAAAGCGGGCGTCGATGCCTTTCTCCCACCCCTCACCACCACCACCACCACCACCACCACCACCACCACCACCACCACCACCAAAACAAAAATTTTCCCGAGACAACATATAGGTTATTTTTCCCTGTGTGGCGATGCGGTGTCGGCGCGCAGGCCGGTCGCGTCCCCACGATTTAGCACTCATAACGCCCCCGCAGGCCCCCCGCAGGGCCCCCGCAGCCCCCCCCCCCCCCCCCCCCCCCCCCCCCCCCCCCCCGCAGGGCCCGCAGGCGGCAGCGCCACACCATTCTTCCTTGGATCAAGTTCAATCTAGATTAACGGAAAGCACTTAAGATAATGCCCAAAGGCTGGCCGCTACAGCCTACCCGACACCGATTTGAATCGCCGCCAAATCTGGCGCCAAATCCCCCGCGCGCAGCCAAGCAGTATCCGGGTCCGCGGGTCCGGGTCCGGGTCCGGGCGGGGGGACCGGAACACCGGCAACACCTTCCGTCCTTGTCCCACGGCGGCGTGCGGCCCGGCCGCTGCCGGGGGTGGGAGAGGGACAGCGCACACGAGACCGTCTCCCCTGAGGTCTCGCGGCACGCGGCACGCGGCACGCGCACGCAGCGCACGGCCCGTCGCCGGCCGAGAGCCCTTCGGAGAGCGCGGCTCCCTTCGGGCGGAGCTCAGGTGAAGTGGCGCAAGCCGATTGGCGCCGCGAGGGGGCTGCTGGGGGGCTGCGGGGGCCCCGCGGCGATCGTCCCCTGCACTTTCCCTATCACACCTCTGTCTCCTCCCCCCCCCCCCCCCCCCCCTCCCCACAAAAAAAAATCAGACAAAGAATAGAAGATTAGAATTAATCATCCTTTTTTTTTCACCTGGCGTCGTGCTCTTATCGCGAAGGAGCGCGGGGGTAAAAATAATTTGGGTGCGGTGCAGTTGTCACCCCGCGGCCCCGCGGGCGCCACCTGTTGCCGGCGGCGCCACGCCCCGCCACGCCCCGCCACGCCCCTCGCGGCCGCGCGGTGCAGCGGCGCTACGTCACGCTCACCTGGGTGCGGCGGGCCGGCCAGGCGAGCAGCACCGCTGCCCCCATAAATTCCCGCGTCATGCCGGCAAAAGTTAAGAGGAGACCTCGAGCATTTTCTGCAAAAAATTTCTATTGGTTCCAATTTTTTTTTTTTGTAAATATTTTTGCCAAAATGGAACCTGTTTAATCCGACATCATTATAGGAAAGTAAACACAAATTCGAACCGAAAGTCAGTTTTTTTCGAACTTCCGCGGTGGCGATTCTTTTTTTTTCTTGACAGTGGTTGCACATAAATAGGCAGAGCCACAGGCCAACCCGCACAGGCCTCCCGCCGCGCAATTAATTCTATGACTGGACGCTGTCATGATGGTGGCGAATGGTGGTCCTGTCGCTCATGGCGGCGACATGAAAATGCCCGGCCACGGAAATGCAGGCCGGCTGTGCGATATTCGCGTCACACACACACACACACACACACACACACACAGGCGTATCGCAGGCACAGCTCTCCGCGGAAGCATTCCGTCGTATATTATGATAAATTATTGAGTCAAAATTATTTTGAAAAAGAAAATATAACGCATTTTGAAGCAGCATTAGGAGAGGACAGAATATTGTAATGAGAAATTTTAAGGCACAAAAGTGAGTGTCGAAAAATAAAATTCTAAACGTGTGAATTGGACCAAAAAAAATATTTTGAAAATTGGACATTGAGAAAATTTTTTTTGCGAATTTCTTTTGGCGAAGAAAAAGAAGAAGAAGAAGGAGAACGAGGAGGAAAAACAACGGGGAAGGTCTCTGTGGGGGGCCCTCCTCCCCGATTTCCTCGGGCGCCGTAATTTGTGGGCTCGTGTCGGCCGGCGACGCAGACGAACGGCTGCGAGTTTGAGGCGAACACAAAAATGGTACTCGAGGCATAAAATTGTGGCCCATCAATCCGACTAATGCAGCATGCGGAACCCCGTTCGCTCCGCAGCCCCGTCCGACATGATGACGGAACGTAACAAACAGGAAGGAGGGAGAAAGGGAAAAAAATATGCTAGGCAATTCCGTGTTTTTTTTTTTTTACTTTGTTCTCATTTTGTTATTACTATTTATCTGTGCTGTTGGAAATGACGTGCGAGGCGCAGCTGACACCGCCGCGCGCGGCTCGCGCTCCAAAACGAAACGTTTTGCGGACACATGGATGAGAGGGCTGTGTGTGTGCTGATATGAGATGTAATCAGGCAACCGTTTGCGGCGCTGCCAACCCACCAAAAAAACAACAACAACGAAACAAAATGTGGTAGAAACAACAGCAGTCGCCGTGTAAAAGAGGTCTACGGAATAAAACGGCGCTGTTCTCTTCGCGAGGACGGACCCTCACTGCGGAGGTGCGCAGAGCGTAGCCATGCACAACAAGCCCTCCCCCACCCCTCCCCGCGCGAGGCACCGGCGAGCGACCTGAAACACTCTACTCCAATTACTTTTCGGTCAGGCTAATTAAATTTCTTTGTCGGCGTCGCGCACACACACACACACACACTCACTAACACGCCCTTGTGCCTTCTGCCCCCCCCCCCCCCCCCCGCTCTCCTCACCATCATGGCCAACACCATCACGACCTTGGAGATCCCGGCGCCGATACACGACAGGTGCCCTTTTCCTCATCGCCTATTTTCCTCGTCGAGTTTTCCCTGTTCCGCGGGCAGATGGGGAACCTACGCGGCGAAAACGAAGGCAGGTAGTGAGACTAAGCCGGCGAGGGAGGAGTAGAAACCGTGTGCGTGCCCTCGTCCGCTCCCGCATCAGTTCCGAGTAACTCTATTCATGGCACCAGAGATCCTCTGCGTTCGCCATGACAAGGGGATGCCTGCGCCGATTTTCCGCGTAGCGTGGGAAAGGCGCGGTATCGGAACCTGGTCGGACGCTTGCTTCTATTCATCGCGGCACTGGCCGGCCGCCCATCTCCGTCTATCTCCCGCCACGCCCCAACGCTCTCGCTCTCTCCCACTCTTGTTCCAATGACGCTACTAGACCGCCGCGGCAGGCTGTGAATCCTTTCGCCATCACCACTAGGACGCTCGTAGCACGATCCGCACAACGCACTCCTGCCCCTTCCAATCTCTCTGTCTCTCTTACGAACTCCTCCCTCGCTCTCTCTCTCTCTCTCTCTCGTCAGTGGCCCCAATCGCAGGACATCAGCTCGTATCTGTATTCATGAGCTCGGCCAGCGCGGCTGCGTCGGCGGGAACACTTCAAAGCGGCTGTGCGCGCGCGCGCGCGGGGGTGTTTTCAAAGACAGAACGGGTCGACTAGGCCGCGCTCTGTGGGACCTGCCCCCCCCCCCCCCCCCCCCCCGGCAGCCCCCCCCCCCCCCCCCCCCCCCCCCCGCCGCCGCCGCCGCCGGCCGAGGTGGCTGACCCATCACCGCGGGAGATGGGCGGCCACGATGAAGCCCCGGCGAGCGGCGCCCGCCCCTGCAGCAGCAGTGAGGCGCACCGCTGTCTCCCGGCTGTCCCCCCAGCTGTCCCCCTGGCTGTCCCCCCCCCCCCCCCCCCCCCGGCTGTCCATGGCTGCCCCCCGGCGCCGACGGGGTCGTTTCCGCGCGTCGCTCCCGACCCGCCCGCTCACAATGTTCGAGTACGCGAGCGGCCAGGCGGCGCGGAGGGCGGTGAGGGCCGCGCCGTGTGCTCACCGCCTTCTTCCGCATACAGTAGCGCAAAACGCGTGTGTTTTCGCCGATGTGCGTACAGTAGCGCAAAACGCGGGACCGGTGGAGGAGAGGGGGGGGGCGACGCTTTCCAAGAAGAAGAAGAACAGCAGAAGCATAGGGAGGAGCGGAACATGAGGAGAGAACGTGTGGAGAGAGACGGAGGAGGAGAGGAAGCCGGGGACAGTAAGGGGGGGGGGGGGGGGGAGCAGTGAGCGAGTGCGGACGCGGGCGGGCGGGGAAAAAATCTCGGCCCTCATCTCATTGCACTGTTAATTTACGATGCCGCGGCGGCAGCGGCGGCAGCAGAGAGACAGGGGGGGGGGGGGGCTGCAGCTGTTGCGGGGGCAGCAGTGCTTGCGGTGCATTGCCCTCCCCCTCCGGCCGGCGTGGCGGTGGCAAGCAGCGGCGTCAACCCTTCTGTCGCCGCGGGCCGTCCGGGGGCCGCAGGACCCCGAAGGACCCCGACGGCGGCAACCCCCCGGGCGGCCGACGACGGCGACAGCGGCCCTGGCAAAAGACAACGGGGAGGGGCGGCACGGGACGGGTCAGTAATCGCGACCATTCTTCCCTTTTGTTTTCATCCCCTCCGCCCCTCTCGGCCCGACCGCCCTCCATGCTGCCCTCCGCCCACACAACCAACCCGGCGGCGGCGGCGGCGGCGACTGGGAAGCGGCGCGAGGGCCGCCGGGTCGATTTAATTCCGCGGGCCTCCAAACTGGCTTCCCAACCGCACCGCGCTCACCCACTTGTTGTTGTTGTTGTTGTTGTTGTTGACGGGGTGCCCGAGCAGCGACCACCACGACACACTCACACACACACACACACACACACACACACACATTCCGCACTCTTTAATCACAGCACAATGGATACAAGCACCACCTAGCAGCCACGCCCTTCGTATCGCGAGGCCTTACCCACTACCTCTCTCTCTCTCTCTCTCTCTCTCTCTCTCTCTCCGTTTGTCTCTCTCTCTCTCTCTCTCTCTCTCTCTCACTCAGTAAGCGTTCTCCAGGGAAGACCAGGCAGGGGGAAAGGGTGCCGCGGGATGACGTAGGTAGGAGAGCTCAGGGAGCAGCGCGAGGGGGAGGGGGTTGTATTGCACTACCCTCTGCACCTTAACCCTCCCCTTCACCCCCCCCCCCCCTCTGGACACACACACACACACACTCCTCCACCCTAGAAATATCACTTCCAAATCTACGTTCGGGTGTTTCCACTGCGGGCGAGGGGGAGTTGGAGGTAAGAGGTCCGCAGGGCAAGTGAGTGGGCGAAGAGGGAGGGAGGGAGGGGAGGGGGGAGCAGGGGCGGAGGGAGGGGGCAAGTGTCCTAATAACGGAAGCACGTGACCAGAACACAGTCGAGAGGAGTCCTGGCCTTGGGTAGTTGCCCTTCCCACCTCCCCTCTCCCTCTCTCTCACTCTCCCCTACACGCCCTCTCTCTTTCTCGTGCCTTATTCTTGTCCTATCTCACTCTCTGAGGCCAGTGCTCTCCCTCACCCCTCCCTTTTCTCTCTATTTCTCCCTCTCTCTCTCTCTCTTTTGTATTTCCCTCACTTTTAGACCGGGACGCACTCAACCGCCTGCAAGAGACAGGTAGGTACATACGCAGACTAGCTCTTTTCTGCTGACTTCATTTCACGTTGGAACGAAACAGAATTCGACGGTCTCGCGACATATTTACAATAACAAAAGAAAAACTTTGGGACTGGGAAAAAAATAATTTTGAACTTTGGTTTGTCTTTTTTAAAAAAAAAGATGGAAAGATAGAGATAAAAACGTTACGAGCAGAATGAGCCATGTATCACAACTAGAAGGGACACAGAAAAAGAATCATCCGAACAGCGGTCAAAACAGGTCCGTGCTTTTCTTTTTCTTTTTTCTTTTTATGAGAAACAGAAAAAAACGAAAATGGTGAGAAAAAAAGAAGAAGACCCCAGCGTGTCGCACACATTATTTTACGAATCATAACAATAAAAAATTGTCGCGCCGAGAGCAAATTAGTTCCTTCCGCCCTGGCCATGGCCTGTGGCGCCGCGCTGCCGGGTACGCCATTCAGCATCCACACGCACACACACACACACACACACGCTCACATACACACATGCGCGACCTGAAATTTATGACGGCCAGCAGGCGCGTATGTTAGGCACCAGGCGGCACGATAGAAAACATCCCGATGCAGCCGTAAATAGAGCGCGCCGGCCTTCTGACTCCACCCTCCCGAGCACCATCGTAAGCAATTTTTTCTTGTTTCTTTTTGTGTCTTGTTATTTTTCTACTTTTTCCCCCCCATGTTATATATTAGTATTTCGTTAGCGTGTGAGGCCAGCGCCGAGACTCGACTCGGTCCGGCCTCCCCAACGCGACAATTCGACCGCCCAGAATCCCGGGCGGCCGTCGCGCCCCGTGCAGTGACGCGCGGCGGCGCGGCGGCGGCGGGGGTCTAAATTTTCGGGAGTGACTGTACAGGGAGCCGTGCCACCGCCTTCCCGAGGATCTTGTTGTCGGAGGGACTCCCCGCCTGGCGGGCCGCGGCGACGGCCAGAGACGGCGAGGAACCGGGAGGGCGGTGGAAAATTGCGTTTGAAATAATATACTCGAGACGGAAATGGATTCGAGGATTCCAAAAGAAGCCCTGCACATTCTCCTGTCGGCTCGGAGGCGCCCCCCCCCCCTCTCTCTCTCTCTCTCTCTCTCTCTCTCTCTCTCTCTCTCTTCTCTTATCTGTTTACTCAAGCGGCTCCAGCCCGTCTGCCCCGTCTCTCTCTCTCTCTCTCTCTCTCTCTCTCTCTCTCTCGCATTCTTTCTCTCTCTCTTGCACCACCGGCGCCAGAGAAACTCAACACAATTGACCACCTTGAGACTTCCACTCCTGTGAAGAACCCAGTTTTCGGACCCAGACACTTGCCGGGATGATTTGGCCGGATCAAATCGTGCAGAAGACTGCAGACCTCGTCAGACACTTTCTTTATCCTCAATGCGCGACCTGTTTTTTTTTTTTTTTAAGCGTTTTGTCTTAAAGATTTATTTTTCGGTATGATTTTTATGCGGTTTCATTCGCGAGGATTACGCCTCTTCTGGATCTCATCCGTAATTTACGGTTACTGAGAGTGCGGTCCCGGGGCCCCCCGCGGCAGGATGTGTGGGCGCGATCGCGGCGGCCCGAGGATGTGGGGACGTGCCTGCATGCGTTATTGAGCAGGATCACGGGGAGGCCCGCCTGCAGAAGGTCAGACGGAGGTCACGGGTCGCGGGATTATAAAATCCCTCCCCGACAGCGCAAAAATATTATGCTAAAAGAAAATAAGGACCCTGTTGCTGTTTTTTTTTTTTTTTTTTTTTTGCTCTCTGCACCGCTGTCCCGCAAAGGAAAATATTCAATCTCATGCCGGGCGCGAAGCGCGCCTGCAAGTCGCGGAATTAGGCAGACGGGCGATGCGCTGGGATCAGACGCTGCAAAAAGGATTAGCCCCGCAGGACCCCCGGGGGCAGCCAGGACCCGCAGGACTCAGGGCGTCCTATTTTTCCCCGCGGGCGTTCGAGTGGGAAGAGGGACGTCGTCCGGGGGGGCGTATCTTCCTTCTTTCTCTCTCTCTCTCTCACTCCAACCTCTCCCGTCTCGCTCTCTCTACCACGCCCTGCTCGTTGTTTACGGCGTTCAAATTCATCAGGCAGCGTTTCATCTCCGCATCCCGAGCAGTTTGAGAGGCGCGCCTTCTCGCCCGCCTCCCCGGTCGATCGGCCGTCCCGCCGCCCAGACCCCCTCCTTCTGTTCCCGCCCCTGCCTGGCTCACGTCATTTCACCGGCGACTTCCTGCTCGGCATTCAAAGTAGTATAGACGTCGTCGCTGTGCGCCCTGGGATACCAGAGAGAGAGAGAGAGAGAGAGAGAGAGAGAGAGAGAGAGAGAGAGAGAGAGAGAGAGAGTGCGAGAGCGAGGGAGAGAGAGAGAGGGAGAAGAGAGAGGGAGGCTGTAAGGAAGGTTAGGGTTGGCAGAGAAGCGCTGGTGTATATTCGTAGAACAAAAAGAAAAGGTTTTATATTCGCGTGCATGTCAGCAGTGTGTGCCCAAAAAAAAAAATCGATTCGTCGATGAGGCCGCCGTGGCGTTACGTAACAGCTCGCTGCCATTTGACTGTTATTACACAGACCGGCGGGAGAGCGGGAACCTGTGACGCGCCGTAATGCGATGCATGCTCACAGTCCACATGGCAAACAGAAGGGAGACCCTCTCTCTCACACACCCGCTCGCTCACAGAGCTTACACACACAGTGGGGGGTGAGCGAGAAGGATAGAGAGAGAGAGAGAAAGTGGGGCGTGTAGGAAACGGGCGTTTGCAGGGAGAAAGGCATACAAGAGAGAGAGAGAGCGAGAGAGAAAGAGGGGGAACAGATTAATCGCCTTGTCTTCAGAACAGATAGCCTTTAAGAGACAGCGCGGCCGCTTCCTCTTGCCGCCGCTCACAGTCTACGCAGAAGCAGGCAGAAGCACCGCCGCCCTCGCTGACGAGCCAAGAGTTATCGCCCAAGTTTGCTTTATTTACAAGGAGACGGAGCGGCGGCGGGCGCGAACGGGCGAGCAAACCCAGCCGCTGCAGCGGCGAGCCCAGGAGTTGGCCTCAGTTTGTGCGGTCCCCGTCACTTCGATACATCGATTAGCGGGATTGAGACGAGCTTTCCCCTCCGCAAAAGCGCTCTCTCGTCCCGCACAGCGGGTAGCCCTCCGCAAGGCCGTGCTCTGGGAATACATTACCCGCGTCATGCACAGCAAAGGAGTTGCTGCTGCTGTTGTTGTTTCTACAGCTCATATGGGAGGCCGTCTAGCAATATAATGACGCCGGATGCGGCCGTGAGACGAGCCGGCGGCCGGATTTATTGGCTGGTGTGTGTAATCCTTAGCGGGGTTGCCTTGTCGTCACGTGGATTGTGCCTCCGCACTGTGTGTGTGTATAGACTGCCATCATAAAGAGCACGCCCCTCCGATTCCCGCGGGTTCTGTGTGTGCGTGTGTGTGTGTGTGTGTGAGGGGGAGGAAGTAAGATAGGGGATGGTTTTGGAGAGAACACCCTCGCCTCTTCCGACCGCGTGGTCGCCGCTGCGCCGCCGCCGCCGCCGCCGCCCCTTGCTTGGCAGCCGAGTGTAGACAGCATCAACCTCCGAGGCAGAACACATAATTTTCCTTCCCCCGCCTTTTCTCGCGGGTGTGAAAAATAGCGAGCGTCGCACGGATGTGGGTGCGCGCGCGCGCACCCACACACATACAGACACACACTCTCTCTCTCTCACACACACACACACACACACAGACCGCCACGCGCCACGGACCGTCCCCCGTCTCTATTACAGCAATCGTCGTCGCGCTTTTCGTCCCGCAGCCCCGAAATATACGACGGCAATAATTCTGCGACGACGGCGGGCGCGTCGCCCGGGGCGAAGGATAAGGTGCGGGCTGCGGGCGCGCCCGCGGCGCCGTCCGTTAGCCGAGCCGACAGCGCGCCGGACTCGCGGGCCGAAGTTTGACGGTTCGAATACCGCCGGGGCACACGCGTCCGCAGCCAGCCGCGGCGGGTGGGTAGGAGCCGGAAAGGAATTGAGAGATATCCGGAAGCGGGGACAGAGAGGGGGGCTGGCGGCGGGGGCCAGCAGTTCAAAGGAGTTCGAGTGTTGTATCCCGGAGAGTCAAACCGGGGGTCGCGAGGGGTCGCAGCGAAGATGAGGAAGAGACGAGCGGCGGAGAGATAGAGCTACGTCCCCGGATAGAGAGAAAGAGAGAGGGGATAGAAGGCCGCCGAGGCCGCTATACCGGCTAGCGCAGCCCCAGCTGATCCCGGCTAGCGACCTCACTTAGTTGATTGCAACCAAACAGCGAGCTGCACGATTGACTGTAATGCCCTCTCTCTCTCTCCCTCTCTCGCCCCCTCTCCACCCAGCCAGAGGGTGAAGGGACTGGGACCGGGGCAAGGGAGGGGGGGGGGGGAGTCAGAGATGAGGCGGCGAGGAGTGCAGAGGGCGATGGCGAAGTGGGGGACGGGGGGAGGGGAGAAAAACAAGATACGCCGATGGCGAGGGCGGACGTGAAATATAATGGTACAGGCGGGGCGGGATTATTGCCAAACGAGACGCAATTATAAGACGGTCTTCGGAGCGACGCAGTACGCGAAGTCTGGAGACCCCGCGAGGGACAGAGAGAGAGAAACAGACAGAGAGAGAGAGAGAGAGAGAGAGTCCTCGTGACTCGAGAGTAAGGCGTTGTGTAGGCCGGCGCCTCTGACTGACCCTGTAGCCTGACCTCACCACTGGCCAGCTACCCCTCTGCTTCCTGGGAAAACAGCGGTGGTCAGGATTCGAACCCGTGACGACCACCGGGCGAACCTGTGAGATGAACCCTCGGCCTCTTTTTCCTCTCTCTCTCTCTCCCTCTCTCTCTCAGACTCTCCCACTCCGTGTTCTGTGTGGTAACCAGTCACGCACGACTAGAGCAGCACAGATCAGAGAGAGCGAGCGAGACAGAGACAGAGAGAGAGAGAGAGAGAGAGAGAAAAAGGGACAAACAGGCATAGACCTCTTGGTCGGTCCCCTTCGCATGGAATAACGCATGAGAGCAGTGCCTGGCCCAAATCGGCCTCCCGGGGCCCACAGCGTCTGCTCTACTACTGTGAACGCGCTCTCTCGCTCGCTCTCTCTCTCCGACGTGGCGTGTGCGACGGAGATAGCGCCACGGCCCTCATTCGCATGCCGCCGGTATTCTGTTAGCGCACACAGGAGGGCCCTCCGCCTCGGTTTCTTCGATGATACCGCCGCCGGGCTCCGGTGCCTCCGGTGCCTGCGGTGCCTTTACCCCGGCCTCGTTATCGGCCACACACATTCGCGACGAGGAGGTGGTGCACGGCTGCGCGGACGCGGTGCTGCAGGTTGTGCAGGTGCTGCCTCAGGTGTTCGATGACCCACTGCCTCCGGCTCGCGGTCATGTAGTGAGGCGCGGAGCAGTCAGAGGGGGTTTGCGACGTTTCAACCGACTCGCGGCGTTCGGGGCGAAAACTTTATAGCGGACGGATTTTCGTCCCCGCGTTCGGTCTGCCGCGCTTTCCGGTCAGCGCTTTCACGCGGGGGCAATTAGTTTCAGCGTCGAGAGAGGAAAAGAGGGAAGGAGTGGACGGGGAGACGGGAGTGAAAGGCGAGAGGAGTGGAGGGAGGGGAGGGGAGGGGAGGGGAGGGGAGGGGAGGGGAGGGGAGGGGAGGCCGGGAGTCACACCTTGCCGTCGCGGCTATCTCGCAGACGGCGGGGCCACCGGGTCCGTCATGGCCGGCATGCCTCTCCTTTAATGACGTCATTCTGCGATTCAACAAGCTTTCCGAGCCCGAGAGCGCGCAGAGCGCGGGCGGCGGCGTCCCTGAGAGAGAGAGAGAGAGAGAGAGACCGAGATCAACGCGATCACCGTCGGCTCTCTCTCTCTTTCTCTCCTCCTCGCTCTCGCTCACTGCATAGTGACTCTCCTTGTCGCTCTCCCTGCCGAGTCCACCGTCAATACACCTCCGCCGACAAGCGACGAACCACTCCTCTCTTCCTGCAGCGCGAGTCGAGAGCGGAAGGAGAGAGGGGTGGGGGGGGGGGGCGGCGGCAATGTACGGTTCAGTGAGGAGGGAGAGAGAGAGAAGCGCGGCTGGGCGCAGGAGAAAGCGAGAGACAGACTGCTTATCAATCGCTCGCCATAGAGAGCCCGCCATTAGCGAATGACTGATGTGACATCAAGAGCCGTACCACCCGCGCGCGGCCATGGGTGGTCGCCGGGTCTGCTTGCTTGCTGCCGCGGCTGGTTCCGAATAAGATGTTCGCATGTGTCTCTGTCGCACTCGTGGGCCGCTTCATTAGAGAGCGAGAGAGAGGTGCCACCTGCTCACGGGCCCCGCTCAGAGAATCGGTTCCTGCGTAATTTTGTCAGAAACGGAATTGTATGGTAATTTAATTACTGCGGTTCCCTCTTTGTTTGCGCTTTTCTCCTGTTTTTTTTTTTCGAACTAATAAACGACAAAAGAAAGGGAAAAGAATGTTTGCTATATGTAATCCCACAGTTTGTGAAACCTGGTGCCCCCACTTTTTTTTCTACTTTTTACTCACGAGCAGTCAGTTTTATTTAAATCTACACGACGGAAGGGGCGGAGGGGCTAGGGAGCTCGATGGATAAAAAAGAGAGAGAGAGAACGCGAAAGAGAAGGGCGCATACATGGAGGCGGGAGAGAGACGGAGAGCGGGGTCGTGGTGCGGGTACCTCATTGTCATACGATGTAACGCCGTCGGAACAGAAGGTCCCGGGTCTCGCATTGTGCCATTGTCCGGTGGCGCCGGTCCCTCTCTCTGCCTCTCCTTCCTCTCGCTCTCTCCCTCTCTCTTTCTTTCCCTCTCTTACTATCTCTCTCAGCCCACCAGCAGCAGTCTACGACACGGCCACTGCACGTACAGCAAGGCCAAACCCAAACAGCTGGCTGGCCATTTTTTTTCAATTCCTTCTCTCTCTCTCACTCTCTCTCTCTCTCTCTCTCTCTCTCTAGTGTCTCTCTATCTCCCTCTTCCTCTCTTCGCCCTTCGTCGTCTCCAGTTGCTTTTTATTTCTTTGGATCTGCGCGCGCGCGTGGGAGAGAGAGAGAGACCGGCAGCGAGAAGAGAGGGTGGGAGGGAGAGGGGCTGGTGCTGGATGTGGCCGCGAGCGGGCTGCGTGCGGCATCGCCTTCAAGAGGGCGGTGGATTTTTGTAAAGGGGTAGCGCGGGGGCGGCGCCGCAGCCGCCGCTGCCGTCGCCGCTGCGCCCCCTGGATGCCCCGGGCGGCGAGGCAAGCGTGGGTGGGGGGTGCGGCGGCCTCTTTCCGTGGGGGGTGCTTATAATGGGCCGGAACGCTCCCTGTTCATAGGGCACGTCCCGGCCTTCATATCGGGGCCTGGCTGCCGCCGCCGCCGCCGCCGCCGCCGCCGCCGCCGCCTCCGCCGACCCAGATCACATGCATTAATACATGCGGGGAGCTCTCGCGGCACAAACACAGACGCGCACGCACAACAACAGCAGACACACGCGGACCCCCCGCGGACCCCCCGCCGAGCCTCGCGGCCTCGCGGGGGGTCGATGTATTCATGTATGCCGTCATCAGCGGGCGGCGAGCAGCGTCTTCGGCCGCCTTTTATTGCGCCGAGCCGCCGGGGCCGATACGGGAGTTTACTGCGCGCGCGTGTGTAGTTTTTTTTTGGAGAGCGGCTCGGAAAGTTTTCCTAGGCAAATTCATGGGAAAACAGTTCGGAAAATGCGACAAAGGTGTTACATCTCCGGTGACGAAATATTTAGCTGACAAATTATTCGCCATCGATATTTACTGTGCGACGAAATATTTCTTACAGCGTTCTCCCCTTCTGATCGCGTGGCGCGCGCCGAATCAAAGTGACTATCCGCGGCGCCCGCAAAGCGATCCGCGTTAATCATTCAGCGGCGCCATCTCTTCGTGCCGCTGTTCTCCTCGGCACTTGGCGGTGAGTGGGCGTGGCGCGCGGCTCCGCGGGGGGGCCCCGCGGGGGGCACCGGGGCGCCGCGGCGGGGGCTCCGCGGCCCTCGCGGCCCCCGACAATTCCACCACCGGTACGGTCTGCATCATTCAGTGCGGGCGGGGTGGAGGGGGGACCCCCCGCGGACCGGCCGGCTCGGGCCGCAGAATCGCACCGCGGGGACACGGAGCATCGACACAGAACCCGTCCGCTCCTCCCCTTTTATTTTCTTCTCCGCCAAAGTGGGAGTAATAATGACCGTAAAATCTGTTTAGCGCCATACAGATCCCCTCCCGATTCGCGTTCACCGACCGTTCTTACGCCGCCGTGTCCACATCGCCCTTTCAAATGCGCGTGTACAACTCGCACACTGTCATCACCATATGCGTTTCAGACGGCGCAAAAGGGCCTGAGGGAGAGACAGCACTTTGATCCGCGCATCAAACCCCTTTCACACACATACTCACACACACGCGCACACACACGCACGCACACGCCGGCAGGAGACAGACACGCACAACCATCCCCCCCGCAGTGAATCACTCATTTACCATAACGCCTTCCTCGAATTAGCGACCCGACCGCCCCGACAGTGGCGCGGTGATTTCCGTCGCCCCGGAGGCCGCGCCGGAGGCGGTTTGTGTGTGCCGCCGGAGGGGGAGGGGAGGAGGGAGGGAGGGGAGAGGGAGGGAGGGGAGGGGAGGAGGGAGGGGGCACCGCCATCATGACGGATGTGAGCAACTGGTGACGTAGGGGGGGCTGGCGCTGTGTGCGTGTCTGCCGCTGTGGACATTGGCAGCAGCCGCTATAGAGCGCTGCTCGCTGTTAGGAACAAAGGGAGAGAGAGAGAGAGAGAGAGAGAGAGAGAGAGAGAGAGAGGGGGGGGGGGGCAGGAGAGGGCGGGGTCGGATGCGAGCTGCGGTGAACGCGGCGCCGAGGATCACAGGACGCGGTAAGTTAGACTATCAGCACTGCCACGCCGTCGGAAAATGGTTTTGGGAAAATTCGAAAATCAACGCAGCGTTATACAACTTGTGTCCCTGGAAAATATTCGTCGAAATAAATCATATCGTGCCTTCTATTTCGGTCTATCTGTCCCCCTCTCTCTGTCTCTCTCTCTCTCTCTCTCTCTGCATCGGCTCCGACCATGTTATATACGTATATATGCCTCGCTGCCCGGAAACCCCCTGCGGGGTCAGTCGTCTCACGCCCAGCCGTGTTACGTCTGCGGCAGTGTGTGTGTGTGAGAGAGATAAACAGCGAGAGGGAGAGAGATGGGGAGAGAGAGGGGGGGGAGGGAGGACCTTTCACTCTACTGACTGATGAATTGGCACAGAGCAGCAGCGGGGGAGGGGGGGGGGGGCAGCCAGTGTATACTGTGCAGTGTCCGAACATGTCCGAATCTGATGCCAGCAGAGAGAAACAAACGTGGATAAGGTCAGAATGCTACGCTGTGTGTGTGTGTGTGTGTGTGTGTGTGTGTGGTGTGCTTGTGAAAGCAGCAACGGGCACACAAAAAAAATAACAAAAATAAAGACAAAGAGTGGCAGCAAAATAGTGCACGCGGTGTGGTTGTCTGGCCCGGATTCCGCCCTCTGAACCGCCGTGCCGCGCCACCACCACCGCCTCAAAAAAAAATAATTTTCAACAAAATCCGACAAAATTATAATCAATTTGATTCATTTTTTTTTGCGCGGTGCTTAGGTTGAGATCGAGTGCCGAGTCTTACACGGAGAGGTGGAGGGGGGGTGGGGCAGCCGGATGTAAGACTAACAAGGCCATTATCCACTCCTGGCCAATCATTCTTCGTCTAACAACGCTCTCTCTGTCTCTGTCTGTCTCTGTCTCACACACACACGCACACGCCGCGGGGACAGTGGAGTGATTGGAATCGACACGCGGCATATTGCAGGATTATCGCGGGAGCCCCTCATCCGGCAGCGTGCGCGCGGCAACTCTATCGCTCCCCCCCTCCCCCCCCCCCCCCCCCCCACCCCTCACCCCCCACAGCACCCCCTGCAATCACGGTCGACGAGTCCATGTCTCTTCCTGAAGTCGCCCCGCCGCCGCCGCGCGCCACCAAGACCCCCGCAACCGTGATGGGACTTGGGTCCGAGTTGCGCGTGCGAGTTCCGGCGCTGCTGGGAGGGAAGGGAGTTCCGGGCCCGCCGCCGCCGCCGCCGCCGCCGCCGCCGTGGACGCCACGCTCCTCCGGCCCCTCCTCTGCGGTCTCAATCTAAACTCAAACTGCCGTCGCCGTCGCCGCGGCCCGTTTCGCTGCCATCGGATTCCACTTTCGCTCTCCTCTGGCCGGCATCTCTCTCTCTCTCTCTCTCTCTCTCTCTCTCTCTCTCTCTCTCTCTCTCTCTCTGCCGGGAGGGGATGGACTCGTCATCATTACACATGGGAGCAGTCACTATCCCTGGCAAGAAAAAAAAAGGGGGGGGGTCCGCCCGCGTTGCCGCCGCCGGTCGTTTCGGCCGCCGTGCGGAACAATAGAGTACTCGGGACGGAGTTCGAGAACGGAAGTCGAAGGAGTCGTAGCGAGAATGGAGTGCGGCGGCGGCGGGGTGAAGCATGAGAAATCGTGATGTTCGCGGCGCTCCGTTTGTGCTCCCCCGGCTTACACTGTATCAAACGCTTATTTTTCAAACAGTTGTTAAACATTCTAAATTTTTCGAAAAAAAAAAAAACAAACGAACTATCGCGAGTTTCTGCCGGTGAGCTTTATCTCGTCCTCCGCCCCTCACTTCCCAGCTCAGTGGCCTCTGGCCGGCGGCGTCCGTGAGGTAAGAGAGGGGGGACACCGCCGCCGCCTCCGCCGCCGCCGCCGCCGCCGCCGCCGCCGCCGCTGCTGCTGTTGGCTTGGCTGGAGATCCAGAGCCCGGCGGGCGAATCCCCTGGAATTACGGTTAATGAACGAAGCCGAAAGGGAACAAAAAAAAAATATATATACAACGAGAGGGAGGCTGAGACTTTCCTTGCACAGCCCTCGCTGCTTGCCGGGGGCTACAGCGCCTGCAATGGGGGCGGCGAGGATAGCAGCAGATACTGATCCCTCGCGGTGTGTATCTATCCGTCTTTTCTATCCGTCTCTCTATCCGAGTGCCGGGTCTATCCGCGGCTCCGAGCGTGAGTGTGAGAGAGACAGGGCTCGAAGGGGACCAGGCGTCTCGCTCGCACAGCGTCTCTCTCCCTATCCGGGGCGCCTGGGGGGTAGGCCGTACCGCCGCGCGCTCCTGCTCGGCGGGCCTTGCCTACCTGCCAGGCGCTCGGCCCACGGACTGACATTACGAAACGGTTATCGCTCCGTCCTTGTCGCTCCTCGTGGACGGGCGAAGGACAGGTTCTGCGGACGGACGCATATAACTGCGCAAAGCCGATGAGGAGAGGGGAAGAGGGATGCGAGGGGGCGGTGCAGCACAGCAGACTGCGTAAGGGTGCGGGGAGAGAGGAAGGAGAAAAATGGGGAGGGGGCGTGGAGGCGAGGGGGGAGAAGAGGAGAGGGGGGGGGGAGAGGAGGGGGGTGAAAGGAAGGTAAACAGGAAGCGGGGCGAGATCCGTCGTGGAGGGCGCGTCGGGGAGGCCTCCTAGAGAGGACGAGAGAGATGGATATATTGACGGCACGACGCGGTGGCAGAGTGAGAGACAGAGAGGGAAAGAGACAGCGAGAGGAGAGAGAGAGAGTGAAGAAGATAGAGAGAAAGAGAGAGAAAGGGCGCTGATAATCATCGGGTGTGGAAGGGTTACGTGACTGCAGCCTTCCAAATCCATTTAATTAATTCGCATTCATGCACCATATAATGGAGTCACGTATCCGAGCTGGAATCATTTTCCGCGAAGTCTCGGGTGGCAGAGGGACTTTGAACGCGCCGGATTATCTCTCTCTCTCTCCCTCCCTCCCTCCCTCCCTCCCTCCCTCCCTCCCTCCCTCTCTCTCTCTCTCTCTCTCTCTCTCTCTCTCTCTCTCTCCCTGCATCCTCCCACACGGCGTCGCGAGAGAGGAGCCCCCGCAGTGTGAAGGCAGGGGCGCCCGGCTCGGTAATTAAGGCACACCAAGGCACGCTCGCGTCTCCTCACCCGAAGGGAGGTGTCTGCGACGCTTGTAGGGAGAGCGGGATCTGATGATATGGGAAACGGTCGAGAAAACAAAGAAGAAAAAATTACAAGGAAAAAGAAACAAACGCGGCAAAAAAAAAAGGTGACACACCTGACGACGCGTTGTCGCTGCGATCGGCTGCGGCCGACGTCAGCCGAAACACGGGTCGTCGTCGGCTTTCCAACGGAAACTGCATTTTACGAGCGGCGTTATCGGCCCTGAGTGCATTGGCCAAAGTGTGCGGGGGGGATATGCCGTAAGGGCTCCGCACAAGGGCACTCCCTCTCTCTCCCTCCCCCTCGCTCCCCCTCTCTCCGTCTCTCCCCCCCCCCCCCCCCTCCTCAGCCATAAAGAGCACCACCCTGACCCCGTTTCGCAACAGAGCGAACGTAAAGTTATGTCTCTATCGGCCGCGCGCCGTGTTTGATGTGATTTTTTGGTACACATATCGCATCTTCAATTTTTTTTTCTCTTTATTTTGTTTTATTTTTCATTTTACTGCCGTTGCTGGATGGAGTGTGTGTGTGTGTGTGTTGTTGTTGGCGGTGTTTTCTCGCCCTAAACGCGACAAGAAGAGCCGTAGCGTGTATGTATGTATATATATATATACACAGTACCGTTCTCCTCAGGGGGGACCCAGGTGCCCTTAGAGCAGTCTGGTGGACCTGCTTCTTCTCCTGTCACTATGACACCCCCTCCTCTCTCTCTCTCTCTCTCTCTCTCTCTCTCTCTCTCTCTCTCTCTCCTTTCCTCCCACTATCTCTCTCCCTCTGTCTCTACGTCTCACTCCGGGGAGGAGGCAGCCAGCCAGCCCGGCGGCCCGTGGGGCCCCCCGTGGGGCGGGTCGGCGCGGGAGCCATTGGAAAGCGTGCACCCGTGTCACATACACACCCCGTGATCCACTCTGTCCGATTGCCGCGCCGCGCCCTTGGCTGCGAGCCCTTCTTGGCCGCGAGGGCCCCCCAGCTCCGCTGCCACAGCCCCCGGCTACAAAACAACAATCCGCTACCGACACTCCGGGCTGAAAAGTTCGCGCATCCAGCAACGTCGTTCGCGGCGCACCAACACGCGCAAAGCCCCGCCCGAATAGGGTACTCCGAAGACTGCGAAAAGAGGAAGGGACCCAAGTGCTATCCTCGTCCTGGAGAAGCGCGCTGCACTCATTGTCAGTCATTGTTTTCACTCGTTACGACTGCTTTTCAAAAACCAAACTTTTATTCAACTTTTTTGTAATTTTTTTTTTTTGGTTTAGCCCGGGCCGACCATGGTGGAGCCCAGACCGCTGGCGGTCCTCGAACAGCGGCCGGGGAGCGCCGCGTCGTAAAGGAGACATGGAACTGAGGGGCGGCCGGCCGCGGTCAGCAAGCGGCGCGCCGGGTCTACCCAGACCCCCCCGGGCTCCCTCAAGACGACGCCGACGCCGCCCTCTTCGACAACAAGCGCGCCGTTTTATCGCCAACAAATCCCTGCGTCCGCGCAGGACAGCTCCGCACGACCGCGTCGCCCATCTTCATTTTTTGACGGGTTACAGACAGACAGACAGACAGACAGACAGACAGACAGACAGACATAGAGTAAAGGCAAAACCGTTTCCTCGGAACTATTATTGCTCGGCGACCCCGCACCAATACGGCGCGTCATATCAACACTATCATCCCTGACGCAAACTACTTCAATACACCTCCGTCTCTCTCCCTCTCTCCATCTCTCGCTCTCTCTCTCTCCCTCCCTCCTTGTGTCTTGGACACTAAACTTAGCCGAGTCCACATTGAGTCGGACGTGATCTCATCCGAGACCAAAGGTGCCGCGGTGCGTGGCGACGGTATCCTGGCTAGAGAGAGAGACAGACAGACAGACAGTGAGAGAGAGAGGGGAGAGAGAGAGAGAGAGAGAGAGAGAGAGAGAGAGAGAGTAGTGGGGGAAGGGGGAGCAGGTGATAGGAAAGCACGGCCGATAGATATTGCTGGGTAAACACTTTCGGCGCCGCGAAATCTCTCTCTCTCTCTGTTGCTTCTGCGCGTCCTCTTCACACGCGAGCGGGGGCGGCCCGGCGGCCCGACGGGTCCGGGACTGGACGGGCGGCGCTGCACGTCCCCCGCCGTGCTGCGCAGTCCCAAGCCCAAACGCACCACGCCCGTACAAAAATTTACAAAAAAAAATATTCAAAAAAATGCAACTTTTTTTTCAGATAGAAAAGACAGTCATGGGCCTCGCGGACCTGCTTCTGCGGCTCGCAGCTACAAAGCACTGGCCTCGCTCACACACACACACACACACACACGCGCGCGCGCGCACAAGCACACAAAGAAGTCAGCCCGCCCGGCCCCTTTCACCTTTCTCACTGCGCGGCGGGTTCTACGTGCTTCAATATTTGCCGACGCCGTTGTAAGTAAACCCACAACATTTCCGAGGGGGGCCCTGCGAGGCAGCCGCGGCGCCGGCAGCGTCTGTGGAGGAGCTGTTGCCGAGCGCCGCGGGGGGGGGGGGGGCATGACAACGCCCCCGAATGTCAGGAATGAGTGCGCGACATACTCTGGGGGCGGCACTGCAGGTACCGCAGGCACCGCAGGTACCGCAGGGGCACGGCCAGGGCAGGGCGACATAACCAAGGCGACAGGGTGTGTTGTGTGTCGACCACCACGGAGAGACAAGGCGGAGAAACAGAGAGAGAGAGAGAGAGAGAGAGAGAGAGAGAGAGAGAGAGAGAGATAAGTGGAGGGTCCAAGAGAGGTGTGCGCGCGTGTGCGCGTGAACGTTTCCAGCGTGTAGAGAAGAGATTGGGGTGAGAGGGAAAGAGCAAGCGGGGAACAAGGAGGGGAGGCGAGAGGAAGGGGGGTGGGGGGGAGGGTAAGGAGCAAAAGGCCACACGACGGTAGTAGGGCAGGCAGGACCGAAGGCTTTTGCCGATGCCCTCTCGTCATCGCTGGAGGAAAAGAGGGACCCCGCCGTCCATTGCTGCTTACACCCTCTCACCCCCCCCCCCTCCTCCTCCTCTCCTTCCATGTGTGTGTGTGTGTGTGTGTACGCCTCCAGGCGAGCGCACGGAATGCTTCTCCAATCGCGACACACACGCACACACACACACACGCACGCACGCACGCACAGACTATATCGCCCCTCGGTCCCGACCGGCTGCCGTAAAACTCGGACGACACGCCGTCACCCCAACAAACTGGCCTTCGCACATATAAGAATGGAGAAGGACGCAGCGCGAGAGAGAGAGAGAAAGACAGTGAGAGAGACAGCGTGTGTGTGTGTGTGTGTGTATGTGTGTGTCTGTGCGTGTGCTCTGGTATGCAGCCCGTCACAGGGCTCCCCGTCGTTCGCTCCTCCTCCGAGTGATGCCGCCGATACTTTATGTGTTTCTGGGTCAACTAAACCCATCGCAAGGACGGCGGGATAAGGGGAGGGGTGGGGGGGGGGGGGAGACACGAGCCATGCGCCCCTCCCCGGGTCCGCCCTTACGCCCACTGTCACTCCGCCCCCCCCCCCCCCCCCACCACACACCCCCTCTTGTCTCTCCCAGAGGCACACACTCGCGCGTCCTCTTCCATTTTTATCCGTTATTCCCCGTTGGTTGTCGCTTCGCGTTGCGCCGCCGGAGCACAGCAGGCGTGTTAGCCCGCTCTGGCATCGCCCGGCGTGGCGGGGAGGGGAGGGGGGGCGTGGCAGGGGCGTAGCAAGGGACGTAGCAAGGGGGGTGGGGGGGGAGGGGGCCCAAGGAGGGACCGCTGGAGGGCCTTTCAGAGTCGACAGCAAAACCCCTTCGCTTTCCTTCTCGTCAATTTCTACCCCCACCATCACCACACACACACACACACACACGCGCGCGCGCGCACACACACATACATACATTCCGCCCCCCATTTTCTTATTCCTCTACGGACGCGGGGCACGCGCCCGCCGCCTCCGCGGGCTCCATGTCACATCGGTTCATGAGTGTGGCCAGTGACGCGCGCAGTGCGTGGCGCCGCGTGCCGCACGCGTGCCGCGGGCGTGCCACACGCCCTCCCACACAGAGGCAGGCCGGTGCGCACTTTGATCTCGACGAGGATGGACACTGGGCACACACACGCACACACACGCACACACACACACGCACACACACGCACACACACGCACACACACACGCACACACACACACACACGCACACACACACACGTACAACGTGCGGCACTGTTGCCGGCCAATGCCGCCCGGACATCCGCAATATGAAACGCGGGGTTTCCTTTGTGCAAAAAAAAAAAAATTGGGGAAAAAATGATTGCAGTGAAGAAGTTTTGTCGTCGGCGATGATGTGTAATATCATTTTACGTTTCCTCTCGCACCGTACATCGGGAGACGACCGGACGCTCTGCGAATACCGCGGCCCGCAACGTACCTGTGAACAGAGGAAAGAAACGGGTGTTATTGGCAGAAACAGTGTGAATATCGTGCCAACCGCCTACTCACAGGGGCGAAAAACAAGTACATTAATTTTTTGCTCTCGCCCGAGAGGAGCGACAGGAAATGTGAGGTGCCAAGGTCATGCTCGTCCCTCCCTGCGGGCGCCTCCCCGCTGCGGCCGCGTTTTAAATTGTAGCAGCGCGGGTAAAATATCGCTTTCTCGGCCCAATCTAATATAACCATCACCTCTCCAGCAGCCGCCGCCGCGGGGGACACGCCGACCCCGCCTCACGCGGGAAATACCGAGTGAAAACGAAAAGGGAAAGTGGGAAAAGTCACGTCAACAACTACGATGACGACCTTCCACAGGCATATTCTCTATGTCATTCCATGTCCAATATCTGAAGCTACGTAGACGCTGTCGCACGCAGTGCGCACGAAACAAATTTACAGAGTGCCCACTCCCCCTCTCTCTCTCTCTCCTCCCTAGCTCGCTCTCTCTCCCTCTCTCATCCCAGAGCGCCCCATCCCGTCCCCAGCTGCAAAGCCAGCTGCCGGCAGCGGCCCCCCCGGAGCGGCTGGAGCCGGGCTGGAGCCGGGCTGGAGCTGGAGCGGTCAGCGCCTGGAAGCAGGTAGGCAGGCAGGCCGGCCGCGCGCAGCTCCGGTTTACTGCCTACCTTTCCGGAGAGGGGGCGGTGCTGATCCCTGCCGGAGCTCGTTGCGTTCCTGGGGGGCCAACAAACAACAAGAGCAGCACCAGCAAACAACAACAAAAAAGAGATGTCATTTTGGCGACGGGGCCGAGCACCTGGGCGGGGTGCGGGCTGCCGAACGACACGGCACAAACCCAGAGCCCTGCTGACCCGCTCCGGCCGCTCTGATTCTCTTGTTTGTTGTCCTTGTTGTTTCTTTCTCATTTTCCTGTCCAGAGCCCCGCCCTTCACTCTCCTCATCGGGTTTCTTTCGTTTCATCGCGGCTGAAATATTTTTCCCCCTTTTTTTTCTTCGACGTCGTTTGCTCTGCGCTGCCGTGTTTTGCAAGCGATCCAACGCCGCGCTCCGCTCCCGCTCTGGCGCGCTGAAATTGTAATGGATTTCAGGGCGTCTGAAAATGTTGCGCCCTCGGCGTGTTGCTGCTCCGGGAGCTGCCCTGCGTCTGTCAAGGAGTGTAGTGGGTACGGCGCGTGCAGCGGCGGCGGCGGCGGCGGGCCCAGCAATAAAACTGTCTAAACACAAGTTATGCAACACAGCGATGAGGTGGGGCCCGAGCGAGGGGGGCACGGGAATGCGGATAGCGAGTGAGTGAGAGAGAGAGAGATGCGAAGGACACGGCCGAGAGCACCACTAGAAGACGTCGACCCAGGACCGGGTCCGTGCGGTGGGGAAAGTCAAATAAACGGGCAAAAGGGACTGAGAGAGAGAGAGAGAGAGAGAGAGAGGGACAGAGACAGAGCAGGCAGCAGCGTGGGTGCCCGCGTGAGGGAGAGTGCGAGCGAGAAAGAGAGAGAGAGAGAGAGATGCCTCAGAACGCACACGCCCGCCTTCTTCTTTCCTTGACTTGCCTTTCCCGCCGGCGCGCCCACGAATACGAAGGAGAAGGGGGAGGAAGAGGAGAAGAAACGCGTACGCAAAAAAAAATGAGGAGGGGGGGGGGGTGCGACGAATAAATGAAGGAGGAAGAAAAATAAAAGTAAGCAGCGTGGACGCTAGGGAGGACGGAAAGTAGAGGGGGGGGGGATAAAAAAAGGAAGAATAAGAAAGGTACGACTGGGGAATAAATTAGCAAAACGCACTTCTCGAGTAGAAACGTGTGCGGGAAGGTAATGAGCGAAACAGGCTCCGGGGGGCGGCCACGCCACGCGGGCACGCGCGCGCACGCACACACACACACAGGCACGTGTGCACCGGACACTGCCGCGCGCCAAGACCGCACACACGGGGACCCTTTTGAAATCCTTGAGAGCAGAAACACAGAGGCATGGACAGAGAGCTAGAGAGAGAGAGAGAGAGAGAGAGAGAGAGAGAGAGAGAGAGAGAGAGAGGGTGGGAGAGGAGGGAGGGGGGGGGGGTCATGGCCGTACCTAGACAAGAGCAAAAATAATTGTTTTTTATACCCAAAAACATTTTTAGATTTCTGTTTTAAGATTGTAAATATTTTAGGGGTCACGGGATACGAATATATCACAGTCCTTGTCGGCAGAAATGACGAGTCCGGCCGCGGCACACACTCCGGCGGCGGCCGCTCACCTGCCGTGGCGTGACGCGGAGCAACAGGCCACGCGCAGCAACAGGCGGCACGCGACCGCCACGCGACCGCGGCGCCACACGCCACCTCTCCAAAGACTGCTGCTGCTGTTGTTGCAGCATCAATTATATATCATTATTTTGTTTTTTTTTTCTGCGCTGGGTACTACGGGTGTCGTTCCAAGACGCGCGCGCGCACACGCACACACACGCACACACACGCACGCCGATCCACTTCGACCTGCGTTCCGCCCCGGCAGCCCCGGCGGCGCCGCCCCTGCTGCGCCAGGTGCTCCGGAGGGCGAAACTCGCCCTGTTTGTCATTCGGGAACTTCTAAAAGCCTTTAACTACCATCGTAAACCATTTCAGTCTGCCGGAGCAGCGGCCGACTGCCATACGTGGAATATAGGGCGGGCGGGCTGCAGCCGCCGCCGCCGCCGCCGCCAACTCCGGCGCCGCCGCAACGCGCCCCTCAGCGCGGGGTAACGACGACACGGGTTCGAGTACCGGCTGCGCGGGGGGTGGGCTCGTCAATACCCCCTGTAGTCTGCAGCGTCCTGCCGCCCCGTCGGGCTCTCTGTGCCTGCTGCCGGGGCGGCACGTCCTCCCCACACACACACACACACACACACACACACACGCACACATGCACACACGCACGCACGCACAGTGGGGCTGGCCGGCAGGCGGCAGGGTCGGCAGGGGACGCCGCTGCCCTCCCCTGAGAGATGAGCCAGGATTGCCGTCCACCGCCTGCGTTAATTGAAGGCGGAAGGACACGGACGGGGGCGTGTCCGACGGGGCCAGCCATTGCCCAGTCAAGTGGAGGGCGGCGGCGGCGGCGGCGGCGGGGGCGGCGCGGCCCGTCCGACATCCCCCGGGGGCCCGCGCGGCCGCCGCCGTCGGCGAGGTATTGTATCTTTGTCCGACCTAACGCAGTGACAGGGAGGGGGCGAGAGCGAGAGAGAGAGTGAAGAGGGCGACAGAGATAGAGAGAGAGAGATGGAGTAGGAGGGAGGGAAAGGGAGAGAGAGAGAGAGAGAGAGAGAGAGAGAGAGAGAGAGAGAGAGAGAGAGAGAGGGAGGCAGTTAGGCGAGAGGAATCCAGTCCCGTTCGGTGTAAGTACCCGTGACCGTCAGGTAGCGGTACGCACAGCGGCGGCCGGGCGCCCCCCGTCCCCCGAGTGTGTGCATTCCGCGCCCCGACTTGATTTGCATATATTGCCCTCCTGTTCTCGTCGCAGGGAAAAAGGGAGGACCATCCGACCGGCGGCGCCGTGAGGCGAGCGGAGCGCCGCGCCGCGCCGCGCCCGGGGGAGGTAAAGTTTGGCGAGGGGCCCCGGGGAGGGAGGGAGACGCGAGGCGAAGTAAGAGCGAGACGGCAGACAGAGGCCGTCCTCGTCGCTCCCGCACGCGCAGCGCGGAGGAGCGCCAGACGTATGAGGAGAACACGCAACTGCGATTAGCCAGCACTCCACTTGACAATAAGGCACTGGAAAAAGTTGGGCGTCCCCGGGGCGTGGCGGGGCGTGGCGGGGCGTGGCGGGGCGTGGCGGGGCGTGGCGGGGCGTGGGCGGGGCCAGCAGCCACAGGGTACCCGCAAAACCTCGCACGGGTACGTGTCTATGGCGGCACGCGCTCACCCACACAGACACACACACACACACACACGCACTCGCAACGATGTTGCGCTGCCAAAATTATCCAGCTTCGGTCGCCGGCAGGCAGGCTTACCACACCGCGCCCTTCCCCCCCCCCCCCTCTTACTGCTTTCTGGCCGCATCTAAGTGGGGTGGAAGGGGAGAGGGGGTTTGGGGGGGTAAGAAGAGAGATTGCGGTGTGCTGTTGCAGTGTCGGTCGGCCTATCTGTGTGTGTCTGTCTCTCTTGCTCTCAGTGCGTCCATGGTAGGCGGCTCTGAGCCCGCAGGCTCCCACTGCTCTCTTTCTTTCTCTCTCTCTCTCTGTCTCTCTCGCTCCCTATCCGCAGCTCTATCCGTCCTCTCCCTCTCTTCTTTGTCTCTCGCGCACCGCTCTCCGACTCGCTTCTCACTCACACACACGCAACGCGCCCTTCGTCCCTCTCGCTCCCCCCCCCCCCACTCAATTAACCTAATTAATTTAGTCACCGACGTAATTAAACGGAATATACCGTGAGTAAGTAGCCCCGGCCGGGCCGACGTCCTTCCAAATCAAATTGGTCGCCTCGCGTGCGCCGCCGCCCCCCCCCCCCCTTTTTGCGTAACAAGAGAAGTATGTAATGTAATTTCACGGGGTGCTGCGTGTGTGTGTCTGCCCGTGTGCGTGTGTGTGTGTGTGTGCGTGTGTGTGTGTCTGTGTGTGTGCGAGCGCGATAGTTCGAGCCCGCCGACACCGCAGGGCGGCGCGGGCGGGCGTTAGGGAGTTAACGATGGTAGGAGGGTGTGGTACCCGGTGGTACCCAGTGGCACCCGCATGCCCAGCCGGCTGGAAAGGTTTCAAGCACGTTTTAGGGATAAGAGAGGAGCGAGCGAGAAGAGAGAGCGAGAGAGAGAGAGAGAGAGAGAGAGAGAGAGAGTGAGTGCCCCTCGGCAGCAGGCGCCGGCAGCAGCCGATGAGTGGGTGTGGCCATAACAGCTCGCGGCACCTGTAAATGAATCGACGTCGCACGTTTCCACCCCATTAGCCATCCGTGGCCGCGCTGGCCGGGCCGCGGCGGCGGCGGCGGCGTCGGCTACAAGCGGTTCCTCTATAAAGCTTCCCCGATCGTAGTAACTCATGGGGGTCAGGGGCTGGAGGGGACACAAGAGCTGCCGGACACACACACACGCACACGTGAGGGGCGGCTTGCGCAGCGTGTGTGTGTGTGTGGGTGGGAGGTTTACGTCGGAGCGTGAAAAAGAGAAAAAAAAATGTTCAGCGCACGCGGACCGGGCCAGATTTAATGGCGGAGAAAAATAGTCGACGATGAGTCTGTATAAGGACCGAACGGTGTGAGAGGCTGCGTTCTGAGGTGAGAGGAGGAGGAGAGGAAGAAGGGAGGAGGAGGAGGAGAAGGAGGAGGAGGAGGAGGAGGAGGAGGAGGAGGAGGAGGAGGAGGAGGAGGAGGCATACAGAAGTGCGCTGGGAGCCTTCGTGTGCCGAGCAGGGCGGGTCAAAACAGCGGCAGCAGGGCGGGCGGTGAGGGAGGAGACGCGGAGAGGGGCGAGAGAGAGAGAGAGAGAGAGAGAGAGAGAGAGAGACGGTGGATTTGCAGCGGGCTCCGTCTGCATCAAAGCCAAAGTATCAAAGCCAAAGTGTTAATCGCTTGTCGGGGGTCGGCCACCTCAGACGCGCTCACGCGCCCCGATGGAGTTCACTCCACGGCGAGGCCGTGCCCGTTGTGATTCTCGGAGCCCTGCTCCGCGGCGGGTCCACTCGGCAGCGGCGGCGGCGGCGGCGGCAGCGGCATCTTGATCCCAAATGATTTCCCACGAGCCGTGAGCTGCGCGCGAGCAGGACAGACAATGTTTCCCCGGACAGCAGAAATATCGCGACGGTTCTCACTCCCTCTTTCTCCTCCCCCCCCCCCCCCCCCCTCTCTCTCTCTCTCTTTTCTTATTCTTTATTTTTTCCCCCGACCAACTACCCTCTGTCACCTGTCTCGGACTTCTCTTTCTGTCGCCTTAACGATGACGAAGTCAGTGGGACGATGGGGAAAAATTGTTTTGTGCCCGGACGGACGGATACGTTCGGGAAATTCTTTTATCCATATCACAGTGCAATGTTTTTAGAATATTATTTGTAAAGATTTTGATTAAAAAAAACAACAAATCCTTTTTAGTCTGGCAAAAAAAAAGTAAAAGAATGAAGTTCTCTGAGGAAAACACGTTCGCCTTATGTCTCCCCCTCTCGGCGCCCTGTCCTGACGACCAAAGCCACCCCCGCCGCCTGGCATCTCCTACGCCCTCCTCCCGACCACAACGCCAAACATTTTTTTTCTGTCCCCAAGGTCTTACCCCCCCCCCCCTCCCACCCCCGGGGCACCCCCCCCCCCCCCCTTGTGGCGCCCCCGCTGTGCGGCGCCCCCGCAGCGGGAGGCGCCGGCCGGGCGACTCTTCCCCCACAATTATTATCAACAGTCTGTATCAATCGACTGCCATTGTTCTCCGAAGTGCGCGTTAGCAGGCGTTAGCAGGCGTTAGCAGGCGTTAGCAGGCGTTAGCAGGCGTTAGCAGGCGTTAGCAGGCGTTAGCAGGCGTTAGCAGGCGTTAGCAGGCGTTAGCAGGCGTTAGCAGGCGTCAGCCCGCGTAGCCGGGCGCCGCGTGCAGCGCCTCGCCGCACCGCTTAACCAAAAACCCCTCCTTTTCACGAAATTTTTTGAACAGCGACATAAACGATGTGACGCGGAAGGGGAGACGGTGGGCTGTTATGCATTTGCCGCGTCGTCAATCGAGGTCCCCCGATACACTCTTTTTTTTCGGTTTTGTTTTGCTCTCCGTTTCAAATTGGAAGATAACATTAATGTGAAAACAGCACGCCGGCAGCAGCAGAGCGTCATACTCTGTCAATTATTCCCGGGTAATCACGCTCACAACGCGAGCGAAAAAAAAAAAGTAGGAGCGGGTTGGGGGACACCTGTGCTTGATTTCGCAGGTCATATAAACAAAGTTAGCAAACGACAGATGGACAAAAAAAAAGGTTGTTTGTGGAGGCAGAAAAAAAAAGTGATGATAATGCTGTGGCACCACGCGCTTCCGGTGGTGGCCATCACACACAGCAAAAGATAAATATGTTCCTGCGGGCCTTTGGGGGCCTCTCGACGCCACCGACGGCAGAGGCCCAGGGCATCAGCCTCTGACATCCAAGCTCCAGGGATGCCACACGCGGCTGTTCACTCGGCGGGCCACGCACCAACACACAGCCACACACACACACACAAATGCATACACGGCTGGTTCGAATTTTTTTTTTTGTAACGTCCTTGTCGGAACCGGGAAAGCGGCCGACGCATTTGGCTTTGACACACGTGTCTGATATGAGGGAAACCATAGCGGCCGTGGGCGTAAGCTGTCATGTCTGGCGTGTTGCGAGTGGGAAGGTGGGGTGGGCGAGGGGCACCGCGGGGCAGACGGCCGGTCAACACCCGAGCGTAAAGAAAAAAAATTGATGCTCGTTCCGTAGATTCTCTAAAAGAGATTTTCACGCCCAAACAACATTAACCGCGAGCACATAGCTTAATTAAGCGGCCCGACAAAAAAAAAAGAAGGTAAAAGTAAAACCGAAAGTGATGGGAAAATGCTGTGTCGAGAAGAGCGGCAGCGGCAGCGGCAGCACGGCGGGTGTCTCGATAATGTGTAAGTCTGGTAGTTCCGGGGCAGGTGTGTTTTGTTGTGCCATTAGGAGCAGCGGGGCCCCTGCCCCCTTGTCACCTGTTATCTTTGGGAAGGGTCTCTGGACACGAGCTGACCGCCGGCAAAGTCTGTCTGCCTCCCACTCCCCTTCTTCCTCAATGCTTTCTCTCTGCCCCCGCACGCCGTCAACCCTCTCTCTCTCTCTCTCTCTCTGCACTATCTCTGCCTCCCTCCCTCTCCGTCTCCCTCGCACCTGCAGGAGACGCGGCGCAGGGCTTTATCCTTCCCAACACACCTATAAAGCGATAATCAGTTTTATTCCCTCGGTCCCTCTCTCCTCCCCTTCCCTTTTAGCTTCCTTGTTCTCCCCCTTCCTACCTCGTGCCATGCTTCCGCTCCCGCACACTGCTCTCTCTCTCTCTCTCTCTCTCTCTCTCTCTCTCTCTCACACACACACACATCCAGCACTTTCCAGCGCAGGAAAAAATATAGGCTTACGCCGAGCGTAAAATCCGTCCGCCCACCTCCCTCCCTCCCTCTCTCTCCCTCTTCCCTCCCGAAATCCGTGAGTCTCTGTTATTGTTCGCCCGAATCGCAGTAATAATACTCGACACGATTCCCTATCCTGCCGGGATCGGGGATTCCCCAGGACGCTCCCCACACATCCTCACACCCGCACGCCACACGGCACTGAGTCCACCACAATCATCAATCAAGTAAGTGTTTCCTGGCAGAAGGGGTGGGAGAGGGGGGGGGAAGAAAACTCGAAAAAATGACGACATTTTCTTTGTATATGTTTGAGAGTACACACACAAGACTGCAGTGCACCGCGGCCACCACAGCACGGACTCTATTGAGCGGCAGCTGTATCTCCTCGCACATCTTGGCTCCGGCCGCCGGCGGCATCCCTCCCCGGTGCCAGGGCTGCCAGGGCCCTCCCCCCACCCCTTCTCCTCCCCCCAGACCACCACCACCACCACCACCACCACCACCACACTCTCCCGCGAGCCAGCGCGCGAACCCGGGCTGTAGGATAGACATCAGCGCGAACCCCCCGGCCGCTCCGCACCCTCGTAAACCCAACGAGCCAGGGCCGCGCCTAACCCCAGCAGACGGAGCGCGCGCATGGCTACGACACACGGCACCGCGTCTAATCTGCCCGCCGCGGCCCTGTAGTCCCCGACTGTAGTCCCCGACTGTAGTCCCCGACCGTAGTCCCCACTGCATCGTGTACGTACGTCACGGCACACCTTCGCCGATGCACAGAGGTTCGTAACGCGCACGGAACGCTACACCGCCTTGTCTGAGCCCGGCGGCGTGGCGTAGACGCGACAGAGAGATAGTTTGATTTTTATTAAACCCCGAGAATTGTAGTTTGACGATTCTTTCTTTTTCTGTCCTTGACGCTGTGACCCTGCACCCGAGGTTTCTCTCTCTGCGTCACAGGCGGCGCCAGGTGTCAGGGAGGGGGGGGGGAGAGGGGAGAAAGGGGGGGGGGGGGGTATTGTACCGAGCGAGACAGTCGACTATACAGCGGGCGAAGGGCGGAGCAGGGTATTGGATGTCATTATCCGAACCAGGAAACGGATCCGGAAGAAACGAGACAGGGCCGTATAGGGAGTGGGAGAGCGAGGCAGTGAAGGAGACGCAGAGAGAGAGAGAGAGAGAGAGAGAGACATAGAGAGATCATTTTCTTTTCCACGGCGGCAGCCAGGGTCGTTAGCAGTGACTGTTGCCGCGCCGATCCGTCCGTAACTCGTCCCGCAGGGCGCAGCGGCCACCCGCCCCGAGGCCCACCCCAGCGCGGGTATGCGGGGCCGGCGCCCGGCTCAATGGGGGCCTCCTCTCTCTCTCTCTCTCTCTCTCTCTCTCTCTCTCTCTCTCTCTCTCTCTCTCTCTCTCTCTCTCCGACGCCTCCCCTAACGAGACCGACAGAGACGAGAGATACGAGTGGCGATGCGGTGACCATGAGGCGACACTCGGCCAGCTCCGGATCCGTGGATTCCAGACGGGCTTCCTTTGACACTGGTCGTGGCCGCTGCTGCTGCTGCCGCTGCCGCTGCCGCCGCAGAGAGGGTGACCAGACACCCGGCCGATCACGGAACAAACGGACGCGTGGCGGGGCGTGGCGGGGCGTGGCGGGGCGTGGCGGGGAAGGACAGGGATCCGGGAGCTCCGGCCAGCCTCCAGCGGGCCTCCAGCGGGCCTCCAGCGGGCCTCCAGCGAGTCTCCAGCGGGCCTCCAGCGAGTCTCCAGCGGGCCTCCAGCGAGTCTCCAGCGGGCCTCCAGCGGGCCTCCAGCGGGCCTCCAGCGGGCCTCCAGCGGGCCTCCAGCGGGCCTCCAGCGGGCCTCCAGCGGGCCTCCAGCGGGCCTCCAGCGAGTCTCCAGCGGGCCTCCAGCGAGTCTCCAGCGGGCCTCCGGATCATCACCGGTCATAATTAATACGATGGGCGATGGTGGAAAGGAAGGGGGTGGGAGAGGGGGGGGGGAATGGGCGAAATCAAAGGCAGGGAGCAGCCCCCTGCAGAGCGAGGCAGGAAATAAAAGCGGGAGAGGGGGGGGGGGGGGGGAGCGCGCGAAGGTTTGAAAGCGAAGGATTGGCGGTGGGGGGGGGGGGGGCTGCCGCCCGCCGCCGCCGCCGCCGCCCTCATCGCCCGAAATAGTGTCGGAATGAGGGAAAGCCCGCCGGTGCCCGTAAACGTGCGGTTATTACATTCTCGTTACGGCTGCCTCGCCATCGCCGCGAGAGGGAACACTGCCGGGCAAAGGTGCGGCCGAAATCAAACGCCCCACCGTCAAGATTTTTTTTCCCCCGGAAAATAGATAAAAATGGCGATAAAATAGAGGGCTCTCCCGGCGTCGAAAGCTCGTTCGTCGCGCAGGGACCAAAAGCTGTAGGCCCAGTACCATATAGGCCTTTCCCCGCGAGCCCCGCCGGGACCCGACACATTTCCAGCAAACTTGGGAATCAATTAAGCACTTTGAGCGAACGAATGTGACAAAGAGCGAGGGAGACGAGTGAGAGTGAGCGAGAGGGAGCGTGGTGGTGGGTGGTGGTGGGAGTGAGAGACTGTTATAACGGTAATTATTCCGGCCGCGCCCTCTGCCGTCATTAAGCTTCGCGTTTTCGTCGGTCGTGAAATGGTTGGCAAAAGGAGGGGAACGATGAGGGGGGGGGGGGGGCGGTCGAGTCTCATTCGGTGCACACATTCACAAGGGAGGGGGGCGTGCCGGGAGGTGACGGGAGGTGGTGGCGGGTACGTCACAGGTTGGGGCACACGGCAGGACACCCGCCGCACTGGTCGCTCTGCCAAGTGAACAGCTCCTTGCTCAGCAGCCTCCCCCCCACCCCTCCCCTCCCCCTCAGCGGCGCAAAGCCGATTGCCGCGCCTCCGAATCCGATAAGTCGCACCGTTAAACGGCCATTCTAATTGCCCCTGAATGCAAACCGATTACATCTGCACTTAATTAGCGCCGTGCAGTATCAATTTAATCGCCGAGCGCGGGTCGCGTGTTGTCCCTCCGTCGGGAAAGGAACCCGATCGCCAAACGGCTCCAGTACCGGGAGCGCGCGGCCGCCCTGCACCGAAGCTCGGTAGCCGCGTGGTTAGCGAGTCCGGCCGGCGAGCCGCTCGACGGGGGTTCAACTCTTTGCCGGTCCGCGCACTGTTTCTGTCGGCTCAGGTAAGACGACGGTGTGTTACGTATGGGAGGCGTGCGGCGGTCAGCATCGCGGCTCTGTGGCCGCATCGGTAAGGTGGTTGACCAGCGACCGGGTGGTCGTGAGTTCAAATTTCCCCAACTCCTCTAAATTTTTCTTGTGTTTGCGCTTGGAAGACAGAGGGTAAAATATACTTTCGAACGTGGCACCGGTATGGCTGTCTGAACGGCCGTGCGCGCTGCGTCACTGAGAGATGTAAGCGTTGGGTTTCAACTTGAAGATTCCCGCAGCACGGTCGGGCTTACCCCCGTTCCCGGGTCCGAGGTTCTCTCGGTCGCCCGGGGTTTCCGGCGGGGGGGCTCTGTGTCTACCAAGGAAACTTGGTTCGGAGACTCGGGTGTATGCTACGGGGGTACCTAGGGTTCGGTACCTTCGTTTTCGCTCCCTGTGAATCTGGCAGACGAGGACACGCCGTCGCGACTAGGGTTCGTCGTGAAGTACAGCAGCTTCGGCTGTGTACGATATAGGAAAGCCTACCTCCCCCCCAGTCCGCTCGGGAGTGGCCGCAGTGCCACAGACCAACCAGCCAGTCGAAGGGAGTTGATTCCGGAAATCTGGCTGGCGGAGGGGGCCACATCGGCCGTTGCGGAAGCGTGCCCCTGAAAAAGGCCGCTGCGTCGTGCCCGTGTCTTAGCGGCGGTCGATACCTGGTACACCGGTTCCCATTCGAACACCGAAGTTAAGCAGGAGGGTTCCAGGCGGAGGCCTGGGACGAGGTAGTGCCCACCCATTTTTGCATTTTAAAAAAGCATCCACATATTTCTAAGCGAAACAAAAATATTTCCGTTTTGAGTTTTGGTCACGGTCACAGAAAAAAAAGTCCGATCGGATAAGGCGACTCCGATTCACTCCGTGCCTGAAAAACATTGAGCGTCGGATGGGGAAGTTCTAGTGATGACCAGTGGTGGGTGCGGCGTGTGCGATTACGAGCAATACCGCCTGCTCGCCTTTGTCCGCTCCCGAAAACGGCCGTGGCCGACGGAAGGCGGCGAGGAGAGGGGAAGGCACTCTGATTCCCGCGCGGCAAAAGGGGCGATGGCCAGAGCGATAACGTTAATGGAAAAGCCTCACCGGTGTGGTGGAATGATATTAAAGTGTTCCGACAGAGGGCGCCAGCCGCCAGCCGCCGCGGCAGGCCGGCAGGTTCATCTCTGGCCTTCCGTGTCACCATCAGCAGCAGCAGCAGCAGCAGCAGCAGCGCAGCGGAGGAGCTAAGTGACGAGTTCTAAAGTACTTACTCCTCAGTTATTTGGAGAAACTCCTGTTATCCCGAAGAAGGAGAAGAAGAAGAAGAGGAAGAAGAAGAAGAAGAAGATATGGGAAGTGAGAGTACCCCGCGAGGTATTATCGGCGGGGTGAGCCTCTTTGCTGCCCGGCTCCGCCGCTGCTGTGTTGCCGTCGTCGCCGTCGTCGCGAAAGACCATCGCGAAAACTTTTGGCGGAAGCGCGCCGTGTTTGCCTATCACCTCCCCAGACAGTGAGTAAAGCTGACAAGCCGCCAAGCCGAGCGTGACACGCGACCCTGTCTCTCTCTCTCTCTCTCTCTCTCTCTCTCTCTCTCTCTCGCCCTCGCTCTTATTCCTTCTCTCTCCCTACCGCCATTAGAAACCCTTGTGAAAAATACAATTATAAAATATGCCCCTTACCCTCTCACTCCTACGATTCCCACCTCTCTCTCTCTCCCTCTCACGCACACACACGCACACTCTCCGTCTCTGTCTTACATCAGAACAACTTTTATCGAATTAAGAGAAATCTCATTTACAAATATTTACATTTTAATATACATCGTAGGTGGTCGAAATTGGTGTGACGGAGCCGTGCAAATACGGGTTATTGCCTCGTGATGGATGTGACGAGGCCGCTGGCCATTTGTCGGCAGCCGTGAGCGCGTGAGTGGCGATCAGCGGGGCCTCCTCCTCCTCCTCCTCCTCCTCCTCCTCCTCCTCCTCCTCCTCCTCCTCCTCCTCCTCCTCCTCCTCCTCCTCCTCCTCCTCCTCCGGGCCTCCCTCCTCGGGGCCTCGTCCGGGGCGGCGGCGCGGGGAGATTCAGGCAAAGCCTTGCGGCTAACTGGGCCGGCCGGGGCGTACCCCTGGCCGCAGTACACCAGCAATAACTTAGGCACATTGCCAAATCAATTCCGGGCGCGATGGCAGGCAGGCAGGCAGGCAGGCAGGCAGGCAGGCAGGCAGGCAGGCAGGCAGGCAGGCAGGCAGGCAGGCAGGCAGGCAGGCAGGCAGGCAGGCAGGCAGGCAGGCAGGCAGGCAGGCAGGCAGGCAGGCAGGCAGGCAGGCAGGCGCGGCGAGTCCAGCCGGCCGGAGGAGAGCGCCAAGACCGTGCCGAAGGCGTCCACCGCCTCCCCGCCGGCCCCGCCCTGCCCATCTATCCTGCTCCCGTGTTTGTGTTTAGGGCCGGCCCCGGCGGCTCCGGCGGCTCCAGGGCGCGCGGTTGTAAGGGCCGCCCAATCCCTATCCCAACTGCGTTACACCGGCCGGGCCCGGAAGCGATCTGGCCGCTTTCCCTTGACGGACTTGGGACGATTCGGAGTAATAAAATTTTGGAAACGCCCGCTGGCCGGGCCGGAGGGCTTCTAGGGGGCTCGCCCTCCCCCCTCCCCTCCTCTCTCTCTCTCTCTCTCTCTCTCTCTCTCTCTCTCTCTCTCTCTCTCCCTTTCTCGCTCTCTCTCTCCCTCCCTCCCCTCACCGCGTCGTATAACGCGCGGGCCTCGCCTCGGGGCGGCGGCGGCGGCTCCGACGTGGACGCGGGGCCCGCCAACTCCAGCAGCAGCCAGGCCGATGACCGCCAAGCCCCGGGTTCGAGTACCACCCAAGAATGTGTCGGGAATTTTTTTTTATTTTTAACATTCTTTTGCGTATTTTATCGATGTAAATGCAAAGATTTTTTTTTCTTTTTCGTTCTTAAAATAATGTCAGTCTCTCAGGTACAGGTTGAGCGTAATCCGTTATGAAGCTGGGAAAGAGTGAGGGCGTGAGAGAGAAAGAGAGAGAGAGAGAGACCGGGACCATCATCTGAAACAGAAGAAGAGCGCTATCCTTCCACCTCTCTCCCCCTCTTTTGCTCGCACGCGTCCTGCTGTGGCAATGAGAGAGAGTGCGTGCGTCAGGGACCGGCCGGCTGCCTGACTCTCTCTCTCTCTCTCTCTCTCTCTGTCTGTCTTTCTCTCCCCTTTGGCCGGTCGCCGCACTAATTTCATCTCGAGGGTGTTATGCATGTGTGTACAAAGCAGGTGCCACTCTCGGGCTCACAGCACGTCCGGCGCACGCTTCTTTCCCCGCCCGTTTTTTTCCCCGTGTTAAGTTAGAGCCGACACCCCCTGCCGACCTTGCCGCTGAGGGAGGGTCCAGTGGTGTACCAGCAGCTCTTCTGTCAATACGACAAAAGGTTTTTTTTTTGTCAGCGTTTAGGGAAAGATTTTCAAATGGGTTCAGACGTATATAGTTGAACCGACTGAGTTTCGGACGCGCGTGCTTGGCGTAGCGTCTCCGGTGCCGCTGCCACGCCCACCTTCATGCCTCTGCCCCTGCCGGTGCATTTTATGGACGACGCGGGAGGGATTTGAATAAAAGAACTTGGTCGGCCGATACGGAGCGAGAGAGATAGAGAGAGAGAGAGAAGGGGGGAGGGCGGGGGAGGCGGCTAGCACGGCAACGGATCCGGCTCCAACTGTAAACGTCCATGCGTGCGTGTGTGTGTGTGGCATATACGTGTGCGTGTAAGTGATATAATGTGCGTGTGCGCGCGTGTGTCTGTGTGCGTGTGATGGCCCCAAGCACACAGGTGGGACTGGGCTCCGGCCCTTCAATACACTTCAGAGTCAGCACGAGTGAATTTACGAGCCAGCCAAAGGGTGTCTGTCGATCCGGTTCCGGTCGGACGAGAGCGAGCGAGAGGGAGAGAGAGGGAGAGAGACCAGAAGGGAGAGCGAGAGAGAGAGAGAGAGAGAGAGAGAGAGAGGGAGAGAAGGGGAGAAGGACAGCACTTCCAGCACGGTGAGTGCGTCAGACAAGGATGGATGTAGGCGGCGATCCGAGCGGATCCGGCCTAAACGTTTGGTCAAATCAAAAAAAAAAATAAGTTAAATCAGTTCTTTTGAAATCACTAAAAAAATACCAAATGGAGTACATATGTGCCCTATCCTTGCGATAGAGGGCGAATGTGTGAGGACGGGTGGAGGAGAGAGAGAGAGAGAGGCAGCCGTTGTGCGGGCGGTGGGACGAGGAGGAGGAAGTGGGACGGGGAGATAACAAGGGAGAAAAGACAAGGAGAAGGGAGCTTATAGGTGGCCCCAGTACAGGCCGGGAAGCCCGTGCGGCGCTTCGTAGACCAAGGACAGAGCGAGAGTAGCTAGTTACGCAGATAGTGCAGATTAGGGGGGGGAGGATAGAGAGAGAGAGAGAGAGAGAGAGAGAGAGAGAGAGGAGAAAACGCAAGCAGAGAAGGGGACGAGAGAGGGGGGGGAGAGCGGTAAAATCAGACAGGAAATCAAACTTCCTGTTTCGCACTCGCTGTCTGCTCTGTCCAAAATTACATAGAGGAGAAGAGGATAGACCCCAAAGGACAAGAGTGCGAGCAGGAGAGATACATAGAGAAATGGGAAAAGTAGAAAGTTCATGCGTATTCGCGTTTTGATTCGGGGCCCAAGTTCGCGCCGCTCCGTGACGACCCGAGTAGTTGCTGACGGCTTGCCGCGGATGACGTCACTTCCAGACGGGAGTGAGGGATCGGTGTCTGGAGATATTAGCGAGGCGCTCCCTCATTAGGGGGTCCTGCTACGTAACGCTGTGCGAGAGAGACGGCGACACGTGTGACCCCGTCATCTCAGGACCGAGCGACGCTGATAAGCGATTATAGGGTATTCCGGAACAGTCTAAACCGGAAGTGGAGGTCAACGGAGCCGGAAGCAGAACCCATCATCAAGCAGTAGCACCTACACCAGGGGCGCCGGCCACGAGCCGACTGAAAAATGTACGGGACTCTTAGCTCTCGCTGGCGATGTGTCGCACGCCCACGAGGAGGCGACCCCACGCGGACCGCAGGGAGTGGCGCAGCGGTGGCCCGACCCCACCAAACGGTCGTGACACATCATCAGCGAGAGCTAAGCCCCGCGCGGACTGCGGCCGCCGCGGAGTATTCGCGCCTGCGATGCGGAGGATAGGCCAGCCCGGCGAGCACCCGTGCGCGGCGGGCCTGCCTACGCTGCAGGCGCTCCGAGACGCCGCCGCGCAGCCGCCGGCCGGGAAACCGGAGACGCGAGTGTCTTTGGCGGATCAGACGGCGGGTGACGCGTCTCGGGGAACCGCGCCATACATCATCTGTTACCGGAGCGGCGCGGGGAGAGCGAGCGAGCGAGAGAGAGAGAGAGGGCGTGTGTGCGAGAGAGAAAGTGTGTGGGGGAGGGGGTACATCCATTACCAGAGATATACTTAACCTCCGACGCGCAACACCGAGAAGAAGGGAGCCGGGCGGGGAAGGGGGCGTGTTGCCGGAGAAGAGGAGAGTGAGAGGGACAGAGAGTGTGTGTAGGAGGGAGAGCGAGCGAGAGGGCAGGAGGAGGATGGAAGGGAGGGGGGGAGGGCACCTTGAAAAGCTAATTTCAGCCGCCACGTCGTGAAAACGGCCTGGTTACGACGATGCCGTGCGTGGTGTAGTGCGCGGCGTCACACACTCTACAAAATAGAAACAAAAAAAAAAAAAAAAGAGGAATGAATTCCAGTATATTGGGTGCGAGTTTGAAAATGCAAATTATAATATGAAGTGCATGAAAGATTCCAGGTGCCGTCGGAGATAAAGCAGGCCATCGGACGGCACTTTGTCAACAAACAGAGCGCGTATTTCGGCGTTATTTCACGAGGCTTCAGTTTTCTTGCGTTGCTGGTGGCCGTCACTGCGGCGCGATGTCCCTCCCATTAGGCCTGGTGCAGGAACGTTGTTCGGCTGTGTGTGCGTGTGTGTGTGTGTGTGTGTGTGTGTGTGTGTGTGTGTAGGCTGATCTGAGCATGGCGGGAGGTGTCTGGTGTTGGGCATCTGCTCACGACACGGTGTGTGCGGGGGCGCGGGGGGGGGGGGGGGGGCGTCGAGCGGGCGAGCCGAGCCGTGGCCGGATACAGGCGCTGATGTGGCCTGCCTTTGACTGACGCGGGAGAGGTCCAGAGGGGGGTGGGGGCGGGGATGGATCGGAAAGTGGACGGGGCAGCCAGCGTTTGCAGCCCGATACCCAACTCGTCTGCGTGTGTGAGTGTGCGTGTGTGTGTGCTCCACACACGCGCCCCACAACTCGCGCGTAGCCTCGCGCCAGGCGCCGCTTGCGCGTCCGCGCCGCGATCCCGAGCATCGCCTCCCGAGGTTTGCCGGCGTTATCGGCAGAAGAGGAGTCCTTTAACAGCGGCGCATATCAAAACAGCCACTTCTTGGCAGAAGTCGAGGGGCGGAGACAACGTGCAGCGGCGGCAGTCCCAGCCGGCTACACCGAGACTTTTCCTCCGTTTTTTTTTCATATATTTATTTTGCATATACAAGGCAGCCTCCCTCTCGCCTTGCTGCCTCTCCGCGCTCCCCTCGCAGCCCGCCGCTCCGCCCCGCTCCACCCGAAAAGTTTTCCCGACAAAGGCTGCTTTTTTGTTCTTCTCGCGCCGAAAATGGACTTCATGACACACACACACACACACACACACGCCTCGTTGCCCGCGGAAGCGGCCTATAACCGAGATCGCACCGCGGTTCCCCCCGCGAGCGCTAACTACGGGGGGAGGGGGGGGGGGGAGAGGTGAAGAGGAGGAGGGGGGCACACTTCTGCTCCACGTGCTCCACAAGTGTGGTACGGAATCGAGGTTGTTGAATCGGCGCGATGCGGTGCTGCGCGTCGACTCTTCTAACTTCCAGAGCCGCATGGTACCGCGCGAGTGGCGGTGCGTGCGCGGCGGGGGGCAGGGAGGGTAATGCGAACATGAGTGGGGAAGAGGCCGGGCGGGCAGGGCGGAGGGGGGGGGGGCGGTGGTCTCCGGACGGCCACACACACACACACACACACACACACACACAGACAGCACGACGTCTTCCTCTGGGCAGAGGCGGCGGCCGCGGCCGTCCGCCCCGTCTACCGTCCCACGCCCCCCTGGCGAGCAATATTTCCAGGGTGACATTTCATTTTCACGTTGCGCCGCCGCGCCGCGCGCCGCCGCCTCCAGAGGGCCCCCGGCCCGGCCAGGCCGGACAGGACAGACGACGCAGCGGCGGCGGCGGCGGCGGCGGCGGCGGCGGCGGCGGCGGCGGCGGCGGCGGCGGCGGCGGTGCTCCGGTGGACGGTAAACAATCGACACACTTTTGCCTTCCGCCGCATCCCCGTGTCGCATCCATCTCCGCGGCCTCTATCGCCGCCGCTGCTACCGCCGCCGCTGCTACCGCCGCCGCTGCTACCGCCGCCGCTGCTACCGCCGCCGCTGTCGCCGCCGCCGCCGCCGCCGCCGCCGCCGCCGCCGCCGCTACCACCGCCGCCGCTACCGCCGCCGCCGCACCGCTTCCCGCCCGCTCACTTCTAATCCCTCAACTTAGGCCCGGAGGGGGCGGAGCAGTCGGCCGCTGCGGGGGGAGGAGGGGGGGAGCAGCAGTAAGACAGATGCCCGCCGCCGCTGCAGGGCCCGGCGGCGCACGCGGCGCAGGACACGCGGCCCAGCGCCGCGCCTCACTCCGTCATTTTGCCAAAACTTGGCTTCTTGCGCCTCCATTGTCTCCGGCTCCGCCGGCTCGGCCGCTCTTTCCCAGCGGCAGCAGCCGCTGTTTGCTGTCCCACAATAAGGTCACTGTGCAGCAGTCATCGCGTTAACGAGCCCATCCGGATAGGGCCGCGAGTATAACGACGGTAGAAGCGATCCCCTATAAGGAATGATTCACCCTAAAATGAGTCACCACAAGGATTCCTCGATCTGATTTTTGGCAGTGCGCTGCGGCACGGGCCCCGAGCCCACCGCACCGCACCGCGCGGCCCGTGGGAAACACCTTCCGTTAATAATTATCCAATATTTCGCCGGGAGCGAATTTTAATTAAAGCCCCGGATGTGGACGGATGCACCGCATCCGTTCTATCTTGCTCTCTCTCTCTCCCACGTCGCGCGGCGTCAGCTGATGAGAAGGCAGTTCTGTCTCGCTCCCTCACAACATGGTGTTGTCCGTGCGAGGGAGAGGGATAGCGATATGCGCTAAGGTGGGGCATCTAAACCACGGTCAGGGCGGGGAAGAGAGAGAGAGAGAGAAGAGGAGAGGGAATGGGACAAAAGGTAGGGAAAGGATGAGAGCAAGAGAGAGAGACGGTTTGGTAATTTTTCACTCCGACAACAGGAATTAAATCACAAAGACAGGGAGGCAATAAAACGTGGACCAAAGAGGCGGGGGCGGGCAGGTTCAGGGGAGGGGGGGGGGGGGGGCAGAGGGGGACAGAGGGGTCTTAAGCCGAGATGATTCCCGCTGCTGATGATGATGATGAAGCAATTTGCAGAGCGTCCCCAAAAAGGGGTTTAGAACCGGCATGAAGAAAACAACGTCGCGCGGAGCCGGCCGGAGAATTTACAGATGAGAGTTCAAACCGTTGCTAAGCCCCCACTTATTTGGGAGGCCGAGAAAGAGGGACAGAGAGAGAGAGAGACAGAACGAGAGAGAGGAAAGGGGCGGGGGAGAGAGAGAGAGGAGGGGAGAGAGAGAGAGATGCGGAGACAGAAGGGGGATTCACAATTTGCAAGTGAAATCGGAATAAAGTGAGGCCTGCGGATGCGCCCACGACCTCACAGCGGCGCGGCGCGGCCCAGCAGTGTCCGGGTTCTCCCCTCCCCCCCCCCCCCCTTCCCCCTTTTCCAGTCCCCTGGTGACAGCCCGGCCCGCCCGGCCCCCCCTCGGACCGAGGATGTTTAGTTGCAAACTCCGGCACTCGAGAGCCGCCGCCAGAGTGCGCCAGCATCGCGTGGCCCGTTTCCGCAGCCGGCCCGGCCACACCGCCGCCGCCACCCTGCCCGCTAAGTGCGTTACTTCAGGGAAGAGTCGACACACTTGTTAAAGAAAACGATACAAATTAAGAATCAAAACAACTCCCGTGGCGGGCGGGTGATCCCTGCGTGCGGCTAAGAGGCAGGCCGACTCGACAGAGTTCCGGGACGCGGAGGTTCTTCGGTGAGCAAATCCACCGCGAGCACCGGGCCGCTTCCGCTGCCGCTGCCGCTGCGGCCGCCGACGGCACGCGGCCGGAAAGGTTAACCGGAGCCGATATCTCAGGCCGGCAGCTGCCGCGGCCCCGCCCCCCGACTGGGCTGACTAGCCGTCAGAGAAACTTGATGGAGGAGCGCGATGTCGGATGCTGCCGCCGCCGCCGCTGCTGCTGCTGCTGCTGCTGCTTGGGGGATCACCGCCGAAGTGCGCGAGTGAGCGCCGCGCCTCAAGGGGTAGGGGAGGGGGGAGGGGGGCTTACAACTTTCTCTTTCATCAAGAAGCCGCCCTTGCTGGATAAGCCCCCCCTCCTCCCCACCGAACTCCTCCCCTCCCGCTGCCCCCGCCTCTCTCACGTGCGCGCGAAAGCCATATGGAGGAGGCAGCAAAGAGAAGTTAGAAATTCGCCTGCTCTCTTCACTCTCCTCTAGTCTTTTTCGGGGGGAACGGCGCGTCAAGACTATTGACCAACAAGGCGCGCCGCACTTCCCGGCGGATGTACCCCCCCCCCCCCCCTCCCCCCATCCGCAGGCAATTGTTTTATGCAGCCAAATAATAATGATAATAATAATAATAACTCTCGGTTATGAGAGATTACGGCTGAAGCGGATGAGAAGCAGAGGTGGAAACACTCTCAGGGGGGGAAGGGGAAGGTGCCTTGCCTTATCACCATCTGCCAGAGGTCAGGTGGGTGGTGGGAGACTAGCCCCCACACCGATGCACGGGAATGGTGAGCAACTGCACCTGCAATAAACATCCTCTTCCTCTCTCTCTCTCTCTCTCTCTCTCTCTCTCTCTCTCTCTCTCTCTCTCTCTCTGGGACGACTGTGATTGCGGGAGCGAGACGGAGAGATGCTGCTACGAAACGAATCCGCCCGGGCCAGATTCACACTCAACGGCGGCGGCAGCCCCGGCACAGAAAACAATTTACATTACCGTTATTATTGTTATTAGTCTGGGGGGCGGCCGACGGTATCCGAGGCATAACACCCGGCAGAGAGAGAGAGAGAGAGAGAGAGAGAGAGAGAGAGGGTGAGAGAGAGAGAGAGAGAGGTGAGAGAGAGAGAGAGAGAGAGATAGAGGGCGAGAGAGAGAGAGAGCATGGGGCTGGGGCAGACTTATCATCAACCGGAGAAATGTGCAGGGCATTGCCTTAAGTCGTTAATACCCAGTAAACGGCCCCGACGCCTTCGGATGAACCCGTAACACTAAACGCCTCGCGGGGCGGCGGCGGAGCCGACTGCGTTGCTGCTGCTGCTGCTGCTGCGTTCGGGATAAAGACTGCGCCATGCAGCCGTTATAATCGGATTTCCGAGAGGAATAAGGTGCGAGTAAGAGCAAGTGCGGGAGAGAGAGAGAGAGAGAGAGAGAGAGAGAGAGAGAGAGAGAGAGTACAGAACGAGGTTGGGGGTCGGAGGGGGAGAGACAGAGAGGGAGGGGAGAGGGAGAGGGACACGACCGACACACAGCCAACAGAGCTGCCATTTCCAGGACCCAGCAGCGGACTCGCGCGCGCTGCAGTTGTTGTAGTTGTTGCTGCAGCAGTTGCTGTGCTGCTACCGCTACCGCCGCCGCCACTGCATTTCACCAGAGCGCGTCTGATGGCTGCGCCGCTTCCGCACAGCCAGTTTTAGAGAAGAGGGTCGAAAAGAAAAAAGGAAAAACAAGGGAAAGGAGAAGAAAAAGGAAATATGCGCGGCCAGCGCGAGGATCAGAGAGAATTTATTCACGGAAATGAGTAACGGTTTTCTGCCTGGTGAAACGGAGGGGGGAGAGAGGAGTACTAATCCACAAAACATTTAAAAAAGTGAAAAAAAAAAGAAATTAACGCACCCTCACTCTCATCTTGACTCACACGCTTGTTGCCTTTGATAAAAGAAAAAAGCTGAAACTTTAACGGTGAAGGAATAGTATCATCTCTGCTCCTCCTCTTCTCAACTACTGGACTCTCTCTCTCTCTCTCCCACACACGCAAACTGTCGGTCTCTCTCTCTCTCTCTCTCACTCGGTAGCAGCAGCTCGCCTTGCCGCCTCTTTTCCTTGGCTCTAAAATATAAATCAGAGGGATGAAGCACGTGCGCGCTCGTATAATTAAATGCCGACATGTGAGCACTCCTTTCCCTTCCTCCTCTGCGGGCCGCCTGCCCCGCTTAAGGCCCGTGCCAGAGGCCTTGGGGGCCCGGGGGCCCACGCGGCGTGCGGCGGGGGCCTCTGGCCGGCGAGCCCCGGCCCAGGCAGCGCAGGCCAGCCGGTGCGGCACAGAGCCGGAGACGCCGCCATCAGAATTCCATTAAAACTACCCGGGGCAAAACGGGGGGCCTCGCATAGCAGCGGTGCCTTCGCCATGAGGGGCGCCACGACGGCCCGTGCAGGGCTGCTGTCTCAGGGCGATCGCCACTTCCGATCTCAGTGCACGCGCCGAATACACTCGTCGCTGAAAAAAAAAACGAAAGCGAACGACCCCGACGGGTATCGAACCTGAGACCATTCGGTCATCGGTCCGCCCGCTAACGCACCGAGCTATCTGGACCGCGCTGGCTGCACCGCCTTTATCGCGCACATGCATCTTGTTTATTGCCCCGACGCTGTCGATGGTCCCGATGGCCGAGAGCCGCCGGCCGGACCCGAACCGCTCGCGGACTCAAGCGCACCCATCGGTTCACACGCGGGTACGGCACAGTCAGAGCGCAAAAAAAAAAAAATTGGAACCTAAAAATGGAATTTCCCTGAAACCTGCGTACACGCAAGTAAACAATTATACCCAGTGTTGGGATCGTAATGGTTCTTTCACTGCGACTTCCACATCCACAAAATATGTCTCTCTCCGTTTCCGCGAGCGATGTCTCGAAGTGTCGCCCGCGTAGCCCCGCGCCGTGGGCCACACACGGACTCACCCGCTCCATCCGCCCCAGACACTGCTTCCGGGAACCTCGGCGTACCCACCCCCCTCTCTCTCCCTCCCTCTCTCTCACTCTCCCTCTATCTCTCTCCCATACTCTATTCTCATCATCCCGCAGTAGCAGCTCACCACCACACCATTCTCCGTACTCTCTCTCTCTCTCTCTCTCTCTCTCTCTCTCTCTCTCTCTCTCTCTCTCTCTTCTATCTCTCTCTCTCTCTGTTTCCTTTACCTGCCCCCCCCCCTCCCCTCCTTACCCTTCTACCTTGAGCCGTTTTCATCACTTGACTTGCTCCTCTTGAGATATACTCGGGGCAGAAGCGTCGGCGGGGGGTCTTATGCGTCTGTGTGTGTCTGTGTGTGTGCGCCTGTGTGTGTGTGTGTGTGTGTGTCTGTGTGTGAGCGACGGTGAGAAGCATCCGAGCGCCTTTCCACACGAAGAAGCTAAAGAAAATGAGTGTGTGTCTGTTTGTAGAGAAGAGAGAAAGAGAATGGGGGAAGCGGGGCACTGAGAAGAAGATAGAGAGAGAGAGTATAAGACGACGGGGGGGGGGGGGGGGCAGCAGGTTGTGCGCAGACAGCAAGGGGGCGGGGGATTTCAGAAAGCGAGCGGGAAAGTGTGGAGGGGGGGGGGAGGGAGAGGTCAAACAAAAACCGTCATCAAGCATGCCTCTCTCTTTCTCCCACTGCAACGCCGCCGGGACTTGGTGGTGAAATTATCATGGTTATTATGAAGAGCCCGATGGCAATGCGATGAAGCAGTGGCGACGGCGGCGGCGGCGCCGGGTTTCATGTCGCGTGGCTGCGGCGCTGCCCTGTTCGGCCCCGGCAGCGCCGTGCTGGGTAGGCAGACGCGCGGCCCGCGACGCACGCCGGTCGGGCGGGCGGCCCACCCCGCCGGCTGCAGGCGGACAACGAGTGCGAGAGAGACGGCACCGGTCGCCCCTCTCGCCGTCTCTCTCCCACTCCCAGCCGGGCAGCCTCTGACGGCCGAGACGGAGTCTGCTGTGGAGGAGGTCACAGAGAGATGCACAGGCGGCGCCCGGCGCAGCAGGCCGTCTCTGTCGCTCCCGCGGTACAACGAGGCTCCCGCCGTCTCTCTCGCACCTGCCACACGATGCAGGAGGCCGCGGGGGGGGCGAGTTTTTCGCGCCGCGCCGCGGGGCCTGCCGGCAACAATGCAATAATATGACAATGACCCCGGCGCCGGGCGGGTTCGGTCGGCTGCGGCGCTGCGGCCCCCCTCGCGGGCCGCCGCCACCCCCCGCCGGCGCTCGCTGCCGGCGCCGAGACGAGCCGAGCGGGGCGTCCGAGCGGGCGCGGCCGAGCCAGCAGAACAGCCGGCGGCCGCGGGGCGGAGCCGAGCCGGGCCGATCGGAGGAGCGGCAGACCAGAGCCGAGCCGGAGCCGACCCCCCACGGCCGCAGCCGCCGCGCAGCCCACCCAGCAGCGGAGCGAGAGAGAGAGAGAGAGAGAGCGGCGGCGGCGCCACCCCTCCGCACCAAAGGCAACCCGGCCCCCGGGCAACCAGGGAGAGAGAGAGAGAGAGAGAGAGAGAGAGAGAGAGAGAGAGAGAGAGAGAGAGAGAGAGAGAGAGAGACGGACAGCAGACCGCGGTGCGGGGCGCGCGGAGGGGCAGTGGGACCTGTTGGGCTCCCATTTCCGCGGACCCATTTCCATTCCAGCTCTTTTGTATGTGCGAAGAAGTCGCTCTGCTGCCCCTTCCCTCTTTCCCTTTCTCTCTCTCACACACACACGCGCGCGCTCTCTCTCTCTCTCTTTCTCTCCTCTCTCCGTTATTTCTTGGGCCCAGCGCGTTGTGACGTCGGGGTCCATCGCCCCAGACGGCTCCCGTCGTCGTGACGTCACCTCCCTGCTTGTGACAGAGACAGAGAGAGAGAGAGAGAGAGAGAGAGAGAGAGAGAGAGAGAGAGAGAGAGACGGGATTAGCTCGCGGTTGATGGGACGTACCTCGCGGGTGCCGCGCGCGGGTTCGTTGCTACCGTAGCCTCTCTCGGCGGTATCCGTAGCTCCGTGTAGCTCCGCCTGTAGCTCTGCAGCGCCGCCGCCTTCACTCTGTATGTATTTGCCGTGTGCCGATATAACGGCAAATTGGTGCCCCTGCCAATAGGCGGCCTCGCGCTCCGCCCCCTCCCCCTTTCCCCTCTTTATCGTTTTCCTTTTTGTCGCCCCCCCCCCTTTTTTTCGTCGTGTGCGTGTGTGTGTGTGCGCATGTGTGGGTCAAGTCCGCATCAACCTTGGCCAAGTTCATGACTAGACTCTAACCGGTCGTGCCAGCCAGACTCGAACAATGACACGCGACCTCTCTTTTTCCGAACCCGTCGAGAAGGACTGCCGTATACCTGTGTGAGGACGGGAGATCGGAGGGGGGGGGGGGGGGGGGGGGGGGGGCTGCGATTCAGCCACAGAGCACCTCCTCGAAACTCACTCGTCGCAATTTACCCGTTCCCGTCCCAAATCCTTCTTCTTCCCCCCCCCCCCCCTTGTGTGGCTTGCTGCTTTCTTCTCGCTCGCCCCGTGCCGCCGCCCCCGTTGCCCTGGCCGTGTAGCGTCAGACCGGCCGTGGCAAGGGCGCCGACTGATTTGATTCTAGTGCGACCTTTGTGTGGTCCGGTCCTGCTGGGGGAGGAAGTGAGAGAGGAGATAGGGGGGGGGGGCAGGTCTCTGTGTGGCCGACGAGCCATGGAGTAACCTTGTTGAGGTCAACCAGGGCACGGCCGCTCGCCTCCGGTGTGTGTGTGTGTGGTGATGGACTTTCAATCCAGCCCATAAACCCACTGTGGTAGCCTACATACGTGTTGGAGCGGACAAGGTGAGGTAGGAGGAGGGGGGGGGGGCTGGGACCCGGGAGGTATGGGATCGTGTCCCGGGAGAGGAAAAGAGATGACGCAACGAGGAGATATGAGGCCGGCGATGGAGTTTATTAGAGTCGGCCATCACGTATTGCCGGCGCCGTTCGTCGCCTCCACGCCTTCGCTGTAAACACTGTTTTTTTTTTATACGGCGGCCGTGTTGCGATCCGTCGATCCGTCTCCCGGTGTAAATTTACACTCGTTTCCAAAACGCGATATCTCGCCGCGCCCTCGCTTTAACTGCCCGGCCCTAAAGCAGCAGCCCCTTTATCGCTATGCCCTGACAATGTGTCGGCCGCTTCACGCCTAGCCTCGCGCAGGCCCGCAGGAGTGGCCAGCGAGTAAAGCGCTTTTTTTTTTCAAACGACGTCCCCGTTTCCCGCGCCAAGCGAGCCTCTCTCTCTCTCTCTCTCTCTCTCTCTCTCTCTCTCTCTCTCTCGCTCTCTCTCTCTCTCTCTCGCGAGAGTCTGTGCGCCGCCGGCGACCGGAACGCGTATATAAAGCGAAGGGCGTAATGAAAGGGGATAAAATGGGGAGGAGGAGGAGGAGGAGGAGGAAGAGGAGGGAGAGGAGGGAGGAAGAGTAAAAGGGGAAAAAAATAAAAATAATTATCGCACTGCATCATCTCGGCCGTCACTGTCGTGTCCTAATCTCCATTAAAGTCGTCGTCGTCATCATCTTGGACAGTGTCGACCCCGCCCTGCGCGCCACTTTGGTTAATTTTAGTTTTCTAATTACCCGGAAGAGCGACGCGGGCCCGGCGCCGGCGTGTAGCGCGACACGACTGCGAATAGTGGGCGCGACGCGTGCATGCCGCACGACTGCGAATAGCGGGCGCGACGCGTGCGTGCAGCACGCACGCGTCGGCGGCGCTTCACACCGCATTCACATGCAGCGGGCGGCCGGGCAGCGCCCGTCCCCGCTAATTGATCACGTGCTCACGGGTAAAAATTGTTTTAGAAACAGTTTTTTTTTTAAACCAGCTGATTCAGAAAAGCCTAAGCATTCCTGGGACAGACAACCACTACGTCCGTCTCTGTCTGGTTCGTACGGGCGCATGGCACAGACAGAGACGGAGCTACAGTGCCCTGCGGGACTGCCTATCCTCAGAAGCGCGCGGCGTTTCTGAACCGCACCCGGTGTAATCATGTTGGGTACAGAGAGCTCGCCAACCTCACCGCGCGGAATATTGTCTCCCCATTCCCGCCGCCAACAGTTTTACCTCGTCCCTCGGCAAAGCCGCGGGACGTGTGCGAGTGAGAGGGAGAGAAGGAGGGCACGCGTGCGTGCGAGCGAGAGGAGAGATTTAGGAGGGGTGGGGGGGAACCACTCTCCCCGCCCGCACCCCCACGCAACGTCATCAATTCTGCCATCCGGGGACCACCGCGGCGGGGCCCCGTGTGCGCGAGAGAGAGAGAGAGAGAGAGAGAGAGAGACAGAGAGAGAGAGAGAGAGAGGAGAGAGAGAGAGAGACCGTAGTATGTGGGGCTCGTGGACCGAGTAAAGAAACGCAGTATGAGGGAGAGAGAGGGTCGCCACGAGGTCGCCAACAACGGCGTGTGCTAGAGGGAGACGGGACCACTACCACCCTCACTACGGAGGGGGGGGGGGGGTATTCCGGACGGCCATACGGCCTCCATTTCCTGCCCTAACTGGCCGACAGCAAAATGCCGGCCAATCACAGCCTATCGGACATCGTGCGTTTAATAACCAAAAACATGTTAAAGGCACTATACAAAATACCCAGATCGCATCATATTTTTTTTTCTCAGTTTGTCACAGAGACAGAGGGAGAAAGAGGGAGAAAGACAGAGAGGGAAGCGAGTCGGCAGCGGTTCGATCTCCAGCCGGGTCAACGCGCTGTCGTGTAGGTGCTCGGCTGGAGCCCCCCCCCCCCCCCCCCTACTGCTCTCTGCGGCGGCCCCAGAGCGACGCGGTGCATATTCCGCGAAAGCGTCGCTCCGGGATTTCGGCTTGCCCGCTTTCTTCCCCTTTGCCGCCATCTCCTCTTTCTCTCTCTCTCTCTCTCTCTCTCTCTCTCTCTCTCTCTCTCTCTCTCTCTCTCTCCAACGCTGCAGTGCCGCGGCGGTGGCTTTGGATGGGATTGATTGATTCCTCGGTGGTCTGCAAGCGCACAGTGTGTTGTGTCTCTCTCTCTCCTCTCCCCTCTCTCTCTCTCCTCCCCACCGCGGCGGCGGCGTCGTCGTCTGGGATGTCGTCTGCTGTAATGGATGTTCGTTCTTTACCCCCATGTGTGTGTGTGTGTGTGCACTTGTGTGTGTGTTTGTGTGTGTGTGTTCCTTCGATCTACCTTTCCTGGATGATCTTGGTAAATCGGGAAGCCCCCCCCCCCCCTCCCTGCTCTTTCCGTCTCTCTCCCTCCCCCCTCTCCTTTCCTATCACTCCTTTGTAAACAGGCCGCAGAGACAACGGTGGTGGCTTCACCCGCCATTTCTTTCGTTCTCTCTGCCGCGCGCTCGCGCCTGTGTGTGTGTGTGTGTGTGTGTCTGTGCGAGTGCGTGTATATATATATATATGTGTGTGTGTGTGTGTGTGTGTCGCCTGTGCGCTCTGTGATAGTCTTATGGGAACGAAACAGTGGGGCGGCGCACAGCAGCTCACCCCCCCCCCCCCCACACACACACACGCACACATACAAGTGAGGCTTACCCCAAAAGGAACCAGGCGAGGGAAGACAAAAAAAAAGAGAGAAAAGGAAAGAAGACAACGACGAGGAAGGAGAAAAAAAAACACAGATAAATGACTAAGCCTTTCCTACTGCTCGGTCTGTATTGTGATTGGGAGATGTGTCGCGGCGCGATCAGCCGAGCGGCGTGCGGAAGTGCGAGAGAGAGAGAGAGAGAGAGAGAGAGAGAGAGAGAGGAGGGGGGCGCGAGCGGTGACGGAGGCGGCCGGAAAAGAAGAACTGGAGGAATAAATCTCATGAAAAATGCATTCCGCGGTGTATTACGTGGCGCAGCTCTTCCAGCCGCGGATAAAACCTTGTTGCCGTGAGGTATACCCCCAGTGCCCAGTCGCTGTCTCTCTCTAATGTCTGTCTCTCCCGGACCAGTCGCTGGCTCCGTGTCTCTCTGTCTGTCTCTCTCCCGGACGACACACTGGACGTGAGCACGCACGCCACGTCAGGGGGGTGACTTAGGGGCACCATGACACTATGATAACAGGTGCGAAGGGGCGCGATGGGCAGTTCGCGTGAGAGGGGGGGGGGGGGGTCTGGCTGTAGGGGATGGGGTGGGGGGGAGCTGACATTCTGGGCTGGGGAGGGGGCTCATTAGAGGCATTAGAAGTGTCCGCTGGACGACAACGGACGGCGGGGGCAGCGAAAACTCATTTGTTTAAAATGCATTTATTAATTTTCTTTCACTCTTCAAAAAAAAAAGAAAAGAGAAGTTTGATGTGATGAGTTGTGCCTAATGCGTTTCTGCCCGTGTTCTGCTCTGTGTTGCAGCGCTGCAGCCCCGCGTCCTCGTCCCTCAAACAAACTACCCTGACTGACACAAACAATGTAGTGTTGACTGGATGGAGCTGTGGCTAAACCGTGTCCCTCTGTGCATATACGCACGCACAAAAAAAATTATGGACTTGCTTTCCAGTCACAGTGAATCGCTTCGTTAATTCCGAGTTCACTGGCTCAATTTCACCAGCAGCACCTTTTTTTTTTGGCGTTTTGCTGTGCGATTTTTCTAACAAAAAAGCGGTGATCAAAACCAGACTCAAAGTGATCCGCACAACATGTGATTTGCGAATAAAACTCGACAAACATAGTGAGTGTGTGTGTGTTGTGTCGGCAGCCCCGTGCGCGTGTGTGGGTGACGGGCCGCAGACCGTGGGCGGGCGGCGGCGGGGCGGGGCGGACGGCCTCGGGGAACCCGGCGACCCCGGCGACCCCGGCGACCCCGGCGACCCCGGCACCGACCTGGTCGTGTACGACCAGCCGCAGTACCACCCCGTCAAGGAGTCCTTTGTAAGTCGCTTCGCCATCCCCAGAAGGTAGACAGTACCGTGCTGACCCCGCCCGGGGCTCGCCTACCCTCCGGGCTAACCATGCTTTTCTGCAAAAAAAATCCATGTATTTTTCAACTTTCTCTTTGTGACTTTGCCCTTTTCGCCCTTTTTAAAAAAAATTTGGTGTCGTTTCTCTGGTCATCCCTTGATTTTCTCGTCGCTGTACACCGATTTTCTTAAGAAGTGATGTCGCCCGCAGGTGCCCAAGCCCTCGTGCCCGTGCGGCTGACGGCGCCGCTGATGACGCCGCTGATGACGTCGCTAATGACGCCGCTGATGACGTCGCTGATGACGTCGCTGATGCTCCGGCAGCCCCCCCGAGCAGTCGGCCCCCGCGTGTCCGCAATATAAAACCGTGCGGCGGCAGCGCGACAGCTTCTGCCTGCATCCGAGGATGTTCTTTCGGCCCTGCAGCTTAGACACGCGCGCACACACACACACACACATACACACTCACACTCACACAGACTTCATGACACCCAGCAGTGCGGACAACTTTCTGCGCGGCAGCTCGGTGGAAGTTGCTGCAATAAGGATTGGGGCGGATGGAGACGGGGGAGAGAGCGGAAGGGAGGGAGAGAGAGAGAGAGAGAGAGAGAGAGAGAGAGAGAGAGAGAGAGAGAGAGAGAGAGAGAGAGCGGAAGAGAGAGAGGGGGGGGGGGAGAAATAGGAGAACATTGTCATCGAGGCAAAAGACGACAGGAGCCAAGCAGCGACGGCTACGAGGCTGAAAGGCGGAGGCGGTGGAGGCGGCGGGGGCAGCGGCGCAGAGGTGTCCTGTGCCGACCCCGGCCTATCGCCCAAGAAGCCTGCAACTACACAGAGGAGGACCGGCCGGGAGGGAGGGAGGGAGGGAGGGAGGGAGGGAGGGAGGGGGAGGGGGACAGCGGGGGAGCCCCGCTAGGGCCGGACAGCTCTGTGTGGCCACTGTGGACCGAGGGGAGGGGCGGGGTCCCTGCACTTTCCGCCCGCGACGCCCGCCCCTCGCTGCCACCGCTGCCGCCGCTGCCGCCGTCGTCTCAGGTTGCCCACATTATTGGGTCACGAACTCTGGCCGCCGCCGCCGCCGCCGCCGCCGCCGCCGCCGCCGCCGCCGCCGCCGCCGCTACAAGTGACCCCACCGGCGCTGCTGGTGACTGCAATTGTGCGCTCCGCTGTGGCACAATGCGGCACAATCATCAACCAAACCGCGCCCAGCCCAGAAAAAAAAATCTAGGAAAAAAAACTCCTTCGTTACTATATTCATTTTCTTACGTCAATGCACTGCCAAGATTTTGTTTGAGAGATGAGACACGTTGGGTGAAAAAAAAATCGTCGGAAAAATAAAAAAATGTGGCGAAATATTGTCGCGTAACGAATTTCACGGTGTCGGAGTGTCCGTGGGGTCAAGTACCTCGGCCGCCGCCGCCACCTCTGCGCTATCTCGACCCCGTCGGGACGCCATCCCGTAGGACGGCCTCACGGAGGCAGTTCGATTGCACGCCGAGCGGCCGTGACGTCGTTTAGCCCCCCGCGCTTGTTTAAAACAACAGCAGCAGCGGCAAGTTGCTATCGCCGCTCCAAGTAGATGATCTCCTAGATCGGACCGGCACCCAACTCCGGCCCTGAGGGGGAGGGGGAGGGGGAGGGGGAGGGGGAGGGGGAGGGGGAGGGGGGGGGGGAGGGGGAGGGGGAGGGGGAGGGGGAGGGGGAGGGGGCTCCGGTGTGGGGGGGGGGCGTGGCCCGCGGCCGCTGCTGCCTCGGCTCCGGGGTGACTCGGGCTGAAAGCTTTATATCGAAGTTTTCCCCCTCCCCACCCGGAGCCGGCGAGGAAGAGACCGGAGGCGACCGGAGGAGACCGGAGGAGACCGGAGGAGACCTCTCTCGTATTTGGATTGGGCGATGCAGCAGCTTCCCTCGCGCGCGCCTTGGCCCTCGTCTTGCTGCGCATACAATGATAATTCTACTTTTTCATCTTGTTGGACTTGACAATAACGCCATTGCTGAGGAGTGAGAGAGGGAGAGAGTGAGAGAGAGGATGGGGGAGAGAGAGAGAGAGAGAGAGAGGAGGAGGGGGTGCATTGTGGACGAGGTGGCTCTGTCGTCGCATCGCCCCGAACAGCTGGGCAGCACAAGACCACCGCCCCTCATCTCTCAGCAGCGCCTTCTGTCCGGCGAAGGCGTCGACAATCAAGTTCAAAAATTTTTTCTCTCCCCCTTTAAAATTTTGAAAAGTTAAATCGAAGCTTCTCAAAAATTTGTGGAAACTCTACAGCGGTAGAGGTAAAAAATTAAATGTTTCTGGGTTAGAAAATTTTCGAAATTGCTCCAGAATTATTTTACTCGACTTTTTTTTACATTTTCTAGAAAAGAGCCACGGAGACGATTAACTCATCGATACTCAACCCCCCCCCCCCTCCTCCACCGTTTTCGGCGAGCCGTGTTCGGGACGCTTTCGGGTTTCGGCGGGTTTCGGCGGGGCGAGTGACGCACGGAAATCAGACGAGAGCGCCGACTCGTAATGCTGACAAAGCCTGGTACATCACAAAGGGTTTAGTTTCAAATTGGCTTTGGATGGAGTTGGCATCCCCCCGCCCCCCTTTATGTCGCTGTCTCTCTCGGTCTGTCCGTGTGCCCCCCCCCCCCTCTCTCTCTCTCTCTCTCTCTCTCTGCCTCCCTCGCATGAGTCCCTTCCGGGCGGCGCGGACCGATGCCAAAAGCCTCGGTCATCACGTTAACATTGGGGTCGCCGATGATGACGTCCTGCCGAGGATACGTCGGCAAGGAGTCCTCACACACACACACACACACACACGTGTGGGTTTTCATTTCCAAGACGTGTGTGTGTGTGTGTGAGTGTGCGTGCAGGACGACCGGCGCACGGCGGCGGCCCGAGCTCATCCAGGCTAGTCGCGCAGTAATCCATTTATAGTGTTAACCGCGTAAGCCACGGGCCCTGAAAGCACTCCGCGAACACGTCGGGGACGGGAGAGGGGGAGGGGAGGGGGGGGGAGGGGAGGGGGAGGGGGAGGGGAGCAGGGCTGAGCGGAACACGCGGCGGAGCAGGGGCCGCTGACAAAACGCGTTAATAATTCGGTGCGTTAAGTGTGCGGATTCTGGTACCGCGCACACAGCCACGCACACACACACAGACACACACACACACACACACGGACCACAGCATCCGCGGCACGCTCCTGCTGGACCCCGCGCGGGGCCCAGGGCGGGGCCCAGGGCGGGGCCCAGGGAGGGCGAGGCGGCCGCGCCTCTGTGGGGATAAAAACCCGAATAGTGTTGAGGTGGTGCGGCGGCCGGACCTCCGCCACGCCCGGCCACGGCCGCCGACGCAGCGCCGACAAACTTTTCATAATCGGGGGGGTAAAGCGGGCGCGAGCGTCTTGGGGGGGGGGGGGGGGGGGGCAGCGGCGGTACGGCGGCACAGAACCGCTGCCGGCACAACTTTGTAGCGCTGCGTCGCCGTGGCCGCCCCGGCGCCGGCCACGCCCCCCTCCGGCCGACTCCACCTGGAGATGCGTCGTCGGGAGGGGGGCGGGCAGCGCCGAGCCGAGCCGAGCCGAGCCGAGCCTCCCCCCGCGCGAGCCGCGCCGCCAGGACATCTGAGGGCATATCTGAATACTCCCCGACCGCCGTCAGAGGGAGCGGAGCGTGTGTGGAGTGTCGACGAGGGGTGCTGTCGACGACGAGGCCACGGTGTCGACGAGACGACGGTGTCGACAACGATGACGGTGACAAAAGAGTACGTTGAGTACGCGCGGTCGGAGGGCCCGCCGCCGTCTTGACCCCGCCGTCGTCGCCGTCCTACACGGCAATAAGAGGTCGTCGGCAGGGTGGGGCTGGAGCCGGCAGAGCAGGCAGTGCCGTTGACATGTCTCTTGTCGGCACGCATTTCCGGTAATTATTCCTGTCGCGAGGCTGTCAGCCGTGGGGACTACCAGCATCGCCACCACCACCGCAACAACAGCAGCAGCAGCAGCAGCAGCTGGGATAGTTTAACTTGCGGCCAAGGCACAGACTTTTATGGCACGGAGAGGGAGGGGGGGCGATGAGAGAGAAAGGGTGAGAGACAGAGAGAGAGAGAGAGAGAGAGAGAGAGAGAGAGAATGTCCTCGTTTTATTCCCAGGAAGAGCGCGTGACACATTTTGTCCAAGTTGTCCGGTGGTCTTGGCGGGTGCTGGCGGCGAGTCCTGGCCTTGCCGCTACCAGTGTTTCTGAAATGGCTGCTGAATGGATAATTAGAGCGAGGGAGCGGGGGGGTACCAGGGGCGGGAGGAGGGAGGTTGGGGGGGGGGGGCGTACCGTAGCGCAGCGGCACTGCTGCACGGGTGCGCTAAACAAGGGGTCGAGTAAGGAACGGACCTCCAGGCAGCGCACCGCTGCGGCCGCTGCCGCCGTGTCGGAACCGCAAACTAGCAATAACTTTTGCGGTGAAAGATTTCGAGTGGAGCTCCGGTCTCTGCGGCCTGCGGGGGGTCTGCCGCCGCTGCCGCGGACACCTGCAAGACCCTCGTCGAGAGCCAGGCAGCAGCGCCAGAGGTGCCCCGGCTTAAAATCACCGTCGCCACAGTTGTATTTCTAGGTCGGCAGTGTGAAACTTTCATTGTTATTACCACCCCCACCCGCACCCTCTGTATGTGCGTGTGCGTTCGTTTGAGTGAATACATTGAAATGCAATGAAAGAGGCGCATGAGTTCATGAAATTCTTCACCCCCCCCCCCCCCCCCCCCCCCCCTCCTCCCCCCTTACCATTTCCCTCCGGGAACAAAAACGTAACGCCCCCTTGTGAACTACTACGAGCGTGTTCTTATCTAATGTGCAAAGGGCCTAAGGGGCGAACCCTGTTTTGTCCCCTCCCTCCCCCTCTCTCCTCCTCCTCCGCGGATGGGTTATACGGACGGCACACACAGCGGCGGGGACAACACGTGCTACACTCTCAGGGCACAATTGGGTGCACATCGGGCACAATTATTATTGTTCCCCGAGAGATGTACGCGGCCGCGGAGTAACTGGGGCGGAAAGTGTGCGGGAGAGGGGCCGGGGTCATGCGGGGGGGAGGGGGGGGGGGGGCAGACCGGAAGCCGCGCGGGCCGGAAGTGACGGCGGCCCAGGGCCTCAAGTGTTGGCAGCGCGCCCCCCGCACGACCGGAAGCGAGCGAGAACGGCGGCACGTAAACGACGCCGCGATCTGCCTGCAGGTATAGGAGGCTGTGGCGCTGTGGCTGTGGCCTCACCAACATTATCCCCGACGGTGCTGGACGTGCTACACGCCGAGGGCAAGCAGACCGCCTCTCCTTTCTCTCTCTCCCTCTCTCTCTCTCTCTCCACATACGCACCTTCTCTCTATCTCTCTCTCCTCTGCATCTCTCCCGCTCTCGCCTGCTGGAGAGTCCCGCTCCAGTAATTTCATGCAGCGTTTCGGGGGGGGGGGGGGGGGGGCTTTCAAAGTGGCGTGAGGGAGAGCACAGCAAGGGTCCGTGAGAGGAGGCGCAGGGGCGGGCCGGGGGAGGGGGAGGGGGGGGGGGAGGGGGCCGGGCATTCCCGCCCAAATTCCTACTTGATCATTTCGTCCGCTCGGTTTACGCCGAGTCGAGGCAATAAGCGCAGCGTGGCCCACCGCCACGCTGCTAGGCCGAGCCACGCCCCACGACATGCCAACGTGCTAAGGGCCCATGCTGCCGGGGGCGGATGTGTGTGTGTGTGTGAGTGCGTGTGTTTTAATTTTTTTTTCGTGGCCACACCGACGGGACACATCCTCGAACCTGACGGCCGGCGTCCGTCCGTCCATCCGACACATCTCGACGCACTCGGCCGCGCGAATTTCGAAACACGGCCCGAACACTATCGCCCTCTCGGCTCGCTTCGCGGCGCCAGCGAGCCGGCGGCCTCGCCTCCCGCAGACCGCCGGCTCCTTACAAACTTTGCGTCCGCCCCCCTCCCCCCCCCCCCTCCCTGCCTGCCTGCCTCCACCACCGCCGCCATCGCCGCCCAACTTGACTTGAGCTGACTTGACGACCTGCGGTCACTTTGGGTGACAGCTCAGCCCCCCCCCCCCCCACTCACCCGATCTGTGCAGCGCCTCCCAAGGCCGTCTGCTGCTGGAATCCAAAAGGTGGGAGGGGGGGGGGGGGACAGAGGGAGTCCGAAGTTGCCCCCCGCGAAGTGTATCAGGCCCCACACGGCTCCCGGCCATTAGGGCCCGAGGGCGCCGTGGCCGCGGCCGGCCGGCCGCCGGCGGGCTGTTGTGTGGTCGGCCCAAGTGCTGCTGTTGTTGCGGAGGGCAGCAGAAGGGAAGGTCGAGGGAGGAAAGGAAAAGGAAAGTCGCACCGCCGCAGCCGCCGGCCCGCGGAAACGGGGAGGACGAAGGGGGCAGCGGGCCGCGGTTTGGTGGACCCGGCGACAAACTCCAAGCCGTGGTGCTCGAACCCGCCCACGCACACACCAAAAAAAGGAAAATAAAAGAAAAACACTACAAAAATGGAGGTAAAGATTTTTAATCGCGCCGCACGCCCACAAATCAAAGGTTCCGACATTCCCGCGCACTCTGTCTTGTCCCGTGGCGCAGCGCCCGGCCTCTTCAAGGACCGCCATCGCCTGGTGGCGGAACGGCGACGTCGTCGTCTGTGGAAGCCTTCGCTGTGCGCCGGTTCGCGAGCGCGCGCCGTCCAAGACTTTTGAAAGAGCCCGCCTCCCCCCCTCTCATCCCCCCCCCCCCCCACTCCGCCGTTGACAACTTGGCGCCGGCGCCTGCTGGGCCGCGCGCGCCCTGCGGATCACCCATTACCCTGCGGCGCCGCCCCCGACCGCGGCCCCCCGCAGCCCCCGCAGCCCCCGCAGCCCCCGCAGCCCCCGCAGCCCCCGCAGCCCCCGCAGGCCCGCTCTTGATATCGGATATTGATTAGCCCGTGACGGCCTTTAGGAGTCTCATCTCAAACTGGGAGCGAAGGGGAGGGAGGGAGCGAGAGGGAGAGAGAGAGAGAGAGAGAGAGAGAGAGAGAGAGAGAGAGAGAAGTAGGGCACAATTGCGCCGCCGCCGGTGGTGGTGCCGCTACGGCTGGTCCGGGTCAGCGGGAAGGATTACTCAGTAGCGAGAGAGAGATACAGAGAGAGAGAGAGAGAGTACTACGAGAGACGTCACAGCGAGAAGCCTATCTCCGCCTCTGCAGTGCGAGCGATCGAGAGGGAACGGAGAGGGTGGTCGTGCGAGAGAGACAAAGACAGAACCACAAAACAATCAGTCCGCCCTTTGCTGCTGCTCCGGCCGGGGCGGCTCGAACTCCGGACTCGCCGCCGCAGGGACCCGTAAAAGTGCCACACCACAGAAACAAAATAAAATCGAATCACTTGTTCAAGACTTTGGATTAATGAGAAAGTTAAGGAATTGCGGCGGCGAGAGGACAGCAGGGCGGCAGGGCCGGTGACACCGAGTGGGGAGTGGTGGTGGGCCGCCCCTCTGCCCGACCACCACACGCGGCACACGACGCCCTTCAACCACAATCGAAGCTCTCTCTCGAACTTTAAATGGAATCTAGGTTGAGAGAACAAGGCCTTCAGGGCTGTTAGGTTGGCTGTCGTGCCCCCCCCCCCCTCCTCCTCCTACCTACAAGCAGCCTTTTTTTTTTTTGCCTCCTTTCTCGCGTCCTCCACCCGCTTGACCGCTAAGCCGGCAAGAAAAATAATTATTTTCCCCAGCTGCTGCAGTCGGACGGCGGGGGCCGCGGGGAGGGGCGCACGGGAGGAGGAGAGGGAGGGGAAGAAGAGGGCCCCGCCCTGTGACGCGGGAGGGCGCTGCTGGCTGCGGTGCGCGCTTATATTTTTCATCCCGGTGCCGCCCGGACACATTCATAGCGGCAGCGGCGGAGGCGGCGGAGCACGGCGACGTCGCCCAGGCCGGATCAGGAGCCCACCGAGAGAGAGAGAGAGAGAGAGAGAGAGAGAGAGAGAGAGAGAGAGAGAGAGACTCCGCAATACACCGTTCGGAGAAACCTATTCGTATCTTTTTGCGGCGCTATAAGTTTACAAACAAATATGATGAATAGGAGATAAATGAAATTATTTAAAAAGTCTCCACGAAATATTCGCAAAGCCCGATTTCCGCGTCAACTTTATATTTCAGAAAAAAAGAAGCATTTCATGCGACAAAATTTGAGGAAGGGGTGGGTAAAGCAGCAGTAGTGGGAGCACCCAGCCCCCCTTTTGTGCCCGGGAGCGAGGAGGTGGTTGGGTGTCTGATTATGACTTACTGGAGGACGAGAGAGAGAGAGGCAGCGGATGGCAAAGGACACAGAAGGGAGGGGGTAGGGGAGGGTCTGGTCCCCCTCTTCTTTCATAATAACCACAGCGTAGACCTCCCCCGCCGCCGCAAAAGGAAGCCGTTCCAGGGATGACAAGGGTAGCTAGTGGCCACCGCCACCGCCGCCACCAGCATCTGAGGAATTCCAGCCGTGGCAGAGCGAAAGCCCCGGGAAATAATAACAATATCAAGAGCATGAAGCGGCAGGGCAATAACGAAATCTCGGTGAGGGTGGGTAGGGGGAGGGGGGGGGGGGGGGGGGGGGAGGCCGAGCGGGGCTTCTAAGGATGAGCTGCCCTGCGAGCAGAACCTTTAAGCGCCAGTGCGGTGAGCGATCCTTGAAGACGGACGCCAACCGCGACGTGCCGCGAACAAAATAAAGGGAAATGAAAATACTATATAAAGGTGTGACGAAGGAGGGTGCTTTGAGGAGCAAGTGCAGAGTGGTGCCAGCCACCATCACGCAGTCCCAGCCACACTCCACACCAGCACCAGTTAAAGAACAAACAAAAAAATATATAATAAAAAACAAGAACAGTGATTCAAAGACGAGGTGTTTTTTTTTTTTTTTTTTGCTTCGCGTGTGCACAATGAACGGCGGCATCCAGACGCAACTGTGCACGGGAAGAGCTTGAAGGAGGCGCCACGCGCGCGCTCAAAGCAAACAGCAACCGGTGGCGTAGAGATGAGAAGAGTAGGGGGGGGGGGGGGGGGGGCACGTGAAAAGTAAAGTACCCCCCCCCCCCCCCCCCTCCCTTGCGACTATTACTATTATATTTGCAGGCTGCACTCAGCAATAAAGCACCGCAAAAGCAACAGCAGCAACAACAACAACAACAACACGGGGCACATTATGTTTGTCGCGAGGCGAAATTAGAGCGCCATCCCGTGGGCAAACACGAGCTGCCGCGGCCGCAGCCAGCAGTGGCGTAGCAGCGGAGAGTAGGGGGGGGGGGCGGGGGCGGAACTCTGTGGCGCAGTGCACTGCTTATCAGCAAACGCAAGCGCGCACTTCATTCTCGGACGGGTGAAAAAAACAACAACAATTTTTTTTTACAAGAGTGCGCGTGCGTATGTTTCATGTTGTAGACATGTGGGTGCGACTCTCTGTGTGTGTGAGAGAGAGAGAGAAAGAGAGAGTGGAGTAGAAAGTGCGAGCATGCATATAGACCGTTAGAGAGACAGAGAGAGAGAGACATATTCAGAGACATATCCGCTCGCCGCACTTCACCATTCCGGCTACTGTATCCCTGCCCCACTTCCGAGCTGCGTTTCCACCTGAGGGGGCCGCGGGGGCCGCGGGGGCCGCGGGGGCCGCGCCGCGCAGCCCCTCTTATCACCCGGCTGCCGTACCGCTACCCGGGCGGCGTGTGTGCGACCAAGTACGCCAAATCTCCACAAGGGCCCACCGGGTCTCTCTCTCTCTCTCTCTCTCTCTCTCTCTCTCTCTCTCTCTCTCTCTCTCTCTCTCTCTTCGAGATGATAAATCTCATAGAGCCCTCTGCTCACTCACTTGCACCTGCAGCACGCCCGCGGCCCTCGGCAATCTTCCACCCCGCAGACTCGTCTCCTATGGCTGTCTCTCTCCTCCCCCCCCCCCCCCCTCTCTCTCTCTCTCTCTTTCTTCCTTCCTCTCCTTGCTACCCCCGTCCCCGTGCATGCTATCTATGCCTCTCTCTCTCTTACTCTCTCACGATATGCCTCGAGCAGCGTTCGAAATGCAGCGTCAGCATTATATTGTCACTCGACGCCCTGCGCCGATTCGGCAGTTCCTGCTATACAGGCATCTCACTCTGTCACGCTCGCCATCTCCCTCGCACTCGTATCGTACTCATTCCGGCAGCACCCTCTGGCCGCAGCACAGCCGCGACGCTGTAGCCATCGGGGGGCGCATTACCTGCAACAGACAGAGAGCGACATACGTTAGGAGAGGGACAGAGAAAGACAACTTTGTTCTCGCGTGTGTCTGCCATGTCCGCATTCGCGCGTGCGTGAGTGTGAGTTTGTGTGTGTGCGTGTGTGTGTGTGTAAAGCTAACAGTGTAATAGCCGAAAGCAGCGTCGGTCATATTTTTTTTCTCACTCTCATTTTTATTTCCTCGTACCTTTAGCCACACACACAGTCCACTGCCTTTCTGCACACACACACACACACACACATACGCAGGCACACACACACAGAGCTCCCCTCCAACGACCGCCAGCGCGCCATGGGGGCGCACACTCATAGTGGAATAATCGTGGAGCCAGCCGTCTCCCCCGACACCCCCATTTCCCGCCCCCTACCCCTTCCGTTCCAGCAGAGCGAGAGATGATGGAGAGGGAGCGAGAGGGGCGCGGCATACCGCCCTGCCTCCGTCTCGCTCGCTCCCTCTCGCGCTCTGTTTGTTTTCAGCGCAACGCCGCCGCATTCCTTGAAAGGGAAACCAACCCCACGTGAAATCAGAGGATCACAGGCCGTGCCGCCGCGGAGCCGCGAGGCCCGAGGGGGTGGAGGGCCCCCAGCCAGCCAGCCAACGCCTTCTTTCCCCCGAGCGCGCCGGCCAGCCAGCCAGTCAGCCAGCCAACGCCTTCTTTCCCCCGAGCGCGCCGGCCAGTCAGCCAGCCAGCTAGCCAGGGCTTGGCTTGGTTTTGCCTGCCTGGCGAGAGAGAAAGAACGGGGGCGTTCGCGCTCTTGCACCCTGTCCACGCCGCCGCCCTGGCTGGCTCCAGGGAGCCGCGCGAAAAACACACAAACAGAGAGAGGGGGGGGGGATAAATTGTCGCTCGTGGAAATCTCGGTGTACAGTTTTAGAGAATCCACATCCGCGTATTTGCAGGCAGTTGTTGCAAATCTGACCGCTCCTCTCCATAATTTCCTGTCTTCCTTCGACTTCCCGAAGTCTAAATTGAATCGAGGCGGAGGTCGAGGGAAGCACTGCGGAATACATATATGGGTCCGTTTGATGGGTCGCAGGGCTGCTGCCAGGGCACGGCCCGACTCGGCCCGCGGCAGCGTGGGTTTGCATGTGTTCCCGACCTCAAACACAATCCATCACCGTGTGCCGGCACTTTCATACAACCACCACTATCGGCTGTGGAAACCCGAGAGGTCACCCTTCTCTCTCAGTCCCTCTCTCACTCACTCTCTCTTCTCACACACTCTCTCTCTTTTCTCTCCCTTACACACACGCACAGATTCTTGGGAATATTTTCCCCTATTTTCTCTTCACCAACACATTCTAATTGTGTTTTTATAAAAATTATATTTTTTCTTCTTTTACAAAATAGTCGTTTTCTCTATAGCGTGGTGGGGCGGTACTCTACGCTGCTGAAACTCGATATTAATTCTAGTTTCGCGGAACCCCGGCTACCTCATCAACATCGTTGTGGGAGGGAGGAGGGGGGGGGTAGTAGGATGGGGGGTGGGGGTAGAGTCCTTTTTGCCCATCCCACACCCCCCTTCCACCTCCCCCCAAACCTCCCCTCACCGCTGCCGCCCCCCAGTGGAGAACCACACCGCCGACGCTCTCACATTAGCAGGAAATGCGCGGCGCGACCGCTCATTCTGAAGAGGCGCCCCCTCTCTAACCATCTGTCTCTCTCTCTCACTCTCTCCCACACGCACACCCACACACCGCCTCCTCTCTCTCTCTCTCTCTCTCTCACCCCGTCCGTTCGTGGCCACGCCGCTTCCCTTCTGCTCTGCCCCCCCCCCCCCCCGCAGCAGCAGGGGGAGGCAGGCTGGAGCGCGGCGCGGTCGGGGGGCTGAGGGGGAGGGAGGGGGGGCGGGGTTGAAGGAGGGCCATCGCGCTGCCTGGCCCCGCTGAGGACGGCAAATAAACAAATAATAGCGAAATAAATTGAGGGGGTGGGGGGCAGAGGGGGCAGAGGGGGCGGAGGGGGCGGAGGGGGCGGAGGGGGCGGAGGGGGCGTCGGCCGCGGCCAGAGCCAGCCAGCGGCGCGGCGAAACTCATCAGCATCGGGTTCGCAAAGGCATGGCGGTCGGGCTCGGCACGGCACGGCGGTGGTCGCGTCACGCCGGCCGCACCCTCTTCTTGTCCTCCGCCAGGACGGCGTCGACGGCGGCGGCAGCAGCGGCGGCCCACAGGAGGACGCCCACACGGCCGCGTCCGGGACCGTCCGGGACCGTCCGGGTGCTGCGGGGCAGGCGAGGCAGGCCGAAGTCCTTCGTCGTAATTGCCGCGTTGCTCGGGATTCGACCGCTGCTGCGGTTCGGGGGGGTAATGGGTGTCGTGTGCTCCCTCTCTCTCTCTCCCCCTCACACACACACTCTCCTCTCTCTCCCCCTCATGTGCACGCATGAGCGGTCGCTGCCACCGTCAGCCAGCCCCGCCAGCCGGCCGGCCGGACTGTGGACCGCCTGCGGGCCGGTGGGGCCGGGCGAGGCAGCAAGGGGAGCGACGCCGCGCGGCAGGGGCACCCGCAGGGGCGCCACTGCAAATAATGAGGTTTATGGTTATTCCGAGGTGCGCTCACGTGAGCGGCCACACGTCAGTGCCTCCAACTTTGCGCGAAAAAAATGTTTTTTTATTTTTTAGATTTTGTCAGGTGTATCGGGAAAACGACATGGCCCGCGGGGCGAGCGCCTGCGATCGCGGGGGTAGGCCGGCCCGCCCGACACCCGTGCGCGCGTTTGCCTACCCGGCGGGCGCTGAGTGGACGCGCTGCACCGCTGCCGCCGCAGCCGCTGCCGCCGCCGCTGCCGCCGCCGCAGCAGCAGCGTGTCCGTGCGCGGGCCACACTTGTTGGAGAGCGTGTACGTGCTCCGGGCCAGGTGTGCGTGTGGACAGGTAGGGGGAGGAGGGGGGAGGGGGGGGGGGTGCCCGCTAACGCTCCGAAATGAGTTTCTGACGGCCCCGTGCCCCGCCGCCGCCCCGCCACCGCCGCGGTGCGGTCAGGCGCCGCCACCACCACCACCACCACCACCACAACCACCGCCAGCACAACCACCACCACCACCTCCTCCTCTTCCTCGATGGTGGCGGCTCACAGCCAGCCCCCGACCGCCGCTGGCCACACGGAACAGATATCGCACGGGCCACGGGAGGAGCCAGCGAGTCGGTGTGTGCATCGGGGGGCGTCATCACCCACACGCCACAAAATAAAATATTTGTAGCGATTTTTCTTAACGATTGTAACGTCTAGAAACGATTTTTTTGCCTGTTGGTAGAAGGACGAATTCGTTCGTCACAACTATAATTATTTCTTCCCAGCGAATTCCCGCGCGCCCGAGGCGCAGGATGTCACTGTGTGCGTGTGTGTGTGTGTGTGTGTGTGTGTGTGTTGCCTAGCGGCACGCGCGCACCTTTCGCAGGGCCCCGTGATGAAGAGCAGAGCGCGCGGGAACAGAGAAGAGGAAATGGCAGGCAAATTGCAGAAAGAAACAATAACACACGATAGCGGGGAAACGCTTCGCAATCATCGCGTCGTCGCCTCTATGCTTCCCTCCCTCCCCCTCCCTCTCTCTCTCTCTCTCTCTCTCTCTCTCTCGCGCGTCCCTCCGCCCTCCTCCTCCTCCCTCCATCTCTGTGCCTTCAGTGATCCAAAACTTTCCGACGTCGCGTTGTTCATCATATCTTCATTTCGCATCATGCATATTCAAATTCTCTTCTCCTGCCTCCTCTCCTCTTTGGACCGTCGTGTCACAGCCCTGCTCCTCCCCCCCCTCCCCTCCCCTCCCCCCTCTTCCCCTCCCCGCCCCCGCGCGCCACATCAAACTCTCTCGCTCGACTAGCAAAGCACCAAACAATAGTGCTTGATGGGGAAAACGATCTAAAAAGGAACTCCAGCGGGGCGCGCGACGGCCTGACAGCCAGCGAGAGAGAGAGAGGAGGGAGAGGGGCGGCCAGAGCGAGAGAGACAGAGAAGAGCAACCTGCACCATGCAAATTGACTGGCATTCCCTCATTCTCTGCCACATTTCGCGTACACAATGAACACACACACACCAACGGCGCCGCCCTCTTATCACCCCAAAGCGTGACGTCTGCCGCTTGTGATTCCCCGCACACACACACACACACACACAGCTCTGTCTCTGTCGCACTCATGGTGTGCGCCGTGAGAGAGAGAGAGAAAGAAAGAGAGGAAGGGGAGGGGGTCCGAGTGCTTCCGCGTCGCGCGATATAATTGGAGAATCTTCCCCCACCGCCGACGCCGCGTTCCCGTTCAGTTAAGCCCGCCGTGCGTGTCTCGGGACGGAGCTTGGATGTGGGTTAGGAGGGCGGCGCTGGCGGCGCACAGATGAGGCGGCGCACAATCACGTCAGTCACAGCAGTCCTACTATATTGTTACATTTTTTTTAGAATATTTGAAAAAGAGCGCGCACACAAAAACAAAACTGTTTTGAGGGCGGTGAAATCAATGTGCCGGTTCGAGTCCACTCAGCGCGTCTACGTTGTCGGTCCTTGTCGCGCGCGGGGGCGAAGGCATCCTGTTTGGTCGTGTTGCTCTCTTCTGCGCCGGGCCGGTAGCGGGCGGGGCGGGCGGGGCGCACCCCGGGGAGGTGTCCGGCGGGGGCCTCCCCCACCACCACCACCACCACCACCACCACCACCACCACCGCCACCACCACCACCACCACCACCACCACCACCACCACCACCACACGGGCCCCGCATCTGCAACACTAGCCATCAACGGCAACACCCGCAACGGCAGCCGCCGCGGCGGTGGCGGTGGCGGCGGCGGTGGCGGTAGCAGAGGGGAAACCGTTTGGGGCGTTTGGCACGGGGCCGTAGCAGAAGGCGGAGGCGGCGGGGGTGGTGGTGGTGGTGGCGGAGGCGGCAGGGGGAAGGGAAGGGGTAAACTCGACAACAACTGACCCTCGGCGGACCGGCAGGGACCGCGTCAGCAGGGTTACATGCGGGCTGCCGAGGGCCTGTGCTCTCTCTCTCTCTCTCTCTCTCTCTCTCTCTCTCTCTCTCTCTCTCTCTCTATCTGTCTCACTCTACCTCACACACACACGCGCGCACGCACACTAACTCGCCCTCCTCTGGCCGCCGAGATTCTCGCAGAGGTCAGCACAGCAACAAAAACAACAAGGGAAAAGTTTTGCGCGGCGCTCTCAGTGCTGCCGACCTGTGCTGGCCAGCTCGCGCGCGAAATTCAAAAATTTCGTCGAGCTATAGGCCGTGTTAATTTTTGCCGAATCCATTTTGTCAAAGAAAAAAAAATGTTATAAATCGTCGATCTCGTTCATTTCGGCCGAATTTGTTTTGGGGCTTTTGCTCCCGTCACCAGAGAGAGAGAGGGAGAGAGAGAGAGAGAGAGAGAGAGACAGAGAGAGAGAGAGAGTGCACTGGAGCCTGATCGGGTCGCCGCCCGCCTCCGAATGCAAACATTTGCAAGCCCCGCCTGCGGTGCCCCGCTGCCCTTGCGGGACGTCGTGTCATCCCCCCTCTCTCTCTCTCCCTTACACACTCTCCCTCTCTATCCGCCAGCCTATACCGCCTCATCGGAACAGAGATGGAGATAGAAGGGAGGTGGGGAAGGGGAGGAAACCCGGAAGGTCAAGTTGGTGCTGGGAGCGATCATGGAGCCCTGATAAGGCATGACGGGGGGATGGTGGGGGGGGGGGGGCGCTCGGAGACAATGAAGGGAAGGTAAATGGAGATGTAAAGATAGGCCTCCCCGGCCACAAATTGCAGCGGCCGCCTCCCGCCTCCAGCCGACTCTCCAGCCGGCTCCAGCGGGCCGCTTGGGAGACTCGGGGGGGAGGGGGCTTTAGTCTCACATTCCATTACGTCCGCGAGAATCAAAGCGATTAGCCGGCGGCGCCGCGGGCCGGCCGGCCGCGCACACACCGCCAGGCGGTCCGCGGGCAAATTGAAAGCGTGTTCAGCTCGGTGCGAGGAGAGCCGCCTGCCTACCGCACCAAACTGCCGGCCGAGGTATTAATCGATCAGTGGGGGGGGGGGGGGGGAGAAAGCGATAAATAAAAATATTGTGCGAAAAATCTTATTTATTTTTTCATCTTACTGCGTGCTGTCAAGGGAAAGGGATGAAATAATTCAAAAATTACTCCGCTGCGCGCGGCGTGCGGTTTTTATTGCTTTTCTCTGCTGCTGCTGCCCGCTTCCCCGACCGCGCGTTTGTACGCGATCCGCGCCAAGTCTCTTGCGCTGCAGCGGCGGAAGAGAGGGGCGGCGGTGGTAGCGGCGGTGGTAGCGGCGGTGGTAGCGGCGGCGAGGGCCCTCAGGGAGAGGTTGCCGCGCCCCGGCGGCCCCCGCGGCCCCGGCCCCGGCCCCGCCCCGCCAGCGCTGACCGGCCAGCCGTGCGGTTTACACATGCAGAAATCGTGCGGCTTTGATAACTGCTGGGGCGACGCTTTATGGCTTCTGCCTGACTCCTGAGGGGAGAGGAGGGGGGAGGCGGTAGAGGGGAGGGGGAGGGAGAGAGGCGCTGTGGCCACGCGGGAGGGTGGAGCTGCCTACGCCCAGCCGTCCGGTCCCAGGGTTTCCCTTCCTTTTACTCTCACTCTCTCTCTCTCTCTCTCTCTCTCTCTCATCTCTCTCTCCCACACACTCTCTCTCTCCTTTCTCTCCCGCTCTTTCGCTCATCTCTCCCTCATACCCACCCCACACATCTCTATCCCCCCCCCCCCCCGCTCCTCCATCCCATGGGATTCTCACATGCTGCCCCTGATTTCATAGCAGATCCCATCGCGCTTGCAGGGCTGTGGGGAGAGCGGGTGGGGGGGGGGGGGGGAGGGGGCGGAAGGGTTGGTGTGTACGCCGCACTCATACACTGCCAAGGCAGGGGGCCCGCAGCTCACCGAGGCACGGAACCCGGAAGCACAGGCATCCCCGCAAGAACGTCGTACATTACACTATACACTACGCACGCAGGCGAAATAAAAAAAAAACGTCGAAAGCGACGAGATGGTATGAGAAATTGACAGAACCGCAACACCGTTTTTTTTTCAATATAAAGATGAGTGTTTAAGAAAAAAAATGATTTATCATCTGAGGAAACCCCATTTCAGTTTGCTCTGTCTGCGTGATGCCGGGAGTATTTGGAGGAGGGGAAGAGGAGAGAGGGCTGCGGGTCGGTATCGGATACCTGCGCCACAATGCGGGCGGAGAGAGAGACAGAGAGACGGAGGGGCGCAAGAGACAGGAGAGGGAGAGAGACAGGGACAGAGGTGAGACGCGCGACGTGTGAGGAGGCGACAGGAGCGGAGGAGGGGGGCGTTGTAGGCGGGGCGGCTGCAGCACCGCGCGCCTCTCTCATTCAATTCGCCTCCTCCTTCCCCTCCTCCTCCTCCTCCTCCCCCCCCCCCCCCCTCCTCCCCCTCCTGCTTCGGCTGCACGGGAAGGTACACGACGACGCGGGGTGCCCGGAAAGCGAAATAACGCTGATTGAAGCGAGACGACGTCGGAAAGAGTCTGAGAGGGGGAGAGAGAGGGAGAGAGAGGTGGGAGGGGAGGGGTGCAGTGCCCCGGGAGCGAGCAGGCGCACCGGCGGATGTGAAATTTAAATGCAATCAGAAGCCGCTGCCGCTGCCGGCGGCGCGTGGCGGCGCGTGGCGGCGCGTGGCGGCGCGTGGCGGGGTGCGTGCGGCGGCGCGTGGCGGCGCGTGGTGGCGGAGGGAGCAGCGGCAGCAGCGGCAGCCGTGCGAGGTAGGCAGCGCCGCGGCGCCCCTGCCGGCCGGGCTGCCTACCCGCCGGGTGACAGGCTGAGGCCCGCGTCGGCGAGTGCGCGTGTATGTGTGTGTGTGTGTGTGTGTGTGTGTGTGTGTGTGTGTGTGTGTGTGTGTGTGTGTGTGTGCCGGCAGGTACATTTCCGGACCGGGGCATGTAAGACGCCCCCGCCGCGCACGAGCCCGTCTGCCGACGCCTACGTGAGCCATTCCTGTGTGACGCACGGCGCCGCCGGCTTCCTGCGGGGACACAGAGGGTGAGAGAGAGAGAGAGAGAGAGAGAGAGAGAGAAAGCAGAGGGAGGGGAGAGGGAGAGAGACAGAGAGAGGAGACTGACAGGAGCAGGCTGATTAGGAGAAGTTCTCATGAAATGGCTGTCGAACATTTTTAGCGTGATGGCTGAGCTGCGTGCGCGCGCCCGCATGCGTGTGTGTGTGTGCCGAGCTTACTGGGGATAGTCGGTCGGACGGTCAGGGGGGGTTTGTGAATGCCGGACTATGTCTGAAGCCTCTGCCTCACGCACGCGTGTGTGTGTGAGAGCCTTCATGTGTGCGTGTATGTGAGCCTCGACGCGTGCGTGTGTGTGTGTGCCAGAGCCGCAAACGGGCCAAATTATTGATAACCGCGATGATGGCTGTGAGCTGCAGAGTCAACACCGTTGCCCCTGTGCAAACATATCAGCATGCACACGAGCCGAGGCCGGCCGCGTGTAGTGTTGTGCGTGTGTGTGTGCGTGTGTGTGTGTGCGCGCGTGTGTGTGTGGGGGGGGGGGAGGCTGGACCGAAACCTCTCCCTTTTACAACACCGCCGCACGCACGTAAACAGAGATAGACTACACATCGCAAACATATCGCTTCACTCACACACACACACACACACACTCTCTCTCTCTCCTACCGTCTCAGCACTGCTTTCACCTGCCGTACGTCTCATTCAGGTGACCTCATAGTATTGCGCCCAAAGCCGTATATCGGTGGTCAAACTCTATGCATTTAAATGACACTTCAAAGATGAGTATTCGATAAGTCTGCGGATTCGCAGGAAGTATGTGTTAAGTTGGCGGCAGTGTACCCGGGGCACGTCTCCTGCGGGTGGGGGGAGGGGGGGGCGGTGAGGGGAACTGCTCAGCGCGTCGGCATCATCAACGCATGCCCCCCCCCCCTACCCCCCCCCCCCCCCCCCCCCCCGCCCCCCCCCCCCCCCCCGCCCCCGTAAGGCGCAGCTATGCTTAATCCTTGCGACAGGTGTGGCAGCCCGCCACTGCCGCTTCACTCCTCGCTGATTTCATCCCCCACCCCCCCCCCCCCCCCACCCCCACCCCCTCTGACGACGGCGACGTGAATGAATTGCGTAACACAATCCTGGCAATATTTGACTCCTCCACCTCCCGCGCCCGTCACCCCTCCCTCCCCCTCCCACTCTCCTCCCACACGGGCGCACTGCAAAACATGCAGCCCCCTCCAACCCCCTCCCTCATCTCTGCCCCCCCCCCTCTCCCTCCCGCATCTCTGCCCCCTCCACCCTCCTTCCCCCAAGACACTGCTGCCGCGCGCGCCTCCTTGTTAAAGGAACGAGCGGTAAATTAACAGGAAGGGGGGATGGGGGGGGGGGGGGATGCGGCGATACGGTGGCCTGTCCGTGGAGCACGGAGGGGGGGCGGGGAGGGTGTGGAGGTAGCCGTCGAAGACATCGGGCAGCCAAAGGTAAAGCGCAGAAGGCACTTTAAAGGGCATTATAATCATCGGAAATATGGACAGCAAGAAGGACAAGAGGAAGGAAATAAAAAAAAAAGGTGGATGCAGAGAAACGCTGCGGCAGCAGCGGCGGAGCGCGGAGCGCAGCCCGCCGAGCAAATACAGGGAACATGGCGGATCCGTGCAGCGAACGCTGTCTCCGAAGAGCCGGCCGGCACCGGCGTTTGTTTGATGTTATTCTGTGCGAGCGGGAAGCGGGGCACGGGCTTCAAAGGCAGGGCGGAGACAGAGAGAGAGAGAGAGAGAGAGAGAGAGAGAGAGAGAGAGAGAGAGAGAGAGACGGAGAGAGAAGCAAGGGCACGCGAGGAGAAGATGACGCCGTACACCGGCCAGGGGAACGAACAAGGTTTTTGCTGTTCGGAATGCACCAGTACTTGAATGCTGGCGGGCAGATCGCTGTCACAGAAATCTTGAATTTATATGTGTATCGTACTGAAAGACGTGTAGTAAACACGGGGCGTGCAGCCACGAGGCATATTCCACCGTTATGCCGGGTTCCGGGCGGTCTGTCTTCCTTTCTCCCCCACTATCTCTCTCTCTCTCACTCTCTCTTTTCCTCTCCCGCTCTCTCCCTCGCTCTCCCTCCGCATGCCGGGCACGTAACGTACCCACCAGGCGCCGACTACTAATAAGTGTAGCCTACAGCCGCAAGGCGCGAGGTACGGAGGGGCGGGAGAGGGAGAGAGAGAGAGAGAGAGAGAGAGAGAGAGAGAGAGAGAGAGGGAGAGAGAGAGAGAGAGAGAGAGAGAGGGAGAGGGAGTGTTGCAAGGAGGAAGAGGAGGCAGGAGGGGTTGTCGGAGGAGGCTGTGTGTCCGATGAGGACCCCGTTGTGAGGTGCGCGCCCTGTCTGCCGCTGCGCCAGGATGTGGGGGGGGGGGGGGCGGTGATAGCAAAGGGGCCCGCTGCAGCTCAGAGAGAGACAGAGAGAGAGAGAGAGAGAGAGGACCCCTTCTCTTCACCACGCCGGCCATAGAGCCCGGCCGACGGCCCCCTCCTGGAGGAGTCTACGCCCCCCCCCCCCCTCACCCTACTCCGTAGCGACCGAAGGCAGCCGTCTCGCCGCCCGGCTTCGTGACCCCTCCCTCTTCACAAGGCTCTGGCAGGCAGCAGGTTCGGGGTTCGATACCCGGCGCGTCATCTTCTTATTAAAAAAAAATAATCGTTTCTTTTGGAGTCACGCAAAAAAAAAGGGTTCAGCATCCGCAGACACACTGTTGACAAAAATAAAAAAAAAATCAAAACCTTGAGCGCGGTGGGCACTTGGCCGCGTCCAAATGCATTTAACGCGCTGCGTGACCTTGCCGCGGTGACCTTGCCGAGCCTGTCCCTTCAATGAGGGCACCCACCTCGGGGTCATGTGACGTCAGCCCCGGCAGACGTGCGGGGTGGCGACTCAAAACAGCCGCCGACAGTCAAGTGTCTGTGTGCGCACGATGATCAGGCTAATTACAGGGTGACGCCTGCCTGATGAAAGAGAGAGACAGAGGGAGGGGGAACGGGAGAGGGGCGGAGGGAAAGAGGATGAGATGGGGAGAGAGAGAGAGAGAGAGAGAGAGAGAGAGGGAGGGAGAGGAAGGGAGTACAAAACAGAGGTGGTGGCGTGGCGTGGCGGACTTACATCCGGGACACATAAAGCTGACGGGGGCGGGCTTTAAAAGTTTGCCAGCAGCAGAGACAGCGGCGGCCGGCGGCGGCCCGGGGTGTGTGCGCCGTCTCCGTCACTCCCATTGTCGTGCCGCCGGATGAGGGAGAGAGAGAGAGAGAGCGGGTGGGGGGTGGCTAGAGATTGCCCGGGCGGGGGGCCCGCTGCTCCCGCAGCCCGCTTCGATGTAGTGTGTTGCCGGGGGTGTCGGAGGGCTCAGATGGTCCTTGCAGTCGGGGCGGGGCCCGTCCGCGAAGCACGTAGTGGCAGCGGCGGGACCCCGTGGCCGCAGGACTCGGCGCGCCGCGGCCCTCGCTCATCATTTCGGGACGACCCCCTCCCTTTCTCGGGGACTAACAGGAAACGGTGCGCGGCGCCCCGGAAGGGACGGCCGGGACTCGGTCACGGTACACCGATAGGCTTTGCTGTGCTCTGCTCGGCCCACCGGCCCCACCTGGTCCGGCCCTGGGGAGGGAGGGAGGGAGGGAGGGAGGGAGGGAGGGAGGGGGGAGGGAGGAGCAGGGAATCACAACCCGCAGCAGCAAGTGATCGGCCGCTGTTTGAACCTCAGATCGAGAATCCGTTCCGGCCCGAAACCAGCTGGTGTTTGCACTCTCAAGAGGGGGAGGGGATGCAACCTATACACACACACAATTTCTATCTCCCTTCACCTGCCTCTCTCTCCCTCACACACACTCACACACTGCTATGGTACCCGCCGGGTCCACATATGTAGATCCCTTATTGAAAGATCGACGCGGGATCAAACACCAGCAGTTGAGGTCCCTCCCCCCTCCCAAAAAAAATTATTACCTGTTTTTTTACCCCTTGAGTGCGAACCCTGCGGGCGAGATTATGTCATCGCAAAGCCACCGGTCGCCCTCCTCTTCCTCCTCCTTCTTTTTCTCTCTCGTTAATTATAATAAGAATTCCATTAAGACAGTTTCTCTCCAAAGTGTTCGGCACGCGCGAAAAGTGAGCATCATCCCATCTCCAGGCTCCAGCAGGCTCCAGCAGGCCCCAGCAGGGTGGGTCCTCGGCTCCAGCCGGCCTCGGTTCCAGCGTGTCATCTCCTTCCAGCGGGGCGTGGCGGGGCGTGGCGGGGCGTGGCGGAGCGGCAAGCCCGCCCGACGCACAAGCCAGCCCAACCGAGATAGAAGTAATTGGGGCAATAACACGCGTCTATCTCTCTCGCTCCCTCTATCTCTCTCCCTCCTTCCCTCACGTATTGTTCCGCGACGTCGTCATTCCATCCCATCTCTCCTTCCCTCTCGCTCTCTCTCTCTCTCTCTCTCTCTCTCTCTCTCGCCCCGCTCATCTCTGTCGCACAAACAGCGTCGGTTTGCGGGAGGGTGCGAGCGGGAGCGAGCGAGAGCGAGCGAGAGCGAGCGAGAGGGAGAGCAAAAAGGATCCATCCGAACGCATCGCCGCGGTGACACCGAGGTCTGTCGCGTCTCCACTCCGCCGCCGCCGCCGCCCCCGACGCCGCGCCGCCACAGACGATTCCTTTCGGAATGTGTACAGTCACGCTCCATGAAATACCGCCTCGTGCCTCAAAAGCCGCGGCATGCCGTCTGTCTCTCTCTGTCGCGCTGCCACATCTGCCGCGACAGCAGCCCTCGTCTCTCTCTCTCTCTCCCTATGAAGGTCAGAGCAGCGCGCGGCGCGGAGCCATGCAGGGATATTCGGATCAAGCCACGCCTTTTTCCCTCCGCGGGAAAAGCACTGCGTGCTGCCCCCCCCCCCCCTCTCTCTCTCTCTCTCTCTCTCTCTCTCTCTCTCTCCAACCCCCTGGTCCTCCCCACAGCATCATCCCCGCCCTTTCCTTCCTCCCTATCCAACCAAATTTCGTTTATTGCTGTTCTGTTTTTTTTTCTTCTTTTTCGTCTTCTTCTTCTTCTTCTTCTTCTTCTTTTCAAGCCACGCCGCCGTCGGCGCGGTGCTGTTGCCTTCAGATCGACACGACGCGACACACACACACACACACACATCGCACACACACACACACACACGCACACACATGCGATAGAAAAGTGTCGGCCCAAACAGGCGCACGACGGGCCCGGGAGAGGTGCGGATCCTCTTAGGGAAGACATTTCAGCCCCGCGATCCACAAGCGGTTCCACTACATATTTTATCAAGACCAACGTCGACGTCGACGGCGGCGGCGGCGGAGGCAGCGGCGGCACGGCGCCATCCTACGGACCTCTCCTGCCGCGCCCAGCCGAGCCGTCGAGGGACATGTGGCCGCACACGCTCGCCGCCGCTGACGGCCTCTGTTCTCTCTCTCTCTCTCTCTCTCTCTCTCTCTCTCTCTCTCTCTCTCTCTCTCTCTCTCTCTCTCTCTCTCTCTCTCTCTCTCTCTCTCTCTGTGTGCTTTGACAGGGCACGATAACAGACGTCTTGCAGCAGTCACCAGCTGCTGCACGCACACGCACACGCCACTCTATGGGGCTCCTGCCACACGTCCCGTGACATCAATGATGCCGATTAGAATGCTGATGATGACGACCGTGTAACATTCTCGCGGCGAGCAAGGATTTCATGATAATTCGTTTGTCATTATTTCCCGCGCAACGCGGCGCGGGGGGCAAAGCGGCGGCGGCGGCGGCGGCGGCTGGGCTGGGCGGCGGCGGCTGCTGCTGGTGGCGCTGACCGGCGGAAAAGGGGCGGGGACGGAAGCGGCGGCTGAGCGGCGGCGGCTGCGGCGGCGGCGGCTGCGGGCTGGCGCTGACCGAAAGAAAAGGGAAAGGGACAGAAGGGGCGGCTGAGCGTGCGGGGGCGGCGGGGGGCTGCGGGGGCCCGGGGCACCAGAGGTGGGCCGTCCGCCGCCCCATTTCAACCCTTTTCGCGTCGCTGCAAACCTTTCCGGCCCCGGCAGTGTCTTTGTGCTCGGCCCCTTGCCTCTCCCCCTCCCTCTCCCCCCCCCCCCCCCCCCCCCCCCCCCCCCCCCCCCCCCCCCCCGCCACGCCCAGGGCAGCGCGCCGCGTGCTCCCACTAATTTCCCCATTCATTTTTCTCTCTCCCCCCTCCCTCCCCTCTTGCGCTGCTCGGGGTGCAATAAAGCATTATTTTTAGCTCCCGCGCCGCCGCGCCCGCATAGCCCACAGCCTCCGCAAGGCAGGCAGGCAGGGAGGAGTCCTGGAGGCCGCCTGGAGGCCGCCTGGAGGCCGCCTGGAGGCCGCCTGGAGGCCGCCTGGATGGAGGCCGCCTGGAAGGCTGCCTGGAGGCCGGGACCAGAGGGTGAAAATAACGATGATAAAAAAAAAAGGAAAGGGTAAGGAAACAAATAAAGTGGTTAAAAATTGTCGTGATTTACGGAGGTGCCCGTCGTTGTTGCCGTGCGGCAGCGCCGGCTGCGGGCGGCCGGAAAGCCGAGACAAGGCGGTGCGGCGTGTCCGGTGGGCCGTGCGACGCCGCAGGGGAGCGTCCATATGTCACGTAAGACATTATCATCGACGCTGCCCTCATTGTCACGCCTTATAGATCAGCGCGTGAGTAGGAGCAGGATAAAGCCTTTTTTTTCGATTTTTTTTTTCAAAGTGAGCGGGTGGAAATCACGAGTGAAAAATTTAAATTTTGACTAACTAGTCACTAGTTGACTCCAAAAGTGAGATTTACCGCACGGAGCGCGGATGCGGTTCGTGGGGAAGGAGGTGTAGGGGAGGGGGGGGGGACACCGCAGTCCGTGCGATGAAGTACATGTGTGTGGGATAGCCTCATAAGAGAAAACGTAATTTACGGGAAGCGCCGTAAATCCGGTTTACGACTGCAGTGTATCTCCCCCCCCCCCCCCCCCCCATCCCTTTACCCTTCTTCCTTTTCCCATCCCCGTGTGGTGCCTTTCCACAATTTGCAATCAGCTTGTCGTCAATCTAGGGGGAGAGAGAGAGAGAGAGAGAGACAGCGAGAGAGAGACGCAGAGAGTACCAGTAGCAGAAGGGGAAGGGGTGGGAAAAGGGTGGGGAGCTTGCGGGGGGTCGGATCAGAGGGGGGGGGGGGGGGGGCTTTTTCCAGCTGATGCCGCCGTGTCATTCTGAGCGCCCCACCCCCCACTGAAAATAAAACACGTTCGGGACCCATTTCGGCGGGGGCCCGCCCGCGCCCACATACGCGGCCTTCCTGCTCTCCAATTAAAGAAAGGGACACTGTTTTGTTTCCTTTTATGCTCGTGCGCCGCGCCTCGATTTAAATGGTTCGATTTTGCTTTCTTTTGCGGTTTGGTGTGCGGTGGGTGGGGGCGGAGATGGGGCAAGTGTATGTGTCTGTGCGTGTGTGGGAGAGAGAGGGGGCGCGAAGAATGTCTGAGAGAGAGAGAGAGAGAGAGAGAGAGAGAGAGAGAGAGAGAAGGGGGAGGGGAGGGAGAGATATGAGGCCGAGGCGCCAGCAGTGTAGGCAGCCATAACCACACGCGTACCGTGCGGGTGGCCTACTCTCGCCGGCGCCACGGCCACCACCCCTTCCTCTCACTCTCTTTCTCTCTCTCTCTCTCTTTCTGTTTCTCTATGCCTCTCTCTCTCTCACTCACTCCCGCCACCGGTCCGTGTCCGGCTCAGGGCCGCTGCAGCATCCGGCCTCCAAATGTGATTAGTCTTATGATGTAATTACAAGCGACAGAGGCTAAGTGGGGGACGCAGCGCCGCCGGGGCCGCCGGGGCCGCCGGATTATGGATTTGCAGTCCCTCCGGCGGCAATCCGCATTCCCCGGAGCTCTGCCTCCGTCTCTCTCGCTCGGCCGGCGCCGCCGTCTCTCTCACGCGGGCGGACTCCCTGGCTGGCTACGCCACTGCCCCCTCGCCTGGCCACCCCCGCCCGCACAGGGAGCCCGTTTGTGTGCGCTGTATACCGGTGTACACTAACGGCGTAGGTCGGGAGATCCTACCCCCCCCCCCCCTCGGGGAGCACCACCTGGGGGCCACGACTGCGCCCGCCCCTGCCACACCCACCTCCTCGCCCCCGCAAGTTGCGGGGGCGACCGCAGCACAAGAGTTCGCCGCCACCCCCCCCCCCCCCCCCATGACGGCAGTCCGGTGACCAGCAGGTGCGCGCGCGGGCCAGCAGGCGATGAGCCGATAAGCAGCCTCCCCCCCCCCCCCCCGGCTGGCCAATCACAGCACGCCAGAGAGTGTCGTCGCCAGACGGGGGGCGCCAAGTCCCCCCCCCCCCCCCCCAAAGGTCAGCGGCCGGCTCAGCCCAGACTAGACACTCTCACAACCTCATCTTTCGCACGAGCGCGACGTACAAGTGTCGACAAGGACAAAAAAATTATCGTTTTTTTTTTGTAGAAAAACGCAAAATAGGACGCTTCAATTTATTTTTATTTTTTTTTGTATCCTACTTTTTGGTGAAGACGTATTTCGTTGTTTGTGTGTGTGTGTGTGTGTGTCCATTTTTGTCGAGACACGGAGGCGAGACGTAGACCAGGCGGCGCCACCCGCCGCCGCGGTGACGGAGTCACAAGATGAGTTGGGAACAAAACGGCGCGGCCGGTTTAATCGCTTTTCATCGCGTCGCGACGGGGAGGGAGGGAATAGGAAGAGGGGGAGAGGGAGGGGAAGAGGGAGGGGAAGAGAGAGGGGAAGAGGGAGGGGGGGGGGAAGGTCGGGTGGAGAAGGTGGGGGGAGGGATGCAGTAAATGGATTAATGTTGAACACGTCGGGCGACAGTGCCAGGGGGGACTCCACGCCAAAAGCTGCAGAGCGAGCTAGCTCTTTCGCGTGTCTGCGCCGATTGTTTTCGTACAGGAGTAAAAAAAAAGATTTTTTTTTAAATTATTTAGAAGGATGATAAATTTGACAAAAAATGATAAAGTGCGGAGGTAAGGCAGTGCAACCCACCCCCGCCTCTCTCTCCCGTGAGTGCACTCTCCCGAAACGGTGCGAGCGGGGAGAGTGAGAGAGAGAGAGAGAGAGAGAGAGAGAGAGAGAGAGAGAGAGAGAGAGAGAGAGGTATGTGAACCCGCGGTAAATCTTGAGGTGTGCGGCAGACGAATGTGCACTTTGCGGCGTGCGTGATGCGTTGACGGCCGCTGGCGGGGGCCGCTGGCGGGGGCCGCCGCAGTGTGCAATCCCCCTCCGCCACTCGCTCGGGCACTTCTTCACCATCTCGACGCACTCGCTGGGCTCTACATCCTTCCCGCATCAAAATTTTAGCGCAGCGCCTTCTCTCCCGCTCGCGCCGCCGCCAAGGGGAGGGAGAGAGAGAGAGAGAGAGAGAGAGAGAGAGAGAGAGAGAGAGAGGTGGATGAGGACGTCAGTGGTGGGAGTGCGACAGAAGCAGACTCGCACGTACAACTCTTCGTGTCTGTGTGTGTGAGAGAGAGAGCGAGAGAAAGAGAGAGAGAGAGAGAGAGAGAGAGAAGCGTGTTATCAATTTCGCAAGACGCGACGGGCGGGCGGGAGGAAAAATCACGGCCATACCGGTAGTACAGCGCCAGAAGGCAGCGCAGGGCTGGCCGACCCGTTTCTCAGCAGAAAGCCAGTGAGCGGAAGGGGAGGGGGTGGCCTTGGGGGGCGGGGACACAGACGGTCTGCTATTGCCGGCCAGAAGCCCGACTATACTGCATGCTTTGTGCACCCAACTGAAACCGCCCCACGGACAAGAAACAATTATTTTTGTCGAATTTGAAGGCCGGGACGGTTCAGTGATTCCCGCGTCCATACCTAAATCTTGCCGGCACTCAAAACCGAATCCTTACCCAGTGGAGGTCTGGGGGAGAGCGAGAGAGACTAGCGGCGGTGCGAGGGAGATGCCCGGTCATGCGTCCCTCTTGCACTGCAGTCAAATGCGGCGCCCCGTCTCCCTCGCACCACCGCCACTGACCTAACCTAACCCACCCCCCTGGGGGGGAGCATTGTGTAACCCACCCCGGCCCGCCCCCCTGTTTCCTGGCACATCCCACGAAAACGATGACATAATTCATTATTATTTCTTCTCCGCAAATACAGCCAGGGCCCGGCCAACCAACCGCGCGGACACAATACACACAAACACACACACACATAGAACACACGCACACACGCACAGCCGTGTTCCATTTCCAGACTTCCGTATGCCCCGGTGCATTGATTAATTAAAGCGTGCGCAAAAAGTTGTGTCTCTCCCTCTCGCTCTTTCCCTCTTCCGGCCCCCGCCGCCGCCGCTCGCTGTCTCTCTCCCCCTCGCAGTCGCGCTGCCGCGCTGAATGAAGAAAAGTTGAGCGGCGCCGAGCGGTGTTTGATTTATTCCTGTCCCGCTCAAATTGCCCGGCCACGCTGTGTGCCGCGCCGCCCGGACCACAACAACAACAACAACACCAACAGCGGCAGCGGCAGCGGCAGTCGGGTCGCGTTGGCAAGCACGGCCGAAACTAGGCACCCTTCATAAAGTACGTCCGAATTCTCGTCGACTCGCACCCCAGTAAATCTGAGGGTTAAAAGAAAATAATCCGAATCCTGAAGAATGACTACTTCGCGTTCCTTAAATAAATATCGTTCGTGAAGATTTTTTTTCCTTTCATTCCTATATTTTTTTGCCAAGTCATTTCTCATTTATTGCTCTCTCATTCCTGTTTGCAGGGGATCCGCCGCGGTTATCCGAGCGACCGAACCGCCCCGGCGACGTGGAAACACTGTCCCTGTCAGTTAACCACGAGAGAGAGAGAGAGAGGGAGAGAGAAGTGCAGGGGTGCGGCCGTGGGAGAGAGACGGAGGTATAGAGCGGTTTGTAGCGGTTGCCGGAGGGTTGAACAAGAGACGACCGCACACAGCGAGCCGAGCCGACACCGGACCTTGCTGCTGGGCCTAGAATGGCCAGCGCAGACACGCCACTCGACAGCGTTTGAAACCTTGTATCTCTCTCTCTCTCTCTCTCTCTCTCTCTCTCTCTCTCTCTCTCTCTCTCTCTCTCTGTGGTGTCGCCTTAAGCCCCCGTGGGGGTTTGTGTGTGTGTGGGGAGCGAGAAAGATAAAGACATGGAGAGAGAGAGAGAGAGAGAGAGAGAGAGAGGGGGGGGGGGGGGAGAAGAGGGAGGAAAAGGAGACGACGCGATAGGTGCGAGTGAGAGCGAGAGGGTTTAGCACCGAGGAGCGGCGGGCAGGGTGAGGGGCACTTGTCTTCTCGTTATAATTGTAAATGGCACTCATGAATAAAAATAAAATACACTGTTCGGGAGGGGTGTGGGGGGGGGACTGCTTTAACTTTCTTCATTCGCTCGAGTATATAATTCGCATGCTGGATGAGCGGCAACGGCCGCATCAGGCTGTGCCTCCAGGGTGTTCCCGGAGCCCCCCGAGGGGGTCTGCGGGGCCTTCCCAGCCTCCTAGGCGGGCCCCAAGTGGGGCACTACACTCCCGGCACTGACGGCCTCGTCCAGCCCCGGCCAGCCTCCAGCCAGCCTCCAGCCAGCCTCCGGCCAGGACGGCCAAACATAAACTGTGGCGCGGACCCTTTTATAGCGTGCGTGTCGAAGTCCGAATGCCTCGTGTCTGCCTTAGTGCTCTCTCTCTCACACACACACTCGCGCCTTCCATCTTCTCTCTCACTCCTTTTCGCTCTTTTTCCTTCTTCATCTCCCTCTCTCTCTCTCTCTCTCTCTCTCTCTCTCTCTCTCTCTCACACACACACACACACACTCTGCCCACCACTTAATTTTTAAGGCCGATTACTCGAGTAAATTTTTATTATAGTTTTCAAAGCAGGCTGGAGGTACGGGGTGGGGAGGGAGAGTGTAAAAGAGAGAGAAAGAGAGAGAGAGAGAGAGAGAGAGAGAGAGAGAGAGAGAGAGAGAGGGGGGGTGGCGGAAGGAGTGAGTGAGAAGAAGGGCGTGAGGCGCCGCCAAACGCTCCGCTCTTTTGCCAGTCGCTGCAACCCTTCCCCCTCCTCCACTTGCACTTTTCCTTTCTTTCCATTTTCCGGCTTTTCCCCTTTACGGGACCAGCTCCGCTCGCGGCCCGCGACAGCAGCGCGTGGCCCCCGAGTGTCTCTTTGATACGGACCGCGGCAGACGGCAGCGGCGGCGGCTGCTAAGACCGACGGGTTTTCGCCTCAAAGCAGCGAGCGCGGGGACTCGAAGAGCACACGGAGGGAGGGGGGGGGGGGCGCAACGGACAGGCCATTCAGAAAACACCTTCATTGTCTCCGCCGGGAACTAAAATCGCCATTATGAGGGTCGCAGAATATTCGTTAGAAAAAAATTAATCAGAATGGTATACGGCGCCTTTCGTTGGCTGGTACCGCCGCTTGGAGGACACTCGTTGTGTATCGCTTGTTCAAAGAGAGAGAGGCACGGTGTAAGGGGGGGGGGGGGCGGGTGGGCGGGCGGGGCTGGGCTGCTTTTGCTTGGCATGTTGTGGATTTCTTGTGTCTACTTCCCTCGCCCCCCCCCCCCCTCTGCCCCCTTCGCTCTCGCACACGCACACACTGACAGCCCCCCCCCCCCTCCCCCCGCACCTCTCAAATTCCCATACACTTTGCCGTACGCCGCGTAGTCCGCTCCTCGGAACGGTCCAGGCGAGGCGCGCGCCTCTCGTGGAGAAAGGGAGAGTGGAGGTGGGAGGGGGCCAGATGCCCCGGTAGCAGGGAGGGGAGGGGGAGAGAGTTAACGGCGAAAAAATAAAATGATGTGGAAGAAAAAGAGAGAGAGAGAGTTGGTATACGAGGCAAGGCCGGGCGAGAGAGAGAGCAGGACGGAGCGGCCGTCCATCTCGCTCGCACAGCAGCGCTCAGTGGCCGCGAGGAATGTGTACGCGCGCGCGAGACAGAGAGAGAGAGAGAGTGAGAGAGAGAGAGAGAAAATTGTGGGAAATTGGTTATTCCGTGTCCACAGCCTTGACGTCGAGGGATGTGGAGGAGATGTGAAGGTCATTGGGCTGCTTGTGGGGGGGGGGGGGGGGGGGGGCTGGGCTGTGTGGAGGCCGGCCGTCCTGTCGCTGGTCTGGGACGGATGGCAGGGGGGGGGGGGGAGGCTGCGCGCGTGGGCGGCATAGCACAGACTTTTGTCACACACACACACGCACACACGCACGCACGCACGCCTGCTAGGCTCGTCGCGTACTTTAGGAAGGGCCAAGTAAGGTTAGAAGGGCGGTCAGCGGGCGGCCGGCCGGGGTTGCGGACGCCCACATCAGTCAACAACAACAGGGAAAAGTTGTCGGAGCGACAAGATTGATTTTTTGTTGGTCTTTTTTTGCTCTACCTTTTTTTTATTTTCATTCCTCACGAAGGAATGACAGTAGACAACACAGTGTCAGGTATGGTCACGTTGACTTTAAAACAAAACTGCGGCTCATTTTTTTAAAATAATTTTTCTGAGGATGGCGAGCGATTCGAAGTACGTTTCGGGTGGAGACCGCGGCGAGCGCCGCATTCGTCGTTTATCATTATTTGTTATTCCCGCGGACACAATTTCTACCATTCCTCCCGCGATCGTCTTCTGTCGATATGCGCGTACGCCATGATCCAGCCAGCGACCGCAGACCCCCCCCCCCCTCCTTCCCCAGGGCATCTCCGTGACTCTCTCTCTCTCTCTCTCTCTCTGTCTCTCTGTCTCTCTCTCTCTCTCTCTCTTGTTTGCATGCCGATTTATTCCTCGCCACGACGATCCACGAGGTCTTTCCATAACGAGCATCCAGGGAAGGAGAAAAAATAAAACGTAGGAAGACAAATAAAATAAAAAGAAAGAGAGGAACGTACAGAGAATAGGAGAGAGAGAGAGAAAGGGAGAGGAGGGCGCACGCATGCGTGTGTGGAATAATATTGACGGCCACCAGTGCTCGTGTGCGGCTGACACTGTATCAAGGAGAGAGAGAGAGAGAGAGAGAGAGAGAGAGAGAGAGAGAGAGACGGTGCAGTGACAGTGTCGGGTATCCTCAGCAAAACAGCGTTCACCGTCGCCTTCGGAAGGTGTGTGTGTGTGTGTGTGTGTCTCTCTCTCTCTCTCTCTCTCTCTCTCTCTCTCTCTCTCTCTCTGTGGTAGTGAACAAGAGAGGGACAGGCGGAGAATGGGGAGGACGTCGAGCGATGTTGCGACCTGGCGGTAGTCCGTCATCCTTGTGCCCCCCGCCGCCCCTCCACCCCCGCCGCCACGCGACAGATGACACGTCACCGATGACATCTGATCTTCGACGGTCCTCGCGGTCTTTCTCCTCCCCCCCCCCCCCTGTTTTCTCTCTCTCTCTCTCTCTCTCTCTCTCTCACCCCCACACACCTCCCTACAGCCAGACCGCAGCGGCGGCGGCGGCAGCAGCAGCAGTGGGGAAGGGGGTACGGGGCGGCAGCGCGGTGCAGGGACCCCGACGACGACAACGACGGCGAGATATCGATACCCGCCACGGAAAGCCAGCCAATTATGCAAAGTCGGTGGGCCGCGAGACCAAAGCCGCCGCCGCCGCCGCCGCCGCCTCCACGCCTAAATAAACTGGCGGAGGAGGCGCCGCCCCCGCCGCCGCCACCGCCGCAGCCGCCAGTTCGAGGCGGGCCGCCGCGGCTCCCGTGTGGACGCGCTGCCACCACCACCGCTCATAAGGCTGCCAAAGGCGCTCGCCCATCAAGATACAATTTTCGCGGTCGAATTTCCACTCCGTGTGTGTGTGAGTGTGTGTGTGAGTGTGTGTGTGTGTGTTTTCAAACGGCCGCGAGCACCGTGTATTGCCGCCGGGCGGAGAGCACAGCAGCCAGCGCTGCAGAGACCCTTAACCTGTTGTCATGCTTAAGCGTCCACGCGCGCCGACGACTCTGTTTGTGCGACGTCGTGCCCGCCGCTATCTCACTCTAACTCTCACACACACTCTCTCTCTCTCACTCTCACTCTCTCTCACACACTCTCTCTCTCTCACTCTCACTCTCTCTCACTCTCTCTCTCACCCTCTCTCTCTCTGCGCGGCACGGCGCCTGCGAGCCCCGGGGTAGGCCGGCCCGCACGACACGCGTGCCCGGCGCTGGCCTACGCTCCCGGCGCCGTACCCACCTAGTGGCAGGTTGACGTCGGCGTCCGCCGCGACGCCTCCGCTCCTGCTGCTGCTGCTGCTGCCGGCCAACACGAGCACCGCCATCCACAGCAGGGTCCTCGTCCTGGGGGTCGACGACGGCGTGGTCGAGGACGTCGCCGCCGTGGTCCGGGACGACGGCGACGTGGGGGCGACGAGGCCGCCGCGGCCCCCGCGGGCTCCGTGCCGGGGGTGCGGGGCGGCGGGGGAGGCCGGCGCCATGGCGCTCTCGCCTGTGTTGCTCGCGTGGGGTGTCGGCGGCCGCGTCAGCTGGGCGTCATCACAGCCCCGGCGGCGTTGTTGGTGACGGCGCGCGCTGCCGCCGCTGCAGCCGCCGCCGCTGCTGCTCTCTCGTCCGCCCAGCGCCTCGCCGACGCCGTGCCCGTCTTTAAGCTCCGCACGGAACACGACCGCCTCTCTGGCCACTATCACTTCCCACCACTTCACAGCCGCGTGCGGCGGCGCACTTTCACACACACACGCATGTATATCCCACAGCAACGTCGTTGCTGTTTCTTCGAATAAAAGTATTCCACCGAATTGAATTTATTATTTATTTTCCTCTAAGATGTCGCACTGACGTTTCTCATCGGGGAGTAACACACACACACACACACACACAACGCGCGCGTGCGTGTGCGATCCGTGGGCGCACGGCTCGCTCAGCGTCCTCGCGGGGTACCGGCGTGGGCGGGAGTTGAACCCCGGCCCATGCCCTCGACGATCAGGCCCCGTTAGCGAACACGAGCGGCAGCCGGTGCGGCCGGGTACCCAAGGGCGGGCCGCGTCCACGCACGGTGCAGCGCGCACGCGGGCACGCACGCGGGCACACGCGCGGGCACACGCGCGGCCACGGCTCCGGCGGGGAGGGCCGGCGGGCGTCGGCGTGGCGCGGCTCGGAGGGGGCGCGTTCTCCAACTCGGTCCGGGCGGCGGCGGGCGTCGCGGGTCCGGCTCGCGGCAGAGCTCAGCGTCCTGTCGACCCGGAGGCTGGAGACCAACTGAGCGCGGCGCCCCCGCCGCCCCGCCGCCCTGCGCCCACCCCCTCCGCGCCGCCACGCCCACCCCCCTCAGGGTGCAGCCGTCTCTCTCGCTCACGCACACGCGGACCCGGGGGGCCAGCGCTATCTCACTCTGACTCCGCGGGGGGTGAGGGCCTGCTCCAGAGGGGGGTGGGGAGAGGGGGCCTTCGGGCGTTGGCTGGAGAGGCGGGGGCAGTTCAGTGCGCCGAGGGCGCCGCGGGGGGAGGGAGGGGGGGGGGCGACGCCTGCGGTGGCGGCGGTGGAGGTACCGGCAGTAGTGGTAGAGGTCTTCAAAAGAGAAAAGTGGACGGGCCACGTCAGGGCGCGCTGCGAGAGAGAGAGAGAGAGAGAGAGAGAGAGAGAGAGAGGGGGGGGGGGGAGACGAGAGAATCACGCTGTACGCGCCAATGGGGAGCCTAAGTGTTGAAGAGAGGGGCCAGCACCTCTGCCATCGCCTTCCGCACACATCGCGGACTCACCCCCAAAAAAAACAACAGCAGCTGTCCACCGCTTGTACGTGGTTTAAGGTCCAGACCAACTTTATTTTCGGACTGTCAAAACATTTAATTTAATTTAATCTTAGTGCACGGCGGGAATGACGAGCGAGCCCCACTGGCGGGCGGCCGGGACCACGGTGAACTCGGAGGAGGGGCCGGCCTTCACGAAGGTGGGCTCCGCGATGAGGGTGGCCTTGGGGGCGAACGCGGACTCGGCCAGGATGGAGCTGGGCTTGTAGGCGAAGGCGGGCTCGGCGACGATGGCCGCGTTCTTGGCGTAGGTGGGCTCGGCGACGAGGGCCTTGGCGTAGGCGGGCTCGGCGAGGATGGCCTTGGGCGCGTATCCGAACTCGCTGTTGGCCAGGTAAGCCTCGTCGACGGCGTACTTGGAGGCAACAGTCGGGAAGGCACGGACGATCTTGTAGGCGGACTCGGAGCTGGGGTAGACGGGGTAGGCGGACTCGGACTTGGAGAGGTAGGCGGGCTCTGCCACGATGGCGGACTCGAAGGGGTAGGCGGACTCGGGCAGGTACTTTCCGGAGAGGCCGGACTTGGTCAGGTACACGGGCTTGGACTCGGCCAGGACGGCGGCGCTGCTGGGGGCCTGGATGAGGCGGTAGGCGGAGGTGGGCTCCTGCACGTAGTACTGGGCGGGCAGCGCCTGCACGGCGGCGGCCAGGGCCACGACGGCGACGAACAACTTCATGTTTGCTGGTCGGGTCTGGGGGCTCGACTGTGCCTACTCCGGGGACCGGGGCGCGCATTTATACGCCGTGGAAGGCCTCTGGGGCTGGGGCTGCCCCCGCAGCCGCCGCAACGCTAGGAGGTCGTTTTGTGGGGGTGCCGGGGGGCGCTAGAGCCCCGCGCGGAGCCGCGCCAGCCGCCACATCTCACACACAACGTCCGCGGGACACATTGTGAATTAACATGCGAGCGAGCCGAACTGACTTTAAAAAAATGTGAGAGCGAATGAAGAAAAATCCCAGTGCAGTACAGGTGACCGGCCCTTAACGGTCCGGAAATATGTGTCTTCACGTTGACATGCGAGCATCTCTCAGAGACAACGCTGACCGCACGGAGACAGACGTTTTCATTTGTTTTTCTTTTATTTACGGGTGATAGGTGGTTTCGTTACCTCACGCCGGCAGCGCGGCGCGCCCAAGACAGCCTGCACGACCAGGAACAGCCAGACCACAGCGGCAGCGGCCGCCCGTCCCCACGGCGTGTCCGTCCCGTGGGGTAGGTAGGGACGCGGGGGCGGCGCGCCGCGGCGGCAGGGGCGGCCGGGTGTCGGGGGGGGGGGGGGGAGCGATAATAGAATGCAGAACGTACAAAACGCAGCCGAACGCTGTCTGCCAGCGCAGTCAGGCGATTCATAATTGGCGCACTGCGAGCGGGGCTCGGCCCGGGAGTGAGAGAGAGAGAGAGAGAGAGAGAGAGAGAGAGAGAGAGAGAGAGAGGCACTGCTGAAGTAATGAGGGAGCGAGAGGGGGATATGCTCCTCGGAGCACCGCGGCCCGGCGGCGGACCGGGGGGCGGCCAGGGCGGTGGAGAGTTGGCGGCGAGTTCGGGGAAACTTTAGACCGTGTGAGAATCCATTGGAGGTGGGAACTCGGCGCGGGCGGCGGGGCTGCCAGGCTGGCGGGGCCCCGCCGCCCGCCCCTCATCGGATTCACTCAGAAGCTGTGCGACCCGGGGGCCCCCCCGACCGTGTGAACTACCACGCGGAAGCCGCGCGCGTCGCCACGCGCCGCCACGCGACGCCACGCGAGCGAGATCACCGGCGCGTGCATGGAATTTGTGAAGTACGGCCATGGCTTTGGCACAAGGTTTGCATGGCACTCGATGCTCCAGGGCTCGCGGCCCGGGCCTCAACCCCGCAGCGCCGCGCCATTTTGTGTTGTGAGTCTCTCGCGAGCCGCTGGAAGAGACGCGGGGTGGCGGGCCGCGAGGAGACAGGAGGGCCTGCCAAGGAAGAAGAGGAGAGAATGTCCGGCACAAGCAAGAGGAGAGAGAGAGAGAGTGAGAAATGGAGGAGGGCGGAAGGAGGGAGAGAAAGAGAGGGAGCGTTTACGTTACGTGTGGACGGCACCTGAGGTGTGGCCGGGGAGCAAATAACCCCGGTGATGATAACTTGTCACGTGCCCCCCCCCCCCCCCCCTCCTCCTCCTCCTCCCGCCCCTGCTGCGTCAGGTTGGAGTCAGTCTATTACCGCGACACCAACGCCGCCGCCGCCCTTGTGTTGGGTGGTGGGGGGGGAGGCTGGGGGCGCCGTCGTCGGGGGAGGGGAGGGTGGCCGGCGGCGTCCCGGACGGCGTCCCGGACGGCGGCGGCGGCGGCTAGTTGATAGCGGCCGCACCACCGCGGGGACCCCCGCTTGGCGGCCCGCACGGCCCGCACGGTGACCAGGGTCCATCTCGTGCACAATATCTCACAGTAAGCCATCGCATTAGCGGCCAGGGTCCGGTGCGGTGCGGGGCGCTCCCTCCGCCCGACACTCCCCCTCTTCTTCTTCTTCTTCTTCTTATTTTCACAGCCACCCTCCGCCGTCCGCGCCGGCCGCCGAAAAAAGGCCGCCGTCGGCAGCGCGGCCGTCTGCCTGGCCGCCTGGCCGCGTGCCTCCTCCCCCCCAAGGCCACACATCATCTGATCACGGTGACAACCCCGAGGCCCGGGGCCCGGGGCCAGCCGGGGCCCGGCGCTGCCCCTCACACCGTCCCGTCCCGCCCCGCCGGCCGCGGGCCGCGCCGCACACGCACTCTCATCCCAACTGCAATGAATTATCGTTTACAAACCTGGTGCGATAAGGCCGGCGGGGCGGCCGCCGCCGCCGCCGCGCGCGGGTTCGAATACCGGACCGGACCTGGGCAGCGGGGTAGCGACAGCGGCGCAGTGGCGGTACGCCGTGCGGCAGCTGCACCCCGCCGGCTCGGCCCCTGCCTCTTTGTGTGTCTGTGTGTGTGTCGTCGGGTTGCCTACCCCGCAGGCACCATACGTTGTGCTCACTCACACACACGCACAGACACACAGACACACACAGACGCACACAGAAAATGGGTCGGAAAAAAACGCATGCCGGCCACCCCGTAAATCAATGGTCTTACAAAGCACTATGCGCCTCGACTTGTAATTTAATTGCCTAAGTTACAAGATGCGCCTAAGACGCCGAGAGAGAGAGAGAGAGAGAGAGAGAGAGAGAGAGAGAGAGTAATTACATTAAACCCCAGCGTAGGGTCCAGTGCGTGAAAAACAAGGGCGTTGGCGTCGGCCGGGCGGCGGGCCTACACAACAGGCCTCTTGGTCGTCGCATAGTTGTAGTGCATTAATTTGCGTTGCACTGAATGGCCGCGGCTCGGCGGGGGGTCCGTGGCCGGCGCGTGGCCGGGCGCGTGCCGCAGTGGCGCCCGGCGCCGAGATGAGGTGCTCTGCGTACGGCCACGGCTGCTGCCGCCACTACTCGGCCGTAAACAAGACGCCGCGCCGCTGTAAGTTATGCCGAGTCGAGTCTAGGGAATTCGCCAACGCAACTGCAGCAGCGGCGGCGGCGGTGGCGGTGGCGGTAGCGGCGGTAGCGGTACCACCAGCGGCGGCGGCGGCAGCAGCAGCAGCAGCGGCAGCCGTGCGCGGGGTACATGCGCCGTAAATCTAGTTTCCCGTTTCGATTCCCCAGAATTGTGCTGCCGCTGGGCCGGGGGGGAGAAATGCCTCGCGGATTTTCCACTTGGCGGAACAGAGGGGGCAGTAGTGCGTGTGGTGGGGCGGGGTGGGGAGAGAGAGAGAGAGAGAGAGAGAGAGAGAGAGAGAGAGGGAGAGAGAGAAAGCAGGGGCACCCACTCATGACGAGGAACTCTACTCGTGTATGTACCGTGCGTTTTAGAGGATCGAGATGTGGACCTAGCCACGTCCTAGAACCACAAATCTTTTCTAAACACGGAACGCAAAAACCGGTTTTAAGTCAACTCAATGCACATTAGATTAATTAAGGGAAATTTAGGTTGCTGATGCGGCGGCCTCGGGGCATCTAGCCCGACAGGCATTTGTCTAGCAGCTCCTCTCCCCCACCACTGTTCCAATGCGACCCCATACAGCGCAGTGCGAGGGAGAGAGACAGAGAGAGAGAGAGAGAGAGAGAGAGAGAGAGAAAGGGAGGAGAAGACGATTCGCCTCCAGGCCAGAGTGGAAAATCCTCTCTCCCATAAGAATTCGATGGCATTGAAGGCTTTACCAATACTCGTCATGATTAATGCATTCTGTTTTCCATGCGTACTATCGGAATGAGAGAGGGACGTGAGGGCGGGACAGAGAGGGGAGGAGAGAAGGAGAGAGAGAGAGAGAGAGAGAGAGCATAGATTGAAACAGAAATTCTCTTCGTCAGTGGCCTGTACGACGAGAGTGCAGTCGTGTTAAGATTATGAATCTCCGTCTGTTTCTCCCTCTCTCTCTCGCTCGCTGCCTCTCGCTCACTCTCGCACTGAACGCTCTCAACTCGCCCCCAAATTTTAACACGCGCATGTCTATTACCTCTGCGAGTTAGTAATTACGTTCCACACCGCGTCCGGATGGAAATTTGCGACACCAGCGCTGCCCCCCCCCCCCCTCCTCTTTCCCTCCTCCCCCTCCCCTTCCCCCTCCCCACACCCCGACGCACTCCGAGTTTTGCGATTCCCGACGCGTGCAAAACGTCAGGTGAGGCGTTCCCGCCTCTGCGGCGGCAGCGGCAGCACTGGCTGAGTGGCTGCCGCGGCCGCCCTGTGCGTACCCAGCTGTACCGCGAGTGGGTGAGACAGAGAGGGAGAGAGAGAGAGAGAGAGAGAGAGAGAGAGAGAGAGAGAGAGAGCTGCCTCCGAGCGGGCTACGTAGCAAATTAATGGTGAAATCTTATTACAAAGTTGAAAGCCCACGTCATTCGACGAACCGTGTGAGAGAGAGAGAGAGGGGGGACGACGACAGGGTAGTGGTGTACACAGACACCTCCACCCCCCCCCCCCTTCTCCCTCTCTCTCCCTCTCACAGGTCGCATAGTGTTCTGCATTCAAGCCGTGAGGGCACGGGGTAAGGGCAGGCCCCGGCGGCGCACGGAGTCCGCGCGCGAGCGCGAGCCGAGGAAGGAAACTTCTTTGAATTTCCAAGTCAAACCAGAAAAGGGGAGAGAGCGAGAGATAGATGGAGAGAGAGGGGGAGAGAGAGAGAGAGCTGGAGAGAGAGAGAGAGAGAGAGAGAGAGAGCGCTCCGCGTCGCCAGGGGAACGATTTCACTGGTGCATGCCCTCTGCCCCCACGGCGGCGCCGACGCCCGCGGCAGCGAGGCAGGTCCATAACCTTAATATCCGGCCACGCGATTTGGAATGGGGAGTGAAGCATCAGAGTGATTCGTGTTGTGGGAGTAAGTGTGCAGGGCGGGCCTACGAGGTAAAAGGGTGCGATCAACCGATTAACCGTTGTTACCGTTGACCGTCGACCTACAGGCGGGACGAAGGCCGGAGAGAGAGAGAGAGAGAGAGAGAGAGAGAGAGAGAGAGAGAGAGATACCGGTCCCGCGGTGACGCGTACGAATGGCTACGTATCCGGCGCCAGTCTCGGACGGCCCCGGGGGCGCGGCGGGGCGCGGCGGGGCGCGCGAACGTCCCCGAGGATGTCCTGTCCAGTCCGGCCCCGCACCGATGTCATAGCGATAGGCCAGGAGGCGCGCGGAGGCAAGGCGTTCACATCCCCGCCTGCCGCACGAGGCCCGGCGCCTCCTCCTCCTCCTGCACGGCCAGGGTGGCCCGCCCCGGGCCGCTGCCAACTCGTTCGTCGCCGTGCCTCCCTTATTCACCGAGCGCCCCGCCGCCGCCCCCGCGTCCGCTTTTATCTCTTTATGCTATTATGATACAGCGGCCTCTCTCTCTCTCTCTCTCTCTCTCTCTCTCTCTCTCTCTCTCTCTCTCGGCCTTCGTCCCGCATAGCATATCTCGAGGTTTTATTATTTTATTATTTATTTATTTTTGTCTCCCGTCCGTGTGTTTGTGTGTGTGTGTGTGTGTGTGGGCGGAAGACCGAAGACCTCCGCCGCCCCCAAGGCCAGGAGGAGGTCAGGGTGGCGTGGCGCCTGAAGCGTAGGCCGCGCCGCCCCGTGCCGCGCACGCGTGTCGTGCGGGCCGGCCTACCCCGACATGGGCAGGCGCTACCGCCGCCGCGTGCGGGGGAAAAAAAATTGTGCACAAACACAAAACGGTTACTGCGGCAGTTGCTTTTTCTCGACGCGCCGTCGGCGGGATTCGAACCCGCAGCGCCGGGCGTCTACGCTGCAGCGCCGCCACCGCCGCCGTGCCGCTGTCGCCCCGCTTTACAGTCACGGCCCAGTAATTGGACCGCACACTTCCCATTATGATGATGCCTGGACACCCACAAACAAGGTCAGCGGAGGAGAGGGAGGGGGAGGGGGGAGAGGCGGGTGGGGAGAGGGGGAGGGGGGAGAGAGAGATGCTTGCAGTCTAATTGGGAGAGGGAAGAGGAGAAGGAGGCGGCTAAGATAGGGGCGCGCGTTGGGTGCTGGGGGTGCCGGGACTTTGTGGTTTTCGAGGCGTGGCAGAGCGGCGAGGAGGGCCCGGCGGCGGCGGCGGCGTACTGAGCGACGACAGGGCGGGGTGGAGTGGAGAGCCAAGTGCGAGAGAGAGAGAGAGAGAGAGAGAGAGAGTCTCGCACCTCCGCCGCGCTAAATTACTGCGCACACAGAATGAAAGTAGCGAATAAAATGTTCGTCTCGGTTCGGGGGTCCCGCACCGCTGCCGCCGCCGCCGCTCCCTAGAGGGAGGGGAGCTTGACTTGTTCTTCTTCTTCCCCCTTCCCTCTCTCTCTCTCTCTCTCTCTCTCTCTCTCTCTCCTTTCCCTCTGACTGCTCCCATACGGAGCGCGCCGCCGGACCCGGGAGACAGAGGCGCCACGGCGCCACCGCCCACCGCAAGATGTGCTGGGCTCGCGGGGGGAGGGGGAGGGCGACGATGCTGGGGTGGGTGGGGGGGTACTCGTCAGGTACGCCGTATGTGACTGCGGTACGCCTCGCGGGAGACGCGGCACGCGTTAAAAGAGATGTAAAAGATATCGGCGAGTTCGTTTTTTTTTTAGCCTTCGCACCAGAGGTACGGCTATCACAATTGAAAGAAGTGTGGTGGGAAAATAGTGTTCCAGAACCGGTATGAGATATGATTTTTTTTTCTGCGTCGGTGTTCCTTTGGAGGCAGCGTGTTATTAAGCACCTAGCGCGCCGCGCGGAGAAAATCGCAGCAGACCATTCCTAGAAAGTTGTGCAAACTTGGCGAGCCTTTGCGGACTGGTGTTGGTCGTGGGAGGGGAGGGAAGAGGGAGAGAGAAGGCGAGAGAGAGAGAAAGAGAAGAGGGGCGGCCAGCCTCACACAGCTGGGCTGGAGTGGGATAGGAGGTCTCCCCGGGTTATATGTAGTGTGATTGCACTCATAGTTCCCCTCTCTCCTTCGCACCCACCCTGTCTCTTACGCTCTCTATCTCTCTCTCTCAGCCACAGTCACTCACTATCTCATTCCTCCTCTTTTTCTTCCCTTCGCAAAGAACTTTTCGCTGACATCAGCGAGGGCGCGCTAGAGGCGAGAGAGAGAGAGAGAGAGAGAGAGAGAGAGAGAGAGAGAGAGAGAGAGAGAGAGAGAGAGAGACAAGGTGTTGGGGTTTCTTTGGCATGGAAATGAGATAGAGATGGAGCGAGAATTGTGCGAGAAGGAGAATCGAGTCGTCAACACAGTCGGAGGTGGCGCGGCGGGACAGGGCCGGCCGGATCGCACTTTTGACTCATCCTTCCCCGGCTGTGGTCCCCCTCCGCTCCCCAGCGCTTGTCACGGGTAAGAGCGCGGGCCCGCCGCGGGGGGTCCGCCATGACGGCGCACCTCCGCAGACCGCCGCGTTAAATGAGACGCCCTCTTCGTCTTTGACTCGCTCTCGCTCTCTCGCTCCCTCAGACCGCAGCCCCGCGGCTCCGACACCCACCCTGCTCACCTCGCTCACGAGCTCCGAGACGGAGATGCCGTCGCGGCCCGGCGACACAGAGTTCATGCCAAATGTACGGGCCGGCTCACCGACAGCCAATCTCAGGCGCATATTTTTCTATTTTAAATCAAGGTGAAACTTTTTCGGCAGCAGAAGAGACTCGGGTTGTGATCCGGACTGCCGGACTATTTTGTAGAGTATCATTTCCCCCCGGCCGCGGCTGGCGGATGGGGCGGGGCGGCCGTTCACCCCGCAACAGATTGGCACGGCACGGGCGGACTGGCGGACTCCAGCCGCGGGCACATCGCGCTGGTTTACTTTTTTTTAAAGTTTAGTTTAGTTTTTTTATTTCACTTTTGTATTTATTTTTTAGTTCGCGCGCCGGTCAGGGCACAATGACTCTCACTTGACTCGGGGGCTCTGGAGCCGATTGTGGAATGGCTCTGCAGGCCGCGCCGCGCCGTACGCTCTGGGCGTTTCCACCCGCGATCTGCCAATAATGTGCAGCGCGATATGGAGCCTCGGACTACCTATAAGAACGGCGGCCGGGCCTCGGAGCAGTACATTGCCACCGGCACCGTCCAACAGCAGACATGAAGTTCCTCGTCGCAGCCGTCGTGGCCCTCGCAGCCGTCCTGGGCGCGCACGCCGTGCCCGCCAGCATCCACCACCCGGCGTACATCAGCGAGCCCAGCGTCGACATCCTCAGGGAGTACCCCGGCAAGGTGGTCTCCGTCAAGTCCATCCCCACCGAGAGCTTCGCCGAGGAGGCCTACCCCGCTGAGGCCTACCCCGCCAAGGTCTACCCCGCCCACGCTCACCAGGCGGCCCTCCTCGCCGAAGAGCCCGAGGTCATCCGCAGCTACCCCACTGCCAAGCACTTCAACGAGTACGTCTCATACAACGTGCCCACCTCCAAGTACTTCACCAAGTCCGCTGCCTTCCCAGCCTCCGAGATCGCCTACCCAGTGCCGGCCTCCAAGTACTTCACCAAGTCCGCTGCTTTCCCTGCCTCTGAGATCGACGAGTCTGTCACCTACCCAGTGTCTGCCTCCAAGTACTTCACCAAGTCTGTCGCCTACCCCTCCGACCTCGCTCACGAGTCCATCTCCTACCCAGTGTCATCTTCCAAGTACTTCACCAAGTCTGCTGCCTACCCAGCCTCCGAGATCGTTGAGTCCATCTCCTACCCAGTGACTGCTTCCAAGTACTTCACCAAGTCCGCTGCCTACCCTGAATCTGCCTACGAGTTCCCAGAGTCTGTTTCCTACCCAGTGTCTTCCTCCAAGTACTTCACCAAGTCTGCTGCCTACCCAGCCTCCGAGATCGCCGAGTCCATCTCCTACCCAGTGACTTCCTCCAAGTACTTCACCAAGTCCGCTGCCTACCCTGAGTCTGCCTACGAGTTCCCCGAGTCTGTTTCCTACCCAGTGACTTCGTCCAAGTACTTCACCAAGTCTGCGTACGAGTTCCCCGAGTCTGTTTCCTACCCAGTGACTTCCTCCAAGTACATCACCAAGTCTGTCGCCTACCCTGCTTCCGAGCTGCCCGAGTCTGTTGCGTACCCCTCTGAGTTCGTCTCCAGCAAGACCCTCTACAGCAAGCAGTAAACTGCAGCGATGTCCGTCATGTCTGACACTGTTGTGCGATGTTCAATAAAAGATGACAAACAGTAATTTGCGCTCAGTGAATTATTTTCCTTTTCAACGCCCAGAATCATCGGCTGATCGAAGAAAGAGAAGGACAGAGACGGCCGCGGGAGAGAGAGGGAAAGAGACAGCGAGATAGGACGGCGGGTGGGATGAGAAGGGTAGGACGGTGGCAGAGTGTCCCTGGGGGTCACACGGGGTGCCTTCGCGCCGGGAACACACACACACACACACACAGCTAAGAAGCTCGACGTGAGAAATATTGGCGGCGGACGCGAGATGACGTGGCCAGCAGAGAGAGGGGGAAGGGAGGAGAAAGGGCGAGAGGTGGGGCGTCTGTCGCAGGAAATGCGACGCACGCGCGTGTGGTTGCCACCGCCCCGGCCGCCGCTCCGGTCGCCGTTCGCGCCGCGTCGTCTGCTCGGCCGTCTGCTAGCCCGTCTGCTGGACGCGATGGCTCTATCCCCAGGCGGCGGGCGGGTCGGGGTGCGGGCCGTGCCGAACAAGTGATTGCCGGCGTGAAACGGCCAGACCCTCCGAGGTGATTAGGGCGGACGGTGCTGCTGGTGTCGGGAGGGTCGCCGTGCACAGGGGCGCAGCGAGTGCAAGGGAGACGGACGCCCCACGTCTGACCGCGGCGGTGCGAGAGAGACAGAGACCCAGCCGGACAACCCGGCCAGACACCTGCTTCTCTCGCACTGTCGCAGTCAAATTGCGGGGCCCTCCGTCTCTCTCGCACTCGCAGCCAGACCGCGCTGTTCTATCCCAAGGCTCAGCAAAAAAAAAATAATCGAAAGAAATAGGCCACAGAAACGTGATGTCGGTGGGTGATAGATAACCCTGCGAGGGGCGCTTGCCCCTCAGCCCCTGCAAGCCCCCTTTTCCCCTTGTCGCACGTCGCCGCCAACTCGCGAAGTGCCCCGGTGGGTCCCGCGCCTGGTGCTGGGGCTCCCCCCCCCCCCCCCTCCGGCCATAGTCGGGCCAGTCGCCGCTGGTCGCAGCCCCTGTGTCGGCAGCTTGCCACCACCACCGCCGCCGCCGCCGCCAACAGTGGGGCTCGCACTTCAAAACTTTTAACTTGATTTCCTGGTGATGGAGACGCCGGGCGAGATTGAGAGGGAAATAGACGATGCCCAAAAGGGAGAGTGAGAAGGAAGGAGCGAGAAAGTGTAAGAGGGGGGAGGGGAATGGCATCATTGTAAAGCTACTTTTCCCCCCTTCAGCCATTGCGGGAGTGGATTATGTACCCTCATGTAGAGCCGTGTGGTTTACCCGCTAACCGGTTTGGGCATTCGATTATTTTCACAACCGATTCATTCGGTTACCGATCAGGGAACGAGCGGGTAACAGGCTGCCTTCAGCTTTAATGTGAAAGTGCCCGGGGGTAAAGAGAAAGCGCAATAACCATACTGCACTCCCACACGCCACGATGCTACCGAAGACGGCGATCCCCGTTAATAAATTTCTGGCGAATTGTTCTTTTGAAACAATTCTGATGCCAGCGTGGGTTACACACCTGAACCGATGCATGCCAACGTTCACGTTTTGCGGATGAATGACAGACATGGCCGAGTGGCCGCGCGCTGCCCCCGGGCCCCGCCCCATCCGGCGGCCGGGGCCCTGCAGTGGCGGGCCGAGGCGGGCTCGCCGGGGGTGATGGACAAAGTTGACAACTAGTTTCTCGGAGGCTTGGAGAATCTCCGGTATCTCTGTAACTTTCACCAATTTTCTCTCCGTTCCTTTCTCCGGGGCGCGTGCGGGGTGAGCGCGCGCGCACGCTTCCTCGTTTTTTACGCCTCTATTTTTTTTATTTTCTCTAACGCCCCGCGGTGAAGAGAGCCATTCCAGGCGAGACGCAGTAGAGAAGGACGGCCGGCTTCGGAAAGAGAAGGAAATAGTGACCGCCGGGGGCACTCACAGAAGTGCCTCACACACACAGTGCGTCGGAACGCGACAAATCGAGTCCCACTACCATTTTTTTTTATCCCCCACGCAAGACTCCGGTTTTCATTTATTATTGTGTTATGTTCGACTTCACTTTGCTCCCAAACGATAAAAGTTTTTTTTTTGTCTTTTTGTTGTCCTCTATTTTAAAATGTTTTTTTTTTTATATTATTTGGGGGAGCCAACTATATCACACAGTCGGCCGGCAGCTTTGCTGCTGAGCGCGGCCTCCCTAGCTCCCGCGGTGCTTTTTTCGTAGCTTTTGTTTTTTCTTTATTTCCCCTCCAGCTCCAAATAGGCTACACTGCCCGGGGTATCTCTGTGCACGAACGTCCGTCTGGATGTTATCCGGCTGAGCCGCCGGCAGCTGCCGGAGACCCGGCGGCGGCAGCGGCAGCGGCAACAGCGGCGCGCGGCGGCGCCCAAAGCTGGCCAACACACTGCAGATTCTATACGCACTCATGGCAAAAAAAAATGGCAAACACCGCTTTCTGATCGCAACACTCTGTCCTGTCTTTTTCAGTTACTTGAAAAAAATTTAGACACTGACAGTCACAATGAGAGAGAGAGAGAGAGAGAGAGAGAGAGAGAGAGAGAGAGAGAGAGAGAGGGAGGGAGAGAGAAAGAGAGCAGCGTCAAGAAGTGCCGGGAGGGAGGGGGAGGAGGAACAGGGGTGGGGCTCGGGCCGGGCCCCTTGAAGCGGAGATTTCGCCCACGACGGACGGGGCCACGCCCTCGACGGAAATGGAAGGAACGTGTTCATCCCTGCCTAAAGGACCAAAGGGCCGAGCCGAGGAATTCTAAACTCTTTCTTGATGAAAGATGAGCCGGCTGCGTGGCGCGGCGTGGCGCGGCCACAACCCCGTGCCGCCGCTCTCCATCTCCGCCAGGGCTCGGGCCGGGCAGTCCTCGTGCCCCCCCCCCTCCCCTCGTCCCCTCGGACCCCCCGCGGGGCCCCCGTCCTCACGGCCAGGCCGACGACAGTATGCAACTCTGCGCCGAGCCCCCGCCGCTACGCCAGCGGGGTCTTAGCGGTCACCGAGCCGGCGGCGCTGTGGGGCTGCGGGGGCTCCAGAGCGGACCCAGGGGCGGACCCAGGGGCGGAGCAGGGCCCCCTCACCCCTCTGCCGCCCTCACTGACTTCGTGCCGCCCGATAAAGGCAAGGCGCACAGCAAACGCACCACCTTAAGGGGGAACTGAGCGCGCACAATTTTTATTCACGTTTTAAATTTTTTCACTGTTTTTGGTTTTTTGTAACCTCCATCCGGTCACTTTTCCCATTTTTTTCATTTTTCCTTTTTTACAAATTTTTGTCATCTTCCCTATTTTTTCCATTTTTGTCAATTTTCCATTTTTGTCATTTTCCCATTTTCCCATTTTTGCCACTTTCCCATTTTTGTCACTTTATTTTTCATTCGGTTACTGATTTCGCTGGTCTGTTCGGAATGCAGGCGTGCCTCGCGGACCGCCGGTTATCAGAGGAGGTCGCCGGCCGGTGCGCCGCTGTCTGGAGCGCCCAGGGCGGCCCGCGGCGGCGGCGGTGGCGGCGGCCCCGCTAATGTGACCGTCGCCGACTGCGACACGGCCCGCGGACCCCCGCACCCCCGGACCCTCACCTGCCCCCCAGCCACACCTGCGACTCCCCCTATAATTAACGCGGTGTATTTCCGAAGTCCGATACAGCAGCCGCCCAGGTGACAAGAGTTTTATACACACGAGTCTGCCGATGTATATTTAAAAAAAAAACAGGAGAATGCGTTCTACATTTTATTTTTGAACTTTTTTTTTACGTATGCATCATTTTATGTACACACTGTAAAGTACTTACGGATGTCGGTACGTACAGTTAAAACGCCCGTACGCTACGAATGGGAGAGTGTAATGAGAGGGTGTAATTTCATATTCTCGTGCGTCGCGAAATAAAAGGCACACATCACTCCCACAATAATTATACACGTGTATATATATATAACTCATTTCACCCAACGGGAGCACCCCGCCGTCTCTTTGCGCGTCCAATCTTGGAGTAAAACCCGCCGAAACGGGGGAGGGTCATTGCATCCCCCTCGCTTCCTTTTCCATATTTCTCTCCTCTTCCCTCTCGTCTCCATTTTCCTCTTCCCTTCCCTCTCGTCTCCATCACCGCCACTGCCACCGACGGCAGCGCCGCCACTCACTTTGGCCACACCCCCGGGGCGCGCCTGGCCACGGCGGCACAGGGCCAGGAGCCCCCCCTCTCTCTCTCTCTCTCTCTCTCTCTCTCTCTCTCTCTCTCTCTCTCTCTCTCTCTCTCTCTCCCTCCCTCCTGTGTCTCCTTTTCCCGCAAGCACGCACTTTTTTCCCCGTCAAACTTTTTGGCGCACAATAACTTCGGCAAGTTTCGGTCAGGTAACTCATTCTGAGTCGGTCTTGGGGAAGAGGTGGGGGGGGTGGGAGAGAGAAGAGCCGTCGCAGCGAGGGGGCACATATAGTTGGAGAGAGACAGAAGCCAACACGTCACGGGACCCCCCGCGGCGCGGCCGTCGCAGTCCGGTCCGGCTCTCTGCAAATTAATAATGATTCTCGTAAAATTCCCCGTAATGAATTAATGGTGACCATATCTCATGTCTCGGTGCGCGCTGCGGTAGGGGTGGGAGAGAGAGAGAGAGAGAGAGAGAGAGGGAGAGAGAGAGGGAGAGAGAGAGCATGGGGCGCCCGCCACCCCGCCCACCCCCGCTTCCGGAGAGAGAGAGACAGGGAGAGAGGGAGGACGGGGGGCTGACCGGAAACGGCAGCGGTGGCGGGCAGCGCGGCGAGTATTATTGCATGGCACCGCTGCTGCCGCGCTCCCTCGCCCACGCTCTGTCTCTGTCATGCCCGCTTTGCTACCAGGCAAAGGGGAAAGAGAGTGACAGAGATGAGGCGCGTCTCCGAAAGTGAGTGGCCCGGCGCGGCAGCCACCCACCCAGGGGCGGTCGCCGCCGGTCCCGCCGGCCACGCCCCGCGGCCACGCCACGCCACGCCACGCCACGCCACGCCACTGGTACGGACGGACCGCTTCCTTGGTCCCCCGTTTTTGTCTCTCCTTGCCTTGGCTCTGATGAATCCCAGCTTAATTGTTGACCCGACAACCGCTTAATCTTCATTGCTGTCCCACTTTCATTTTATCTTCTTTCTTTCCCTCACCCCCCCCCCCCCTCTCTCTCTCTCTCTCTCTCTCTCTCCGTCTCTCCGACTCTCACTCTCTCCCCCTTCATCAAGGGCTCCCACCCCGGGTCTCCTCCCGCCCCATACTACCTGGACCGCCCCCCGCGACGCCCGCCGCAAAGCCGGCTCCAAAATAAAATCCCGGCCCCGTCAGAACGCCCACGTCCCGCCGTCGCGTTTCGACCCACGAATTTACTCGCAAAATTTCCCCGGCGCATGTTCGTCCGTCTCCGTCGCGCCCGCACCGCCCCGTCGTCTCACTCACTCTGGCAGGCCGACCGCAGCCGCCGGCACACACTGCACACGTTGCGCCCCTCTGCCGCGCTGCATTTCACTCGGCGCCAAATTAAATTACATGCGATTGCGTGGGAAGCTGGGGGGAGGGAGGGGAGGGGGGACCGAGCGCCGACGGAGCAGAAGTGATAGCAGCATGAGGTGACCGTGAATAATGACGATGATGACCATGACTGAGATAACGCGGCCGCCGTGGCCGCCCCCGTCGTGCGTCCGGTGCAGCAGGCCGAGAGAGGAAAAGTGTCTGCCACGCTAGTTTTTTATTTCATCTCTCTCTCTCTCTCTCTCTCTCTCTCTCTCTCAGCGCGGCAGAGGGTGTTGGCTGCCTTTGTCAGTGTGAACAAGGAGAGGCCGTCGTCCCCGCCCCCGTAGGTGATTTCCTTTCCACACCAACATTTATTTTTATTTTTTTATTTTTTTTTTTGCTTATACTTCACGCCAGAGTCAGTTCAGCTCGTTCGCATGTTAATTCGCGAGGTGTTCCGCGGACTTTGTGTGGTCGGCGGGGCACCAGCGCCCCCGGCGCCCCCGCTTACAGCCTCCCGGCGCGGCGGGGGCTGCGGGGGCCCCGGGCGATCCGCAGCCCCCGCCCCAGAGGCCTTCCACGGCGTATAAATGCGCGCCCCGTCCCCGGAGTAGGCACAGTCGAGCCCCCAGACCCGACCAGCAAACATGAAGTTGTTCGTCGCCGTCGTGGCCCTGGCCGCCGCCGTGCAGGCGCTGCCCGCCCAGTACTACGTGCAGGAGCCCACCTCCGCCTACCGCCTCATCCAGGCCCCCAGCAGCGCCGCCGTCCTGGCCGAGTCCAAGCCCGTGTACCTGACCAAGTCCGGCCTCTCCGGAAAGTACCTGCCCGAGTCCGCCTACCCCTTCGAGTCCGCCATCGTGGCAGAGCCCGCCTACCTCTCCAAGTCCGAGTCCGCCTACCCCGTCTACCCCAGCTCCGAGTCCGCCTACAAGATCGTCCGTGCCTTCCCGACTGTTGCCTCCAAGTACGCCGTCGACGAGGCTTACCTGGCCAACAGCGAGTTCGGATACGCGCCCAAGGCCATCCTCGCCGAGCCCGCCTACGCCAAGGCCCTCGTCGCCGAGCCCACCTACGCCAAGAACGCGGCCATCGTCGCCGAGCCCGCCTTCGCCTACAAGCCCAGCTCCATCCTGGCCGAGTCCGCGTTCGCCCCCAAGGCCACCCTCATCGCGGAGCCCACCTTCGTGAAGGCCGTCCCCTCCTCGGAGTTCACCGTGGTCCCGGCCGCCCGCCAGTGGGGCTCGCTCGTCATTCCCGCCGTGCACTAAGATTAAATTAAATGTTTTGACAGTCCGAAAATAAAGTTGGTCTGAGCCCGACACTCGGTGTGGCTTCCTTGCCGTCGATACCCCGCGCTCGAGCGCCCGCCCGGCCTGCATACCCCCCGCTGCTCCGCCCCGGCCCGGCAGGCCCGGCCAGCGGGCGTAATGCTTTTGGAGTGGAGTGTCTGGCGGGGCTATTTGTCGCCGCCTTGTGCGGGCGGCAACTTCATACATCACTACGGCAAGCAAGGAAAGGGGAGAGGAGAGGAAGGGCAGGGTGCCGACGACGATGCAGAACAGAACCGCCACATCGCCACCGCCACCAGGGGGCGCCGCCGGGGGCGGGGTAGCGACACCATCTGGCCACAAACACACGGCTCCACCGCCAACATCACAGTCAGCCGCCAGTCCGGCCGGCCGTCTGTCCAGCCGCCACGCGGACCGACCGGCGCCCCCCGGTGGGGCCGGTGCGTGCGGCAGCGGGGGTGGCACCTCCCCGCCAGCGACCTACCCCCGCCGTGCCCGCTCCGCTGGCCTACCCCGCGCACTCTTTCCAGAATATTGCGGCGAAACGGGGCAGGGGTTGTTCTTGTTCTTTCTTCTTCTCTCTCCCTCTCTCTTTCTCTCCCTCATAATCCTCTCGCCGCGTGTGTGGCTACTCCTGGCCACGTGCCACACTGCCTCCCATGAATAGGCCACAGCCTCCCCTGTGCCCGGCCGTGGCGGCGCCGTGGGGACGCGCCCGGAGCCGCCCGGAGCCGGCCGTGTGGACCGGCTCGGCTGCCAGATAGGGCGGGGCCCGAGTTGTTTAACACTGTCAGGTTGGTTCTGGGGCCGCCGCTTCGGGGCCGCCCCGCGGCTGTCCTGCGGCCGTCCTGCCGTGTCCTGCTGCGGGGCTCCCCAGGCCCCGCAGCAGCCAGTCGCGTGCGTCGGTCGGCATTCGCTTTCCCATATCAACGAGGCCGCTGCTGCCAAGCTGGCCGCAAAGTACAGCGGCGGCGGCGGCGGAAGCGCAGAGGTGGAGGGGAGGAAAGGGGCAGAGGAAAAAGTAATTCACCGGCCACCGCCGCTGCGCGCCGCTGCGGTGGCCGGGGCACCCCTACCACCCTTCCTCCCGCCCGCCCCGGACGCGTCGCATCGCATCACGCGGGGTGGCGCGGCGCGGCCTGGCTCCCCGGGGGTGTGTCCTCCTCGCAGCGCGGGCATGGAGTATCTCCGCGCGGAGCGACGCCACGTCATCGTGTACAGCGGCTGCGCCGGGTGGCTGAAAACGTTTTCCTATAATTTTTTTTCGGTGAAATACTGTTTTGAAACTTGTTCTGTCCTTTTTTTTTGTCCGGGTCGGTGGATGAACCCCCCCTATTATTATCGCCAAGGAGCAGCAGCAGCGGCGGCGGCGGCAGCATGGAGTGCGAGGGGCGGGATTACCCGAGCGGCAATGTCTGCGATAACCATCCGCGAGGGGAAGGGTTCGCGAGGCGAGGCGAGGCGAGGCGGGGTCTTGGCGGCGGCCGGGGCCTTGGCCAGTGTGTGGTCAGCCTGCCCGCGCGTGCGGGTCAAATCCAGGCAAATCCAGACGGGGGGAGGGGAGGGGAGGGGGCACACGCCGCGTGCCAAGGGCGGCCACGGCAAGCGGCCAAACGCCACCCCCCTCCACTCCGCCCTGCATCAATCTAAACGGATATTCTCGGCCCGCTCCCCGGCGGCGCGTCCGGACGGTCCAGCCCGGACCGCCTTCCCCTGACCCGGGGCACCCGGGAGCCGCCCCCCGGGGGGGCAGCGTCGGCTGCACCGGCCGTGCCGCCTGCCAGCCCGCGGGTAGGCCGTCCCGCATCACACGCGAGTGCGTAGGAGTCGCGGCGCTGCATACCCGGCAGGCGCTACGGCTCCAGCTCGGGGGGCTGGAGGACAGATGCTGGAGGCTGGAGGCTGGAGGCTGGAGGCTGGAGGCTGGAGGCTGGAGGCTGGAGCCCCCGCATACCCACACTCGGCGGCGGGAGGGGAAAGAAAAGCAGGAGCCGCGCTGGAGCCGGACAAGAGGGAGAAGCCGCCGCCGCTGGAGAAGGCAGAAGCTGCCGCTGGAGAAGGGAACGGAGTGGAAGAAGAAGGCCGCCGCACTTAGCAGTGCCATTTTTATTGCTACGGATAGGGGAGAAATGGAGGGCGCGAGGGGGGTGGTGGCGAGCACGGTCTTTACTTGATGTTCTGCCCTTATCTGCCCCCACCCTCTCCCCCTCTCCCCCCTCGACCAATCCCTTTTTCCGACCGCGCTATGCCGTCCGCCAGCAGTGGAGGCCGGCCCGCTGCCCACCGCACTCACACGCATACACGCACAGCACACACACACACACACACACACACACGGAGCCGTAGGGAGAGCGGGCGCAGAACCACACATACACCCCTCTGCTCCTCTTGGGACCCTATCTGCCCGGCTCTCGTGCCAGAGACCCCCCACCCCCCACCCCCCCCCCACCCCCCGCGGCAACGCCCTCCTCTGCACGAGGAAGGGGAACGGCGTCTGATCGAAATGACCTGCGGAAATAAAAGTGACCCCAGGCGGTTGGGCGATAGTTAGGCAGACGGTATGGGGGGTCGGCGGTAGTGGCAAGGAAGGGAGGGGAGGGGGAGAATTATTGGCGGCCGGAATATCGGCGCCCCCCATGCACCGCGGCACCGCACGCGGAGGGGCTCCGGGGCGGACAGGCGAGCTGATTCGGTGCGAACCTAGAAATTTCCGCGCCGGCATGTTAATCGAACGCGGAGAGAGAGAGAGAGAGAGAGAGAGAGAGAGAGAGAGAGAGAGAGAGAGAGAGAGAGAGTAGTGCGGCGGCGGCCGTGGGGAAGACCCCGTGCCGGCAGCAGCGCGACCCCGCCGGCCACGCGCTAATCGCCGTGATAGCGCGGCGGGTGTGAGGCGAGGCGGTGCGAGGCCGGTCCCCCGGTCCAGCCGAGAAGCCCGGGCCCATCCGGGGCCCCCCGGGGCACATCGGGGCACCCCGGTGCGGCAGCGGGGACCCCCCCCCCCCCCTCGGTGCAGCCGCTGCCCAACAGCGGTGTCGGCCGGGGATGTTTCCACTCCTTTGATCATCGCCTCGACACACCACCAACATGACCCCGCCGATGCGACCTTCCTCACGTGTTCTAGGATTGCGTCGTCACCCCTCCTCCTCCTCCTCCTCCCCCTCCTCTTCCTCCTCCTTCTCCATCCCTACGCCGCCACGCCCCGCCACACGCCGCGGATCTCCGGGGCGGCGAGGTGTCGTGTCGGGTGGGATGTCGCAGAGCGTATAAAGAGCGCGGCCGGGCCGGGGAGAGCACAGTCGCAGCGGGCCGCCGCCAGCAGCAGCAACATGAAGATGATCGCCGTGACCGTGGCCCTGGCCGCCCTGCTGGGCGCGCACGCCATGCCCGCCCACCCCCACCTGCACCCCGTCGTGGCCGAGGTGGACGGCAGCGTGGTCCCCGTCGGCTACCGCCTGCACTCGGGCGCCCACGCCGACGCGCCCGCCTGGTACCTCAGGGCGCTCAAGGAGCACGACCTGGTCCCCGAGGCCGTCAAGGACGTCTCCGCCGAGGTCGGCCCCGTCTCGTCCCTCAAGACCCTCAAGGAGTACTACGCCAGCTACCCCGAGTCGTCCGTCCGCAGCCCGGCCTACCACGTCAGGGCCTACCCCTCCGAGGCCGCCCCGGCCCTGGCCCACCGCGCCCTCTACAGGGTCGCCCCCCAGACCGTCTACACCCACGTGCCCGCCATCCTGGCGGAGTCCGCCTACGTCCCTGAGACCAAGTCCGCCTACAAGATCAAGTACGCCGACGACGAGGCCGTCCTCGCCGAGTCCTTCGCCCCCAAGACCTACACCCTGTCCCACGCCGAGCCGATCCTCGCCTCCAGGGCCGTCATCGCCCCCGAGTCCGAGGTCGCCTACAAGTCGGTTGCCTACCCCACCGTTGCCACCAAGTACGTCCACGCGCCCGCCATCGTGGCCGAGTCCGGCTACAAGATCGCCCGCGAGTCGGCCGCCTACCCCAAGTACGCCCGCGACGAGGCCGTCCCCGCCCAGTCCTTCGCCCCCAAGACCTACACCCTGTCCCAGGCTGAGCCTGCCTACGGCTACAAGGCCGCCGAAATCCTGGCCGAGCCCGTCTACAAGTTCGCCCGCGACTCGGTCGTGTACCCCACCAAGTACGTCCACGAGCCCGCCATCCTGGCCGAGTCCGCCCTCGAGCCCGAGCTCCTCCTCTCCCGATCGGTCTCCCACAAGGTCGTCCGCGAGGCTGCCTTCCCTGCCGCCTCCAAGTCCGCCGAGTCCGCGATGAATGTCGCCGAGCCTGTGGCTGCCCCCGCCGAGGCCGCCGTCGTGGCTGACTCCGCCGTCAAGGCCGAGTCCGACCTCAAGATCGCCCCCGAGTCCGTGGTCGAGTCCGCTGTCGACTCCCAGATCGGCGCCTAGTCCGACGCCCATCCGTGGACCATCCTGACCCATGGCGGGGCTAGGCCCTCTGGAGACTGTCGCCCCCTGCGCCTGACTGGGCCGTCAATAAAATAAATCAATACTGAATTTGCACTGTGCGTTCTTACTTTGTCGAGGAGACGAGCAGGGGGACAGAACCTCCACCCTGCCCCCCCCCCCCACACACACACACATAGGGGCCTCTGGGCAACATCCTCGCCCACCCCTCACTGGGGCGGGCTAACTTACTGGCCGCACATCCGACGTTAGGCCGGACCAGACCGCCGGGCGTAAAGGCTCCGCTCTGTGTGTGTGTGTGTCTGTTGTAAAGGGTGAAAAGTAGAGCCGACGGAAGGAATGCGTCACCCGCAACCTTGTAACGCCCGCTCCCTTATTTTCCTCTCGCCACGCTACGCTACGCCCCGCCCCCTCCCCGGCAGTCTGTGAAGTCAAGTCGCGCGCATGCATCGGCAACTAAGATGGCACCAGATTTATTTTTAAATCTCAAATGTTAAAAATGCAAGGATGTTAGTGCACGACACCAGAAGTCTCACCCACATGGTTAGGACTATAGCACAAGCTGGCCGGCCCGTCACAGTCGGGCATAGTCCCCTGCAAGTCGGTGGGAGGAGACCCTCCACACCGCTCGCGGGGTCGGGTAGGATTTATTTCCTGGCACAACCCCTCCCGTCCCCACAGTGGACGACGAAACCGCCCAGACGTATAATGGTCCGGTCAGACGACATCAGCCGCGCGAGAAGTCAGCTGCCAGTTGCACGGTAGCGCCATCTCGCGGCGGCGGGGCGCACTAACCATGAGGTTTGGTGTCGAGGTAGTCGTGTGAGACCAACAGATACGCGCGGCGCGAGAAGTCGGCTGCCAGTTGCACGGTGGCGGCATCTCGCGGAACGCTGGCGTACTACCCCCCACCCTTCCCCTCCACCCTCCCCCCCCCCCCCAGTGCAGAGGGGAAGGGTGGAGGGGAAGGGTGGGGAAATAGTACCGCTGGGGGAGGGTGGAGAGGAAGGGTGGGGGAGGGTAGTACACCAGAGTTCCGCGAGATGCCGCCACCGTGCAACTGGCAGCCGACTTCTCGCGCCGCGCGTATCTGTTGGTCTCACACGACTACCTCGACACCAAACCTCATGGTTAGTGCGCCCCGCCGCCGCGAGATGGCGCTACCGTGCAACTGGCAGCTGACTTTTCGCGCGGCTGATGTCGTCTGACCGGACCATTATACGTCTGGGCGGTTTCGTCGTCCACTGTGGGGACGGGAGGGGTTGTGCCAGGAAATAAATCCTACCCGACCCCGCGAGCGGTGTGGAGGGTCTCCTCCCTCTGACTTGCAGGGGGCTATGCCCGACTGTGACGGGCCGGCCAGCTTGTGCTATAGTCCTAACCATGTGGTTGAGACTTCTGGTGTCGTGCACTAACATCCTTGCATTTTTAACATTTGAGATTTAAAAATAAACGCCTGCTAATTTGGCGTCATCTTAGTTGCCGATGCAAGCGCGCACGCGCTAGAGTTCTTTTTTTTTTTTGACAGACCCTTGACAGAGGCTCCTTTTTTCGCACACATGTATAGGGAAGATAGCAACCTTCAAAATTTGGTTCGGTTCAAGGACATACACATGGGAACATCCCCTTGTAAGCATTCTTCAAAGTGTGTGCGTGTGTGTTCTCTACTGACTTAGCAAGCAGCTGACAAATGAAGAAAGAAAGGGCTGTTTTATAAGCGCTTTATTTGGCAAATAAGGTAAAAGTTTAACAGACCATAATTTATTTAGCAGCCTTCACAACATTTTAAAATACAAACAACATTTTCACTAACTTCAGAAAATATTTTTCCTTTGATCATCAAATTGTTCTAAACAGAAAACAATTACAATATAGAATGAGAGAATATAGTATAAGCGAGAATACTATATCTATCAGACACCTAGGCTGGCAGAGCACAATCAACACATGCTGATCATACTTAACTTCGGGGTAAGATCCTTCAAGTCACACGAGTACTACAGACCAAGATATAAAAATATGTGTTATGATACTGAGGAGTGAATAGAATGTACCCAAAGACAAGAAAAGGAACAGAACAAATAATAAAATAAAAATTAAGGAAACCTAACATACATTATATATTTACTTTAAACGTAGATCTGATTTATGAACATGTACAGTCGATACAAGCAAAGAACAAGTCCAGTATAAAAGAAAAATGCTATTCTTGCAACAGTTTGATTCATAAAAAGAAGAAAATAAAACGAGCACAAAATATTCAGTGCTAGCGCTGGACAAGCAGTGTCTCAGCCGATACCACCTTAACACCTCACAGACACAGACATAGGAAGGGTGGATGACAGATTAGTAAAGAAATAGATATAAAAAGGATTTTAACCAACATCAACAAACACGTCCCTTCCATTAAATTTTCAAGACATTTCTATAAATAGTAAGCTGTGCACATAAGGTTGCACTGAGTATATGAGTAAATTGTAGGAACTTGCAAAAATAGGAAAACACACACACAAAAAAAAACACAAAATTACTGCAGTACCCTGAGAACTCAATTATGCAACACTACATATTTTCAGTTGAATGAACTCACAAATTTTATGAAATGGAACTGTCAGTTGATTAAGTCATCATAGCATCTTGACAAAAGTTGAAGACATACAAAACATCTTTGAATAACAGTATGTCTGGAAGTAATAATCAGTCCAGCTTCAAGAGCAAATTTAAGGTACACAGTAAAGCCAACAGAAGCAATCTAAGGTTAAATTAATTAACCATGACAGCCTCATAACACAAATATTGAGCATTCTATTTTCATTAAATCACATAAATGAGCCATGGTCTATGGCTTCCAGAACTTGATTCATTCAAAATATATTATCATGCCAGGTCTATAATGGCCTGCAGTAACCAGACCACAAAATCATGATGAATTTTGGAGACAACATTCTTTCATAGCATAAATTCACAAGACATTAACTACTGTAAAATATTGTGTACTTAACATACATAGATAAGAATGGTTGGAATAGTATATCACTTGACAAATTGGTTCATATTTTAAACTACACTAATAAAAAGAATAAAATTCACATTTGACATGAGGCAAGGAAGTGCTTCATTGCACAACAAAATGTGTGAGAAAGATGACATGCACATAATTGAAATGCAAAAAAAAAAAAAAATCATCCTTGTGATTCTGAATCATCCCCTGTAGACTCCTATATTTGCACGGCAGTTAGGGCATCTATGCTTAACAATCTTGCATGAGTCCATGCAATACGGAAGACAGCAGCAACAAGGGAACCTATCAAGAAAGTAAAAGCAAAAAATGCCATCATGAGCTGAAGATAGCCATTGTTATTACATTGAACACAACAAAATGATGTACAGAAATAAACAAAATACTCACGTGAACATAAGTATGCAGCAGAAGATGTGTGCCAAGCACTTATTCTCCTCACGTGTCTCTGTCATTATTTGAGCATGACACTTAGGGCACGCAGTGACGGTTCTGTCTCGACCCAAAGACGTAAAAATAATGGTCGTAGCTGGGGCAGGTGCTGATAAACAGAGGTTTCAAACTATAGCCGATCACCAAATAAGGTGGAACAAAGGGGGAGGGGGGGAAAGCCTAATACTTTACCTGGTGCTGGAGGAGCTGGTGGTTGAGAGGGAACCTGAGGAGAAGCATATGGCACTGGCTGAGGCATTGGCTGCGGCATGGGCATCATGGGCATAGGCTGTGGGTGCCCAGTGTAGGAACCAGGACCCACTGGCATCTGAGGAGGATATGACGCAGCGCTCGCCTGCTGCATAGCCTCATCGTACGATGGTGGAGCGGATGGTGGCGCAGTTGGGACAAATGATTGCTGTGCTGCGTTTTCGGCAAACCTTTGGTCTTTAGACATGATGAAAGTTTCAGTCTGGAACAAAATTAAAAAGACATGTCACAGGGTGAATAGTAAACATAGCACACCACTTAACCTCAACCCCCACAAAAAATCTAAAAAAATAAAGAAGAACACGGGGACAAAATAAACAAATGCCTAAAGGATGATCAGGCATGTACATCACCTGAACCCACTAGAAAATTCCTGGAATATCGGTGTAAACCCTACTGCATCTCACTACAGTCTACATATAGTAAATGACATGTGACAACAGTTTTACAATCAGTCACCCAATCTGTGACACCGTCAAAAAATGAGGACAAAGTCTGAGCCAAGGATAAGATTAAATATTACACAATTGCGCTGCTGCCTTTGTATGACTCAACAGGCGCTGTGCCCAGCCCCGGAGCCTGTTTACAGGCACAACCCGTTTCGTGTATTCCCTCACATGCAGCTGCATGCAGCCCAGCGGCAGCCTACGCTATGAAAGTGATTCATAAAAACAATCAAGTGCAGTATTGCACAAGAGTACTTACTGCAACTACACTATCACGAACAGTAAAGGCACAGCACCCACAACCAGTACGAATGACGCTCCAGTATGGTTGTTGGTTCAAGGCGAGTCCCACCACCACCAGCCACCGACAGTGTTTTCAACTTCTTATTTCGTCCGCTAATGTTTGTTCCTTGTCTTTTATTTTTCGTTATCTCCCCGCCCCCCTCCCCCGCCCCGCCCCTCCTTCCCGTCTTCCCCATGTCTCCCTTTCGCTCGAAGTAGGTTGGTGTTGGTGCGCCTGACCCGCGAAAATTTGAAGTTGCTAATTACACAAACATACTCTCTGTACACACATGCGTGAAAGGTGTCAGCTCCAGCCCTATTTGCACCCCGATGAAATCCCAAACCATCATACGGGTGAAAGTGATCTAGATTATTAGAAAATCCCGCTAATCCAACTTCGACCAATCCCACCCTGTGTTGCTAATAGTCCGTTTTCTTCTGAGAGCTCCGTGGCAATTTAACTACGAGAAATTCAGCGTCTGTTGACTTAGTTCCCTGACCCCCCGCCTAGGGGTCGCAGGAATTCTGAGTGTGATTCTTATGTCTTGAGGAGTGGTATTCGAGTTGACTTTGAATTGTCTATTGTCAAGCTGTTTATATAACTGGGAATTTCTTCGGCGAGTTCCCTCATCACCTGTAGAGAATGAGCTTCAATTTTCTGAAGGGGGCGGTGACCTGTATGCTTTTCATACCGTAGTTGCAACTGCCACGGGACTCAGTCAGGGAAAACGAACTATCAGAATCTCCCACTGGATGGAAGGGCCTGCGGATGCAAGTGGTATTTTCAAATTCTAAGCCACCACGAGCATTTTTTTTTTAATTTAAAAAATTAAAGAAAATAATTCTGCGTGTTCTAGCAGACAACTTGTGGTGCGCTTCACCCTCATTCGAAACTCAATAATAGGGTTGCGCGCCGATCTGATCCTATGTCGCCCGTGTGCTTGTTTCCGCCCCGGACGCCCCTGCTGTGGCCAAAGAATGTCAGTTGACATGTCTTGCACGCGGAATTACAATAAGCGAAAAGCTGTAAAATACGCAATAAGGGCCATCGAATAGCACGTGAGTGGCGCGACTGTGTACCCGCAATTCAAACCACACTCCATTCATTGGAGGGTGTTTGTGGGAAATTTAAACCGGATGTTTCATCTCGGCGGATATTTCGGAAGCTGCCACCAGTGACACCATCGGATCGGCGGAATATTTTACCGCTCCGTTCGGCTCCTCTTTTCATGTCACTGTTTACAAATGGAAGTCTCGAGTTAGATGACGCGAAGCTGAAAGCGGTGGCGAGGGAAATTGCTGTCAGTGCGGCGGCACGGGCGGGTGCTGTTCGCTTCCATCATGGCGGGTAAGTGGTGTTTCTGTTGTTAGTGGGCCAGCACCAAAAAACTCGTCTCCGTCGCTGCAATCAAGATTCTGAATCAAGCGTCCGTTCTATTTCAGAAATGGTGAAACGAGAAGTCGGGGAGGACGCCGATGGAGGTAAGTTGTGCCGATTTGTGAACCGTTCCCCTGTCGGTTGTATTTCCATTTCGGATTCAGTCACTCCCCAGGACTTCGCCGTAGCCAGTGACATTTTCATTTTCTCCGCCTGGGATGACCAGTGTGCGGTGTCCTTCTGTTGCGGTCGAAATCTCACTTGTATCGCCGATCTGTTTTGGTCTCCGCGGTTCGATCTGTGTCTTGCCGTGCGGGACCGGAAAGTGCGACTTGGTTATCGCGAACCTTAACCTCGAAAGGGGACGGTGAGGTTGCTTGGTCGCCTGTACCGTCGCAATTCGATTGTCGTTGCCCCCCGATTTGGGAGGCATGCTGTTGTGTGGTATCGTGTCCTCAAGTGTTTGAAAAAAAAATTTGTTCTACTTTTGTCGAGCTCTCTGGCGCGAAGATCATGTAATGGTGGTATTGCCAATTTAACTTCATTGAGGTGAACCTGTCATATCCATTGTTTTCCTTTGTGTTTGAGCAGTCTACAATCAGTGAAAATTGTGGAATGTCCTGTAAAATGTAATTTCAGGCAATTGTACACCAAAACAGCTTCTCTGGAACTTTACCATCTTGTTCAAAAGTTGTGTGACCTTCCGTCATTTGATTTAAGTCATTCAGTGACGCCTTGTCTTTGTCAGCATTTGCTCGTTGTCTTTGCTGTGATGCCATCTTTTTGCTAGATAGGGCATGGAGTTGCCACGAACAATATCTACTAACTGAAGTCGATAGGTGTCTGCCTTTATTGTAGTCCACACATATTCATGAGTGAAGTTATAATTAAATAGTGAAATATTTTCTATCTGTGGTACTTGGTGGTTTATTAAGACTGACTGTGGTGATTGGATTGTAATATAATGCATATTGTTTGCACATGACAAGCTTCTTCTTTCTGTTTGCAGTGGACAGAGATGAATCATCTCTTGCAGACGAATTAGAAAATGAGAACGATCAAACGCAGGAGGGCACTTCCCTGGATACCCTAGGAGCGGTTGCTGTCAGCGCAAGTAAGTGTTTGCCAGGATTTGGGATTACTGGGGGCTGAGCTGCCAGTCTTCATACCGAGAGGGTGTACAATTGTACGATGATACTGCTTATGAGTTAGTGTGCGCATGGGGCTGTGGTAGTGTCTGTCTTGGGGCCGTCTGCATGCGATTCCAGAGCTGGTACATACAATGGGAGAGCGGAGGCGGTAGCAGCCCTACTGGCTGTAAATGTGATGTCGCCACGGCCGGAAGCGTCAAGGGCGGGGCATTTCCTGACCATCCGATCACTGGCGGGCCGGCTCGGCTCCGCCCGGCCCCGCCCGGCCCGGCCTGGCCGCCATGCGCTCTGCTCGGCTCGCACGCTCACGCACACATGCACACGCTCCACTTGCCATGCACGCGTCATGGCGGGAGGAGCCGCGGCCCGGTCCCCGCCCGCAGACACCGCAGCAAACGCTGCACTTTTCCGATCTGGCGTGGCGTGTGCCCGTCTTTATTTCTTCGCATTTTTTCCCCTCCCCTTCCTCGCTGAGCCGAGACTCCGGCTTTATTCTGTAAATAGTTCTCCCGGCCCCCTTCCTTCGGGCCCCCACTGGGTGCCCAGGCCGATGGGTTGCCTATCCGTGGCCTATCCGTGTCCTATCCTCCGTAGGGCGCTGATAGGCAACCCGTCTGGCTCCGCTGCCTTGGCCTGGACAGCCGGCCCAGTCGTGGTGCTCGTTCTATCTGCCTGCCTCGCGACACGCGGAGCTGGGGCTTAGCTGGCCCCCCTCCTCCCGGGAGAGTGACGGAGAGAGAGAGAGAGAGAGAGAGAGAGAGAGAGAGAGAGAGAGAGAGAGAGAGAGAGAGAACAGCAGCAGCAACCTCTTCCTCTTACGCCGCCCACGCTCCGTTATGCGGGGGCCTTCGCTGTGTGGGCCCCGCGGGGGGTACGTGCCCGCCCGAGCTGTTGGTGACGTCACGCTGCCGTTTCCGGCTCCCTTGAGCGGTGCATGGGGTTGGTGGGGAGGGGGTCCACACACACACACACACACACACATATGCTGTTGTGGATCGGAAGTGCACGGCCGCGAGGGTCGCCGGTCCCAAACTTTGGCAATATCGGTCTTGTGTGTGACGATGTGTGGCCAGCGGCACGCCGAGGGCGAGCCCCCCCCCCCCCCCCCAAGGTTTGGCCGTGGCCGTCCTCAAACCGGCGGCAGCGCGGCCCCACGCCTGGCAGGTTGTTTTGATCCGTCTGGCCGTGGGGGGAGCCCCCCCCCCCCCTCAGGTGGTTGTTGTTGGGCCCCCCCCCTCCCCTCAGGTGGTTGTTGTTGGCAGCGACCTCTTCCCTCCCCTTCACCCCGCCCCCTCCCGCATCCTCCCCTCTCTCTCTCTCTCTCTCTCTCTTGACCTCTCACGGAGGAGTTCCATGTACAACACGACTGGCGGGCTCACGGTGTGCTGCCGCCGCCGCCGCTGCAGCTGCGTCCGTGTGCTCTGCCATTGGCAGGCAGCAGGCCCTTTTTGGCCAATGGGCGCCGCCGTTTTTTGAACGCCCTCCCCCTCCCCCTCCCCTATCCGGCCAGCAACCCCCGCCGCGCCGCGGCTGCTGCTGCTGCTTTCGAACCGCCTGGTCGGGTAGGCCGACCCGCCAAACGCGCTGGTCCGACGGGCTTGCCCACCTTGCCGGGCGCTCTGCGCTGCGACGTATCTCTCTCTCGCTCTCTCTCTCTCTCTCTCTCTCAGGTTGTTCTCCCGCCTTTCGGAAAATTGGCGCGCTGCTGCTGCGGAGTCGTGTGTGTGTGTGTGCATGTGTGAGATTGTGGACGGCAGCGGCGGAGCGCGCAGCTGAATTTTGAAGGAGAGTGAGGTGAAGGGGGGAAAAGGGTCGATGCCCTTCCTCCTTGTGTGTGCGGCTCCGGGGGGGGGGGGGGGGGGGGGATCTGCCCCCCGTATCCAGCCCCCCCCCCCCCCCCCCCCCCCCGCCCCCCCCACCGTGCCCAAGGTCCCCGCGGGGAGCACCGCGGAGCGGGGCAGCACGGAGGCGCGATGAGGCGTACGTTGGCCCCGCCACGCCCCGCCACGCCACGAAACTGCGCAGTGCGCAGAAAACAAGCGAGTGGCGACGCTCGCCGCTCCGCGGTGCGGTGGTGCAGGCCGTGCCGGGCCGCCGACTACCACGTCTGGAGAGGAGCCCGTTAGAGAACCGCCTCTCTCTCTCCCTCTCTCTCTCTCTCTCTCTCTCTCTCTCTCTCTCTCTCTCTCCCTCTCTCCCTCTCTTTTTCGCTGGCTCTCGCTCTCTCTCTCTTGTCCCTCTCCCGCCGCTTGCCATGCACCTGTCCTTGTCTCACGACGACGACGCGGGCTCGGACATTCCTCCGGCCGGCGGCGTGCCTGACCGCCGCACCGAACCCGTCCGCGACCCGGACGTCTCTCCTCCTCCTCCTCCTCTCCTCCCCCTCCTCCTCCTCCTCCTCCTCCTCCTCCTCCTCCTCCTCCTCCTCCTCCTCCTCCTCCTCCTCCTCCTCCTCCTCCTCCTCCTCTGCCTCCGGCAGCGCTCCGCGCCGCCGGGTCGGAGGCCGTGGCGCCTGCGGGGTAGGCCGGCCCGCGAAGCGCGGGTGTGTGCGGAGGCCGCGGCTGCTTACCCGCCAGGCGAGAAGGAGAAGAGAGAGAGAGAGAGAGTGAGTGAGTGAGACGGACAGAGGGAGGGAGTGAAGGAGAGAAATCGCAGGCAGCGCCGTGGTCCCGCATTTCGATCATTGGAATTTAAAATCGATTTTGAGTCGTGTGCGAAGATGGCGGCGTCTCGTGGCTGGCAGAAGAAGAAAAGTGGTCGTGTGGATCGGAACGGACCGGGGACACGGAATGTGAGAGGATGGCTTGAGAGAAAGTTGCGTTTTTTTTTGTTTAATCTCTTTTTTAAACTGTCACTTTGCCTGTAAAATATACTAAAAAGGAGAAGGGGGCGGGGGTATTTGCGTGTGTGGATGCTGCTGCTGCTGCTGCTGCTGCTCCGGGGCCGGCGGCTGCGCCGTGCTGTGTTCCCCACGCTTCTGCCGCGGCTGCGGATTTTGGTGCGTGCCGTGTGGTGCCGGGTCCGTGGCGGGCCCGTGCCTCGCCGAGGTGTGCCGATGCATCGGGGCTGCCTTGATGATGAGGCACGTGAGGTGAGTCGGCGGCCGTCTCCCGCGCCCCGCCCGTGCTCCAGTTCTCGCATCCGGCGTCGGCAGAGCGCGCTGTTTGGCAATTTTTTGGTAAACAATTTTTCAAAAAAAAAAAAGATTGCTTTTTTGTCATCAATGTCTCATGCTTTTTGGTATTTTTTGTTTGTTTTTGGTGTGTGTGGGGGGGGGGGGGGGGGGGGCGACAAGCGCCATACGACGCACGCGGCGGGTTTTGCGTCGGGCGTGTTGTCGGTGCCACAGTGTGTGTGTGTGTGTGTGTGTGTGTGTGTGTGTGTGTGTGTGTGTGTGTGTGTGTGTGTGTGCTCTGCTGGAACTCGGCGCGCTGCCGCCGCCGCTGGTGCTGCGGTCTCCTGCCCCTCCGGGTGTAGGCCGGCCGCCGGCCGCGCTGGAATGTCGCTTCCTGTTTGTCGCGGCTCCACCTTCACACACACACACACGCGCGCGCGCACGGCCGAGGATGCGTTCCAAGCCCCGCACGTGTGTGGAGAATACGGTATATATTCGGACGCGTCCGGCCGCGCCGACATGTTGTGCACTTGGGCCCGGCCCGGCAGCGACGGCGGCCTGCATTCCGGAAGTTCTGAGAAGGGGGGGGGGGGGGTTGCGGTTAAGCGGCCATGAGAGAGTTGGCGGGAGCTGCAGGGCGGGAGAATTCAAAAAGGAAATGCCGCGAGAGCAGCTGCTGCTGCGCCGACGCCGCCGCCGACGACGACCTGTTGGACATGGAACACCGTTTGTACGCGGGGCCAGGGCGCAGTGCACGCCTCTCCCTGCACTGCTATTGATTGGGCAGAGGAGGAGGAGGGGGGAGGGCAGGGAGAGAGACGGGAGAGCAGCGCTGGTGGTGGCGACGCCTCTGGACCCGACCCGACCCGACGCGCCCGGTGCGTGCTGCCCCCTGGCGGCGGCTCCCCGAAGCTCGTGGTGGCGGGGACGCCTGCTGCTGCTGCTGCTGCTGCCGGCCGCGTGGTGCGAGTGCGGTGTAGCGTGCGCCGGGCCGAGCGTGGCCGGCGTCTGCCGGCGGCGGGCGGCGTGCCCCCGTCTGTCCCACGCTCCAGTGCGTGGCGGGGCGTGGCGGGACGCTGCCGCCCAACAGACCTGCCTGGAGCGTGTATAGTCGCTCTCTTTCTCGCCGACGCCCTCCAGCGGGCCCCCATGAGCGGCACACACGACATGAGGTTGAGGGGAAGGAGGGGGTCGCCCTGCTGGAAAAATAACGTAAACGCGGCTGGTCGGCGCGGTCCGTTTTTATTTTCTATATAAATTCCAGTGATGTTTTGTGGGTACTTTTCTCGATTAATAACACGTTTGGGGGTTAGGGTTTTGCGGGTGGCGAGTACTGCCGCTGCCGCCGGCTCTCGGGTCTGGCCGCTCGCACCGAGCCGTGCCGGGCCGTGCCGCGCCGCTCAGCAGCCAGACAAGCGAGTGGTTCGTTGCCCTGCGCCCTCCTCTCTTCCTCTGTCCCCCTTCTTCTTTCAACTTGTCGCTCTCTTTCTCTGTCTCTCGCACGTTTCTTCACACTGGCCCATGTGTGTGTGTGTGTGCGTCCGTGCCCCCCCCCCCCTCCTTCCTGGTGGTGCTGCTGTGGGTCTGTCTCTCTCGCACGAATGCAGCTGCACCACAAGGCAGTGCCCCCTCCCCCTCCCCCTCCCCTCGCCTCTGGCGCACCCTCCCTCCCTCCCTCCCGGTCTGCTCGGGCTGGCTGCTCGGGCTGGCCGGCCGCCCGCGGGGGCACGTCCGAGAGCCATCTCTGCCGGCACCGCCGGGAGAGAAGAAGAAAAAAAGGAAAGCGGCGTGGTGCTGGCGGGTAGGGACGCCTGGTCTAGCAGCGCTGCGGTCCGGGGGTCGGTCTGGAGCGCGCACTATCGCCCGACCCGCCCGTCTTCCACGCTGCCGTTCAGTATTTTATTCCACCTCGGTTATTTTATTCTGCGTCGCCGGGGTGCTGCCGCGTCACGACTGGGGGTGCCGGTCGAGCCGCCCCCCCGCGCGCGACGTAGAATTTCGGGGCGGGCGCTTGGAATTTTCATTTCCTTTTTCCAAAGTTCGTCCGCGCCGCTGCTGCCTCTGCCGCCTCCGACCGCCGCCTCATTTCTCCTGCTCCCCCCCTCCCTCCCTCCCTCCCCCCTCCCGCCCTCTTCCCCCCGACAGACCCGACCCGCTAGGCCGCGCCGCGCCACGCCCCAACCGACGGGGTCCACCTCGGCTCGGAGCGAGCGTGCGCGCATGCCTCGCGTGGTCTGGCCTAGCGTCCTGGCCTAGCCTCCTGGTCTAGCCTCCTGGTCTAGCCTCCTGGTCTAGCCTCCTGGTCTAGCCCGGCCCCGCCCGGCCCCGCTGGAGTGGGGCTCGGCTGCCTCCTGCTCGGCTCGCACCGCGTGTCTGAGCTCGGACCGTTGGGGTGGTTTTTCGTTTTGCGGCTGCGTTTTGGCCTGCCTGCAGGCCGCGGCGGTGTGGCGTCGGAGGGGTGGGTTCTGAGCGGGGTCCACGCGGGCCGCACCCGGCCACGCCCTAGCCGGGTAGCCGGGGGCTCGGCGCGTCCGTGTCTCCAGTGCCGGTCTGAGGAGCGGGCGAGGGGAGGGGTGCGCGGCGGGAGAGGGGTGGGGGGGTCGTCGGGGGTCGATAATCATAGGGGTATTCGCCCTGCCGGGCCCTTCCGAGCCGGGCGCGGCGCAGGCGGTAGGGCAGGCCAGGGAGGGCGTTGGCTGGGGAGGGGGTCGTGGCGCTCGCTCGCTACCCCCGCCGCCCGGAGGGGCCGGAGGAGCCGGAGGGGCCCCGCAGGGGTGGTGGGGGTGGCGGCGGCGGTTCACTCTCGCTCTCGGTGGGGGCTTCTCCAGGTACGGAGGGGGGGGGGGGGGCGCCGCGGGAACTCCGGACGCCGCGGTGCCCCGTCGGGCGGACGGCTCGCCCCGGATGCAATCTAATCTCACCGCGACGCTCTTTGAATTAAATTTTGACCGTCGCGGCCGCGGGGTTTGCGCCGCCGCCGCCGCCGCCGATGAACGACCTGATCGCTGATGTTGTGTCTGTTTTCCAGTGTCCGACGATGGCGCGGGCGATGCGGACCCGTCGGCCCAGCACGGCTACGACTCGTACGACTTCCTGCCGCCGCTGCAGCGCCTGGAGAAGTACGCGCTCACCCCGCAGCACTACAAACGGTGAGTTTGCCCCCGGCAGCGGGCAGATGCGAGCGTGAGGGTGCGGCGTGTTGGCCGCGGTGCACGGCGGCGGCGCGGCAGCTCCCACCTTGGCCTTGACGGGGACGTGCTCTTCGCTGCATAGAGCACGGCGACAAGAGCAGGCTCACGGGGTCCCTGGCCTCGCCGCGGGCCGGCCTTTAGGGGGCAGGGGTCGCTCGCTCGCTAACCATTCGGCCCCCTCTTGCCTCCTCCTTCTCTGTCTGCCTGTCTCTCTCTCTGTCTCGCTCTCTCATACGCGCCCGCAGCCCATTCGCAGCTCGTGCCGCCGCGGGCCTCGCCGCGCCGCGCCACGCCACGCCAACCCTCCGTCGGGAGCGCAAGGCAACGGGGTCCTCGGCTGCGGCGAGCACCCAGACGCCAGGTGGTGACTCGTGCCCTCGAACCCTTCTGCCTCCCCCCCTCCCCCCCCCCCCCTCCCCCTCCCCCTCCCCCCCTCCCTCTCCCTCTCCCAGCCCCCTCTTCCTCTTCCAGCCACATGCACCCAACCCTCCCCCCCCCCCCCATTCAACTGCTGCTGCTGCTCCCCGGCAAACGGAAGCTCTTCTCCTTTGGTCTTCCTTTTGTCCGCCTCTCCCCCCCCCCCCTTCTCTCTCTCTCTATCCCTTCGCAGCCCCTCCTTCTGTCTCTCTCGCACGCCCTGTCCTGGAAGGCCCTCCCGCCCCGCTGACGGTCTGCAGTCGTCTGGGGGTCTTGGCCTGACGGTGTTCCTGCAGAGGGGATGGTGCTGCTGTGGGGGGGGGGGGGGGGGGATGCGCCAACACGTCTCCTGCCAGCCCCGATTCTCCCTTTCGTCCAAGACTTACCCTCGGACCTTTTACCCCCCCCCCCCCCCCCCTCATCTTACCCTCCTTCGTTTATCTCTTTCCTATTCGTTCGCTTTGGGAACCATAAATATCTCTTTTTCCGACTTACAAAATGTGCTCTAGATTAGAGGTGCATTGTGTCCTGTCGGCTTGGGAACTGAGCGACGGCGACGTCGCGGCCTGGGGGGGGGGGGGGGGAGGGGGGGGGATGTCTTGGCGTGTGTGAGGTGCTCGTTGCCCTCATTGTGATTTCGCCGTGCATTTGTGCGTGCTAGTTTTTTTTTTTTTTTTTAAATTTTCGTCTGCCTGTCTCTGACCCCAGTCGAACCCTTAGACAGAGAGAGGCCAGACGGGCTCGCGGGCGCTGCAGGGAGTGGAGGGGGGCGTCGACGTTTCTCTCTCTCCCTCCCTCTAGGGAGCTTTCTTTTCACTTTCAATCCTTTATTTTATTCCCCCGACCCTTGAAGAGACGACGACGATTGCCAGCTTTTCTCTTTCTCTCTCTCCTTCCGATGCGCTCTCTTTTCTTTTACTTTCCCCTGTCCCTCTACCTCTCTCTCTCTCTCTCGCTCTCTCTCCCTTCGGTTTGATCTGACCTTTTCGTCGTCTGGCGCACTCGCTCGGCCCGCACCGCGCCGCTCCCTTCTCGTCTCTCTCTCTCGGTCTCTCTCGCTCTCTCTCTCTCTCTTTACCGTCGCCGGGCCGGGAGGAGAATACCTTATAGGTCTCTCTGCTTGCGATGCCATTTCACCCTCCTCTGACGAGGGGGTGCCCCGGTACAGTGTGATTGTGAGAGAGGGAGATAGGCAGAGACCATGGGCGGGCGCCTCTCGTGGCAGTGCGTCATGCTGCGGCGGACCGGTTGTACACCTACAGTTCCTGTTGGCGTTCATGGTGGCTCGGTTCTGCGAATAACGGCTCGTCATGGGCGCGGGGGTGGCGCCGCCCGGCCCCCTCCCCTCCTCACGGCCTGGCTATAGGCTAGGTGAGGTGGCCGCGCCGCGCCTAGACCAGCCTCGCGCGCACCATTGTAGTACGTAGCAGCAGCAGCAGCGGAGGTGGTGGTGGTAGTCACTCGTGACGCGCCCATGACGTGACGTCATGGCAGTGTGACGCACCGATGGCGCTGCCGCGCCGGACCGTGACGAGGCGTTGTGACGTGCCCGTCGCACCGACAGAGAGAGAGAGAGAGAGAGAGAGAGAGAGCGCGAGGGAGGGGGGGGGGGGCAATGTGACAGAGAGTGAGAGAGAGCGAGGGACGATGAGCTCACAACTTTGAAAATGCCGGTGCGGGCGGAGGCATAGTCGCCGCTGCGGCTGGCGCCCAATGCAATGCATCGCGGTGCATTTACTGGTTTCTCTCCTTCCCTCTCTCTCCCTCCCTCTCCCTCTTTCTCCCCCTTTCTCCCCCTTTCTCTCCCTCCCTCCCTCTCTCTCCTGTCCTCTCCCTCTCTCTCTCTTGGTGAAATAAATCAGATCGAACCTTCCCTCTCTCCCGCCCTCTTCCTCTCTTTCTCTCTGGTGCCCGGACACCCTGCGGGGCCCCCTCCCTCCCGGCGCGGCCCTCGGCGGGGGGGGGGGGGGCGCTCTGCTGGGGGGCTGCGCAGACCTCCGTCTCTCTCCCTCCCGCTGTTGCTGCAGCTGAAACCTTCCAAATTTAGAGCGCGCTGCTTATTCTGGGTTGCGTCTGGGGCGTCGGGGGGGCAGCAGGAAGGAAGGCGCTGCGGGGGGGGGGGGGGGGGCTCTGCGGGGGGGCTCTGCGGGGGGGCTCGTGGTGATGGCACCCCCGGCGGGGTAGGCAACATCGTCGCCCGGCGTGCGCGCGTGCGTTGAGGTTGCCTACCCCCCGGGTGGGCCGCGCTGCTCACGGCGGCTGCCCGATCCACCCCATCTATCTGTCCTCACAGGGCGCGTGCCGGGGCCCCGGCCGGATGCACTCCCGACCCTGTGAGGCGCGCTGTGTAGCGCCTACCCGTTTCCTTTTTCCCCTCTTTTTTTTTTCTTTCTTTAATTTTTTTTTCTCTCCCCAACCCTTTTACGGACATGTGTGTTTTCTCTCTCTCGCTCTGACTGACTACGGGTTGTGTTGGTGCCGCCCGGGCGCTCGCTCCCGCCTGAATGTTTCATGAGTCGCGTGTGTCTTGTGTGTTTCAGGGACCGGTGAGTGCTAATGCAGACGGTCATGAGGAGGATGATGGGGGAGGCGGTGGGCGCCCCCGGACCTGAGTCAGTGAGTAGTGTTCCGCGAGGCTCGTCGATACCTCGCACTTCGTCCTGCGTGTGCACACACATATCTGTGTACATGCTCCGTGGGGACCGTGATGTTATGATGGAGCCACAAAGTGCGAGTTGGCCGGTCAGTTTGGTGCGGTGGTGGTCGGCGCTGCCCCCACCCCCTCCCCCCACTCTTTCCCCTTTTCTCTCCTTTCTCCCTCTGTCTCTTCTCTCCACTGTCTCCTCTCTCTCCCTCTGTCTCCCTCGTTGTCTGTCTCTCTCCCCCTCCGTCTCTCTACGTCTCTCTCCGAGTAATGATGAATAATTAGGCGGCCGCAAAGACTGCCATGGGTATAGACAGACAGACACCCCGTGCCGTGCCGCGGGATTAGCAATGCAATGAGCTCTTGGCGGCTCTGGGCCCACGGAGCCCCGGCCGGATGAGGGCGTCGGGGAGCGGCGGCGGCGGCGCGGCGGCGCGCAGCAGCCGGTGGCGGTCGGACACCGTCGGAGCGCAGTGCCGCAGCTCCTCAGCACGGCGTGTGCCACACGGGGACGGGACGGGGGAGCTCGCAGGATGCCGTGCGCGCGGCCGGACACGGTGGATGTCCTGACAACGGGAGAGGAGGAGGAGGAGGAGGAGGAGAGGGAGGGCGTGTGGCAGCCGGGAGGGGAGGCTCCTCTGAATGGCGCGGCATATCGCCGCCCTCGCAGAATCGGCACGTTTGGAATGCATCGCGCGCACGTACACGCACTCTCACACACGCACGCACGCACGCGCGCGTTCGGCTTATTGGCCTAGGCGATGGGATGGCTATAGGCGAGAGATAATGGCTTGGTGTGGCGGAGGGGGGGGGGGGGGGGGGGGAGGCGGAGGAGGGCGGTGTGGCGGCGGCGGCGGCGGCCGGCCTGCAGCGAGTTTGGGCATCGGCGCAGCACCAGAGGATGCGTCCCCGAGAGGGAGGGAAAGAGAGAGACAGGGAGAGTCTGTGGCTGAATGGGCCGCCGTGCGCCCCGCTTGCCCCGCTATCTCCGCGTGTCCGTCACAGCCCCCCCCCCCCTCCCCCCTCGCGCTATCTGCGGCGTCCGGCACTGACCTTGCCACTGGCACTGGCGCCCGGCGTTGCGCTCTCGGCCGCCCGGCCGGCGGCGGCGGCGGCGCCTGCTGGGTAGGCCGCCTTCGCCGCCGTCGAAAGGGAGGCCGTCGTGGTCTCCACCGTCGCCGCGTGCTCCGAGGAGTTGTCCCCGGCGTGTGTCCGGTGCGCCGTCGTTTTCCCTCCCTTCGCTCACCGGAGTCTTCGTTTGGTTGCATCGCCATTTTTCCGGTCGGCTGGTCGGCGCGGCGTGTCGCGCCGGGGAGGAGGAGGAGGAGGGGGGGGGGGGGCACGGACGGACGCGTGGCGCGTGGCAGGGCAGGGAGGAGGAGGAGGAGGAGGAGGAGGGGTGGGCGATGCAACGGTGGGTGCCCGGGCCGCCGTCGGGCACACCTGGTGCGCCACCTGCCGTTGTAGTACTACAGGAGGAGGAGGAGAGGGCGTCCAGCTGCCGCCTGCTGCTGTGTGCCGGCCCGTGCACCCGGCCTGCGCGGAGGTGCGGGACAGTGGCGGCAGCGGGCCCCTGTTGAGCCGGCGCGCGCGCGCGGGCGGGGGAGATGCGAAGCCGTGACCCCCAACCCAACCCAACCCAAGCCGGCCCGGCCCGGCCCGGCCCCACCACCGGTGTGTTGGCCTGGGCCTTGCCGTTGCGAACTCTGATTGACTTGTGTGTGTATGTGTGTACGCCCTGTCACCGAGCTTGGACGTGATATGCAAATGGCCTACCGATCGGTAATGGCGGCGCTGCCAGCAGTCCAAGGTTGGGGTCGAGGTACTCACCCCCCCCCCTTCTCTCTACTGCCGCACGACCTTGTTATATAGAGGACTGCGTATGTACAGACAATAGTCTTGTCCCCGGTCGGCGGGGAGTTTTGCAGCGGCGGGCAGCGCCTTCCGTTACGGTCCAGAGATGGAAAAGTGATGCTGTTGTGGGCGTTGTGCCGCGGCCTGCGCCTCTGCTGCGTCAGAGCCAACCCCTCGGGGTGGGGGCGGGGTTGGGCAGGCTATTCCTGGAGAAGTGTACATGGGGGGGGGGGGGAGAGGAAGTGGCTCTCTTCCTGCCCACCGCTCGCTGCGGTGGCGTGCGCACGGCTGTGTGGTGTGGTTGACGTACGCCCCTCGCGGCCGCCCCTCGCCCTGTGAGCCTTGGAGGCTTGTCCCGGTGGGACTGGAGGCTGGTTGGGCCTCTCGCGGACCGCGACGTGGACAACGAAGGCGAGGCGCGTTGGTCGTCTATTATCGGGGCTGGATTTTCGCTTTTTTTTGCCCGTGCCGCAAACCCCACCTTTCGACTGGACCCCGACCGACTGCTGCTGCTGCTGCGGTAGTGGCGTTCTTCGGGCCGGACAAGCCGTCTACTCCAGCCGCTCGCGCGCTGTGGCGAGAGATGTGGTGGTGGTGGTGGTGGTGGTGGTGGTGGTGGTGTGTAGGGGAGGGGAGTGCAGGGAGGGTGACGCCCGGGGGGGCTGCAGGGAGGGGGCAACGCCCCCCGACACCCTTCCTCCCGGCGGCCAGGATGTCGCCGAAGCGTCTCCGGGGCGACACAGTCTGCCGGCACGTGCTGTGCAAGCCGTTAGGCACCCCGGTGACGAGAGGAGGGGGGGGGGGGGAGGGGGGCGAAAGGAAGCTGGTGACCCGTGAGTGCGAGCCGCGGCGGCAGGCAGCGTAGGGTGTGCGTCTGCACGCTTCCTCTCGCTTTCAAATATGCGGAAACTCATTTCCTTGTCCTCTCTCTCTCTCTCTCTCTCTCTCTCTCTCTCTCTCTCTCTCTCTCTCTTTCTCTTTCTCTCTCTCTTCCACTCCTCCTATTCTCTCTCTCTCTCTCTCTGTGGCGACGGCGGCCGGTGTCGGGTCGGGGCGTCGGAGGTAGTGGTGCTTGGCGACATTTTACAAATAGCATAGCGGTGTGCTCTTTATATTTAGATCGGTAGACTAAACCGCCGTGGCGGTCGGCGCGGTGGCGGCTGTAGCGGTGGCGGCGCGGGTCCCGGCTGCGCAGGGGGTCCGCGGCGCTGCTACCGCTGCCGCAGTACCTGGTGGCGCCGGGGCACGCGCGTCCGGTCGGCGCCGGGCGGGGCCGGCAGCTATCGGAGCGCTCGCGCCGACTCGGCGACGCTCTCTTCCGGTTTGCGCGGCTCCCATGTGTGCGGACGCTATTTTTAAATTTCTCGCGGCATGCAGCCGCCGCCGCCGCCGGGGGTGGGCAGACACGGCGAGGGGGCGGATGTGCCCCCGCGGCCGGACGGAACCTGGCCGTGGCCGACGAGGCCGCCGCCCCCGTCCGGTGAGGTGGTCGCCGTGGCGCGGGGCTCGCGGGCCGATCGTACACTACACTGCACTGCACTGCACTGCACTGCACTGCACTGCACTGCACTGCACTACACTGCGCATATGTCGCCGCGCTCTGACCTCGCGCCGGGCGAAGACAGCAAGAGGGAGGGAGACGGACAGATATCGCCGGCATTGACGGTGCAGTGCAAGGCCAATGCACCGTACTACAGAGCGCGCGTGTGTGTGTGTGTGCGCGCGTTTGGCCGCCTGGCCTTATCTGCGTGGGTGTGTGCTGCGACAAGGGCACACACGGACGCATTCCTCTTCTCATTATCATTACATTTAATTGTCATTCCTATCCCCCCCCCCCTCTTCCCTCTTAGTTGTGGAGGTGTGGCGGTGGAATGAGCGCGTCCACTGCGCGCCCACCGCGTGGCGCCTATCGGTGCTCAGCAAAACGTTGTGATCGTGGAGGGTTTCGGCCGTCGGCTGCGCGGCGTCCCGCTGGGTGTTGGGCTGCTTGTGCCGCGTCAAGTGGATGCAGGGGGTCGGCAGAGAGGGGGCGGCTGAGGCGGACTGCATCTTCCCGCCCGCGGCCCCACGGCGGCCGCCGCCGCTCTTGCGTGGCTCCTCTATGGGAGCCCCCGCCGCCCCCGCCGCCGCCGTCTGGCGTGGCGTGGCGCGGCCTTACTACGACAACGTTGCAGGGCATCCTTGTTCTCGTCCTATGTATCTTCCTCTTCTGTCGCCGCCGGATGGGATGAGTGAATGAATGAATGTGTGTGTGTGTGTGTGTGTGTGGGGGGGGGGTGTTACGTCACATCCGGTCCACAGTGACGTTGGACGAGACGAGAGCTAGCCGACGCCGGCCGTTGTCGTTGAGCCCCCTCCCTCCGGGGCTGCTCTGAGGGAACCCAACCCGGGTTGTCCTGGACTGTGGACTCCTGGAGTCCGCCGGCCCGGGTCCGGCACCCCGGGGTCGGGCAGGATCGGGCTGCCGGTATTGGGGCCGGCGAAGGACAAGGCGGCAGGAATGCGACGCCAGGAGGCGACACAACTCGGTGCCGGGGACGACATCTCTGACCCGCGGGCGTCGGGTCGGGTCGGGGCTGCTGCCGCCGCCGCCGCTTTCCGAGCCGCGTCGCGCCGCATCGCGTCGTAGGCCTGTGCCAGCCTGCGCAGCCTTACAGACTTCTGTCTTCCTTCCTCTCTCTCTGTCTGTCTTTCTCCCTCCCTCTGCCCGCCGTCCTGGCCCCGGCCGCCCGGTCCGTAGCACCGGGACCGTGGGCCGGGCCGTGCCGAGCCACGCCGCGCAGAGTCAGTCACACCACACTAGTCGGGCTTTGCCCTCTCCCTCCCTCCCTCTCTCCCTCCCGCCGCCCTCTCCCTCCCTCCCTCCCTCTCTCCCTCCCGCAGCCTTCTCCCTCCTCCCCCCTTCCCTTCCCACCCAGCTCTTTCATATCTGTGAGAACAAAACACGAACGGTTCCCGCGCTGTGCGCTCGCTGCCGCCGCCGCCGCCGCCGCCGCCGCCGGAAAGTTCTGGTGGATGATGGAAAGTGGGGGATGGGAGGGCGAGGCTGGCAGGACCGGGGCGGGGCGGGGCGGGGGTTTGGTTGGGAGAGATGGGACGGGAAAGGACGGGTTGTTCTCGGCGTGGCGCGGTCTGGAGAGAGCCGGGCTCGCCACGGTCCGGCCGGCGCGGGGATGCGCGCCGCGGGCCTTCCCCCTCCCCTCCGTGCCGCGTACCCCCCCCCCCTCCCCCTCCCCTCCCCCTCCCCCCGGCCCTAGGGTCTGGCGTTGCCCGCGCCGCCGCCGCCGCCGCGCCCGGCCCGGCTCAGTGCGGCGTTCCCCTCGCCGGCGCGTCCTCTTTGCCTCCCGTTCCGCGCCCCGTCCGGTGTGGCCGCCCGTCGTCCCGTCCCCGGTGTGGTGTGGTGTGGTGTGCGCGGCCCTCGGCGCCGACGGCGGTCTTGGTGGCGACGGCGGCGTTGTCGGTGCGTGCTGCGAGTGGTGACAGTGCGTCCGGGATGGTGGTGCTCCACAGTGCGTGCGCGAGTGTGTGTGTGTGTGTGTGTGCGGCGACGGTGATGGCGGCGGCGTGGCGTCGCCGCTGGTGCTGCTGGGGGGGCCCCCGTTGGGTGGGGCGCCCCGACGGCACTCCTCCTCCTCCCACGCCGCCGCCGCCGTCGGGAGCGGGACGGCGGCGGCACCGGCGACAGCGACGACGCCGATGAAGAGGACGTGGATGACGGCGTCTGGGGTGAGTTTCCGGTGGTGCACGTGGTCCGAGACGCGGCTTTTCCGGGGGCCGCGCCACGCCCCGCGCCGTGGTGCAGGAGCGGCGGTAGCGGCGGCGGCGGCGGCGGCATCGCGCCCGTGATGGTCGATGACCCGAGCCGAGGCGGCCGCGCCCGCCCCACCACCATGGCGGCGGCGGCGGCAGCGGCGGCCCACGAGACGGGCGCGGCCCGGCAGGCGCGCCGCGCCTGTGAAGAGGGCCGGCCGGGCCGGGGCGGACGGATTGAGAAAGTTGAGGCCCACCGGCGGCGCAGTCCCGGCGGTATACACCACCACCACGACTGCCGTGTGTGTGTGTGTGTGTGTGGGAGAGCACTGACGGCTGAGATACCACTGTTGACTCGCCTCGGCCGTCTCCAAACAAATAATATATATATGTGTATACATATATATATACTCGCGCTCCCCAGGGCTACGTTCTTTATCTGCGGCCGGCTTCATTGATAACGGAGAGAGAGAGAGAGAGGCCTGGGGAGGCAGCAGCGCCACCGGCGGGGCCGTGCCGTGCCGGGACTTGTCAGGACTCCGTGATATCTGTCGCCCCGGACGCGCCGCTATCGCGTGTGGGCGGCCCCTCCTCCTCCTCCTTCGCCTCTTCCTCCTCTTCTTCCTCCTCTTCCTCCTCTTCCTCCTCTTCCTCTTCTTCCTCATCTTTCTCCTCCTTCCCCCTACGTCTGCCGGCCGGCCGTCTGACCCCGACGTCGTCGCCGGCGTCCTCCGCGCAGACGGTGCCATGTCGGCGGCGTGCTCTTGAAATAGCTGGTGGGGGGGGGGGGGGCGACGGCGGCGGCGGGGTGACTGACTGAGTGACCCCCCGCGAGGCCCGGGCCGGCGAGACGGGGCGAGGCCGAGCACGGCGGCGGCCTTTGGGGACGGGGGGCGGCGCGGGCCGGGGCGACGCGGACCACCGGGGGACAGAATTTGTTCGACGTCGTCCCCCAGCCCGAGCGGCGGGTGGGTGGGGCGGCGTGGCGCTGGTGGTTTAGGGACCGGCCCCTCTGAGGCAGGGAGGGAGGGGCCCAGACGGGGTGGTCTGGTTCGCCCCATTTCGTCTGGGCGCGCAAGGGAGACGGGCAGGCGGAGGGGGAGGGGGAGGGGAGGCCTCGGGTGGGCGAGGAGTGCGCGGCGCGGCCGCCCGAGCGTCCGTGCCGTGCACTGCGTCCAACGCGGCCCGCGACTCTGATTTTGTGGGTCGCGGACCGAAAAGGTACGGACAGACGGGCGTCTTTTCGGAACGGAACGGAACGGAACGAGCCGTGCGTTGCCGTCTGCTCTGCCCTCGTGACGTCAGACTCGCTCTCGCCCCCCCCCCCCCCCCCCCCCCCCCCCTGCCGCCTACCTGCCTGCCTATAGCACAGGGCGAGTTATACGCACTCGCTTGCCTCGCCTTGCGTTGCCGTGGCGGACAGCGTGGGCCGGCCGCGTCAGGTCGGGAAATCTCACCTAACGGTTTCGAGGATGCTCCCGGAGGCGACGGCTCCTGCCTGTCTGTCTGTCTGTCCGTCTGTCTGTCCTTGCGGATGTCCCGGTGCGGCCCCCGCCGTCGCGGTGGCCGCGAGTCGCCGTGACGTGACGGTAGGTAGGTCAAGAGCAAGCCAAGGTCGCGGAAAGAGAGAGAGGGGGGTGGGGGAGGGGGCGTGGTTATGAGGGGGGGGGGGGGCGGTACTGCAGTGATTGAACGCAACGATAATTCTGACGTGTCGATATCTGTTTTATTGCTCTTGGTCCTTGGCACTCCATTACCTTTCCACAGGTGATGTGTGTGTGTGTGCACCGCACCAAAGCATGTGCGACTTTCTCACTCATGGATGACCCCACGGGAGCGACGGGGACAAAAGTCGGCGCGGGATTGACCGACTGGCGTCCTGCCTCATTGTCTCTGGCGCCGCGGCTCCTGTGTGTGTGTGCGCGCGCGTTTGTGTGTGTGTGTGCTGAGACACGATAAGGGGTCGGCGTGGAGCATTTGGCCCACTACGCACGCATGCATGGCTTTGGGCCTCGCGGGTCGTTCACTCTACGGTGTGTGCGTGTATGTGTGCGTGTGGGGCCCGCCACGCCCCCCCCCCCCTCCTTTCCCCTCTTCTTTTCCCTCCCATACAGCTCTTGGAATGCTGTCCCGCTGCTCTGCGGCCGTCCGCCCGAGCTGGCAGCCCATGCTGCCAGGCCGGCAGGCAGGCAGGCAGGTCCTGCCCCCCCCCCCCCCCACTCCTGCCCTTCCATTCAAGCCTGTCGTTGAGCCCCAGCCTGCACCGTGTTTCGCCCCGCAGGATAGGAGAGAATAGTGGGGGATTTTCCCGCCCCCGTGGCGTCGGACCAGAGGGGCGCGCGCCGTTGGGCGGGAAAGTGTACTACTACCACTACCACCGCTACTACAACAACTACTACCACCACCACTACTACTACAAAAACTAGTTGGTTGGCGCGCGTGGCGTTCCGGCATGGGACCTGGGAGGGATCTCTGGATGGGCGGGGAACGGTGGCGAAAGTCGAGAGATGCACTTCTGAAAAGGGGGTGGGGACGATCGGTCGTCTTGCCTCTTGTCCCTGCTCTGAAGGCGGCGGCGTGACTCGGCAAAGGGGACGAAAACTGTGTTCTCGGGAAGGACCAGGCGGGGAAAGAGGGGGATAAAAAAGGCGCGAAGGGTTTGTGGCGTCCAGGGCGAGTAAAATTGGAAAGCCGAAAAATAGTGGTACGTGCGTACTGGGATGGGGTTGGTAACCCTGGCGGGCACACCTTTACCTTGGCCTTGCCTGCCGGACAGGAACGACCACATTCCTTACGGACCCCCCTGCCCCCCCCCCCCCCCCCCATCCTCCAACCTGGGAGCGCGGGGGGGGGGGGGGGGGCTAGAGAAGGAAGGGGAGGGGCCCCGGGGAGTCCTTCTCGGATGAGGAGGGGGCAGGGGGACGCCTGTAATGTTACTTGTTCCTCGAAATGCGAGCCTTTAGCCCTGATGTATGCCACCCTCTGTGGCAGCGGCGGTGGCGGCATTTCAAGGGAGAAAAATGTGTTGGCCGTGTCAATGGCCAATGGCCTCGAGCGCGGACGATTTCTTGAGAATGGTCGGCGGGTTTATTTTCTATTATTATTTTTTTTTGAGGGGAGGTGAGGGCTTTGCGGCCGCCGCCGCTGTCCTCGAGGTCGGACGAAACTATGGCCGCGGTGTGGTCTAAGCCGCCACCTGCACCCCCGCCGCGCTGCACAGGGGGGCACTGGCATGTCCGGCGGGGAGGGGCGGGCAGGACTGCTGGGCACTCGCTGCACGGCAGGGGGGGGGGGGGGTCGTTGTGGTGCGGTGTGACCTCCCTTTCTCTCTTGCTGCTTTCACCGGCGTCAGGTTGTTCCCACGCTTAGAATTCGCCGGCGTCGTGGCGCGGCGTTGCACGGCCGCGGCCACGGCACGGAGCCGGTAACGGGTGTGAGTGAGCGAACGAGCGGGGTGCGGTCACAAGAAGAAGGGACTTGTTGGCGATCAGGACGTTTGCACGCCGCTTTTCAAACTGTCTAGTAAACGCCGTGTGTGTGTGCGTGTGTGAGGCTAGTGCGGTGCGGCGTTTGTGGTGGCCCGGGCTTACGGACGGTCCCTCCGGACGTGCCGCGGTCCTTTGGCGGCGGCCCCTTTCCTCCGCAAGGTGGCGCGACGGTGCTGCAGCAGCAGCATCTGCAGCAGCGCCATTCCGCGGCCGGAGGGGGGGGAGGGGGGCTCTGGTGCTGCTGCGGGGCTCGGCCGTCCCTCTTCTGGGATGCCGCGCCGCCGCTCGGGTACTCGGCGGTGCCCGGCGGTACCTGCGGGGCGGTGGCGGTGGCGGTGGTGGCGGTACTGCGGGTACCGCCGCCGGCCCGCTCCGCTCGTAGTGCCGCTACTCTGCCCGCCCCGCCGCCGCCGCCGCCGCCGCCGCCGCCGCATTCCACGCGTGCCTTCCGCGTGGCGTGTCCGCGGGCCGACGAGGACGACGTCGCCGGCGTCGTTTGGAGGGCGGCGTCGGCCTGCCTGCCTGCCTGTCGGCCGCCTCCATCTGGAGACGGAGCGGTCCGGACGGACCGTGTCTCGGAATCGCTCTCTTGCAGGCGGGCGCTGGCGTCACAGTCTGGTGTGGCCCGCGCAGGGGCGGGGAGGGGCCTCTTATCATTATTCAGCCAGTGCCGCTGCCAGCGGCGCGGGGCACTATAACTGCGATTGGAATCGGCTCGACTGCAGTCGGGGCCGGGGCCTGTGGGGTGGGGAGGGGGGCGAGGTTATAGCCCGTGTGGGTGGCCGGGAGGTGTGGAGGCCCGGCGGGGGCGGCGGCCCGAATGGCGTTGCCGCCGTCGACGGAGGGAAGACGGCGTCGTCGTTGTTGTTGTCGGAGGGCCCCGGGGCGCGCAGTGCGCCCTGCCCACCCGGGCGGTGCCGATAACGCGGTGGACGAGGACGGCCTCGTCATCGTCAACGAGGCCCCCGTTTATCGCCCACCACGTCCGGCGGGTCCTCCCCTACCATTACTCCATGTGTTACTTGTATTTACTTATTTTGTCGCTGTGGTATTTTTTTGGCTTGTTGTTGTATTCGATGAAAATTGAAGGTCGAGGATGGGCTGGAGTGTGGTTGGTCGGTCAGGGGGGAGGGGGGGGGGGAGGTCTGTCTTGGCGGGAATCGGAGCGGCGAGCGGTCTGTAGGAGCAAGGATTGAGGTGGAGTGGGGGGGGGGGGACGTAGTCGTGTAGCTTCAGTTTCCCGCCCTTCGTTGTGCTTTCCCAGACGTCGGTCGGCCGGGAGGATTGCCCTATCCTCTTGCTCTGTCTCTCTTGCACACATGCGAGCCTCTTGTCCCTCCTCCTCCTCCTCCCACCTTTTTCTCGGAAGGAATAGAGACGAGCCCGCCCCCTGTGTCGGCACCGCCTCGGCTCGGCGGCGTGTGCTGTGCTGTGCTGTGCCTCCTGCCTGTATATAGGCATATATCTATCCCTGGAAGTCGCTATGCCGCCTGGAGGCGGTGCGGTGCCGCTCTCACGCTCCGGCTCCAGCTCCAGCAGCAGCAGGTGCACTGGAGAGGAGAGGAGAGGCCGTTCTGCTGGAGAACATTATGCCGGAGCGTGGAATTTGTGTGTGTGTGTGTGTGCGAGAGAGTTTTTCCCGCTCATCTTGGAAGGAGGCGAGGTCCGTGCGCGGGAGTTGTTAGTTTGGTGTTTTTGCCTCGGTAGTGTTGTTTTTGTGGGCTGTCTATGCCATCTGTCCATGCCCGCGGCGTAGGCGTGGGCGTATGTGTGCGAGTGTGGTGGTTGTAGGTGACTCGGGAACGCCGCGCTTTTTCTGTGATACATATGCGGCCCGCCGAGCACTGCTGGCTCTGTCTCTTTTTGCCTCACGCGTCCGGTTGAGCCGGTGAGAGAGGCGGAGTTGGTAAGTGCGGCGTTTCTGAATCGCCTGGTATATTTCTACATGTACGTAGAGAGCATTTTGTTTGCCTCGCACCCACCGGCACTGACCCTACTAAACTACGGCGTAGTACTATTACTACCACGAGACGGCCACGCCCCCCCCCCTCTCTCTCTCTCTTTCCCTCCTGGCCCTGCCCTGCGTGGTGGGGCACAAGTGGCGGGGGGGCGCAGGGCAAGGGGGGGGGGGGGGCTCCGATCCGATCCCGATGGAATGCGGCTCGCGGGCTGCTGCTGCTCGTCACGGCTAGGACCGTCGGAGAGGCTGCGTTAGTCCACCGGGGGGGGGGGGGGGGAGGGCTAGCGGCGTCTGTGCTGCCCTGCGCGGGAAAAGGCTAAAGGAGCGGAGTCGGGAGAGAGAAAGAGAGAGACGGAGCGAAGCCGTACCGGAGCCTCAGCCGGCCGGGCCTGGATCCTGCCTCGAGCTTCGCTCCTGGAAGGGGGACGCACACACACACACACACGTACTCATGCCTCCTGGAGGTAAACAAAAGCTCGGCCAGCCGTGCCATGGGCTTTAGGGAGCGGGACGACGGACCGAGGGGGGGTTCTACCATGAACGAGCGAACGCGCCAACAGGGAGACGGGGCCTGGACGGTTGGGGGGGGGGGGGGGGCAGCTGGACCCGCCTGACTGCATTCCAGGTATTTGAGGCGCTTCGCCATCGCGGTGGACGCCTGACGGTTGCCTTGCTCCCCCCCCCCCCCACACCCCCTCTTCCTAGTCGTTTTTGGCTTGCCCTGCGCTTTGTGTGCACTGTGAAGGGGACAGTGGTGGCGCCCCTCAGCCCCCGCGTGGCGGCTGGCTGCCAGCTCTGCCGGTGTGGCTTCCGGAGTCCCGACCTGTGCGTCCGTTGTGTGCGTGTCGCCAGTCCGCCGCTGGATAACCGGGGCGCACCTAGTCGCGAGTGCGGCTGCTGCCGGCGGCCCCCCTTTCCTGCCCTCTGCTGCTCCCGCCGCCGCCGCCGCTGCTGCCTGCATGGCGCAGTGTGCCCCTCCCCCCCCCCCCCCCCCCCCTTCCCCTCTACTCCCCTCTACCAGCCACTCATGAATGGACGACGGCGGCGGCAGCGGCAGCGGGGCCGGGCGAGCGTGGTGGCGGGGCGGGGCGCAAGCGTAGCTCAGCGTAGTGAACGGGCCACCGGGGGCAGCCGGGGAGGGGCCCCCCACGGCCGGGACGCCGGGACGGCCACGTGGCCCCCCTGCTGCCCCCACCCCCTCTCCTTTTGCCGCTCCCCCCTCCCCACCTCATCCTCTCTCCCGCGCGTTGGCGTGGCGGAGGGTAAGTGAAGCGTGGTGAAGCCTTACGCGGTTCGGGCAGGAAAAGCGCAGCGGCGGCGGCGGCGGCGTTGGTGCCCGGTGCCTTCGTGCGCCGCGTGGCCGTCGCCGTCGTCATCGTTGACACCAGGTCGCCGTCGACCGTCGTCCCGCAGCACCGGACGACGGTCCTGTCTGCGATGACGGTGTGCATTGGGGGGGGGGGGGGTGTCCTCTGGCTGGCTCACTCTGTTGCGTACGCCCCCCCGCCTCCCTCCCGCGGCCGGATGCCCCCCCCCCCCCCCACGGCCTCTGCCACGCCCCTCCGCCGCGGCCACTGCCACCCACACGGAGGCGCGGCCCGCTGCACTGGGGGGCGGCTGGTTAGCGCCGGCCAGCTAGGGAGGGGCGCAGCGGGCGTGGCCGGCCGGCTGCTTCCGAACGCCGGCTTGCGTAGCGCCCGTCTCTGTCGCACTCGTTGGGTGCTCCGCTGGAGGGCGTTCCCGCCGCCCCCTCCCACGCCTCTGGAAGTGTTCTCGCCCCGCGCTTCTGGTCTCTCGACAGACTCGGTGGAAGTGCCTATTGGTACCGTACGTGTGGCTGGACCGTTGTCGGCACGGCCTCTCCCCCCTCGGTGTGGCGGGCCTAGAGATTATGCTGCTGCTGTGTGTGTGTGTGTGTGAGCGGGATGATTACCGGTTGCTTAAAGTTTCATTGCGTTTTCTTTTTTCGCCGCGGCCGCCGGTGTACAGTATGGCTCCCGAGTGCGGGCCCGACTGCCTGTCCGGCCGCCCGGCCGTCCTTCCGACTTGTTTGTGCCAATGCTCCGTGTCCCTCCCTCTCCTCCCTCCCTCTCCTCCCTCCCTTTCCTCCCTCCCTCCTCTCCCTCCCGCCTTTCTCCCTGTTTTCCGCTTGCGGTTTTGAGCGGCGGCAAGGGGCTCCTCGCGGGCGCAAAGGCTTGTGTGCGGACAAGTGTTTCTTGTCCTTGTCCACCGTTGCCCCCCCCCCCTCTCTCTCTCTCTCTCTCACTTATTCTTTTCCCTCTCCGGTTTTCGGTCGGCGGTTTGTGCGTCTGGGAGGCTTTGGGTTTGGAACGGGTTCCCGCCGAGTTGTTTGTGCGGCGGTGGCGGCGTGGCGGGACCCGGCTGCGGCAGGAGGAGGAGGGCCGGTCATTTGCAGACGCCTTTCCAGGAAAAGCCGACGGGACGGTGCGAGCGGAGCTGAGCTCGGCGCAGCCCCGACCCGACCCGACCCGACCCGACCCAACCCCGGTGCGGTGACCGGAAACACATGAGGCGACGCCGCGCCGACCGCCGCCGGATTCTGAGGGCCTGTCTCTTTTTCGTCTGTCTGTCTGTCTCTCTCTCGTCTCCCCTCGTCTCGCTCCCTCCCATGCGTTGCCACAAATTCGTGCGTTGCCTTATCGCGGCGCACTTGCCCGGCGTGTGTAAGAGAGAGGGAGAGAGTGGGAGTTCGGCAGTGGCGGTCTTATCAGGGGCGGTGTGCGGGCCTCGCCTTATCAATCGCGGTGGCATTGCTGCCACTTCATTCACGCGGCCGGTCCGCGGCGGGCGCAGCAGCAGCAGCAGCAGGTGCGCGCTGTTCATCCATCCCGGCATTCATACATTCTCATTCATTTGGCTACGATCCGCTCTGTCGCTGTGACCCCCCCCCCCTCTTTCTCACTCTCTCTCTCTCTCTCTCTCTCACACCTTCTCTCTCTTTCTCTCTCTCTCTCTCTCTCCCCTCTCTCTCCCCCTCTCTCTCCCCCTCTCTCTCTCTCCCCCTCTGTCCTCTTCCCGCCTCTGGTGTTGCCATTGGTCAAGGCCCTTTGCCGCCTGTAGGTGGTGTCGCCGCCCCACTCCCCCGGTCCGTCCGTCTGTCCATCCGTGTGGGGGGGGGGGGGGATTCGGAGTGAGGGATGCACACGATTTTTTGGCGGGAAAAGGATCCCTCCAGTCGGGCAGCCGTGGCAGCGTCGTGACGTCCTATCCTGGCGGCGGCGGCGGTGGCTTGTTTGGTCAGGAGAGGGTACCGGGGGGGGGGGGGGGGAGGAGGGGGCAACATCCCCTCCTAGCTTTACCGCCCTGACGCCGCTCCGCTCGGCTCCTCGTCCTCCCTCGCCCCCCCCCCCCCCCCCACACACACACACGCACTCTGACGGGCGTGCGCGCGCACTCGTACACACACACATGCATGCACGCGCACGCACGCACACGCACGCACCACGAGCAGTCACAGACCCCGGCCGTGCCGTCGGGGTCGGGTCGGGCCGTGGCGAGCCCGGCCCACAAGGGCGGGGACGGCGCGGTGCGGTGCGGCGCGGCAAGGCGCGGCGGGACGTTCGGTTTGGCGCGGCTCGGCGCGGCCCGGTTTCTCTGGGCCGGGCCGCGCCGGTCCGGGCTCCGCAAGGGGCGGGCGCGGGGTGGCCGGGGGAGGGGAGGGGGGGGGGTGGCAGGGCAGGCCGGGCAGGCTCGGGCGGGCGGCGGCGAGTCAGTAGTCCTCGTGAGCGAGCCGGTCGGGGCCGCGTCGCCGCCGTTCCGCGCGCCGTGCGTCTGCCGACCGACCGACCGACGGACGGACCGCGCGGCCCGGGCTCTGTTCTGTCGCCCGCGCGCCGCCGCCGTCGCGCTGCGTTTGGGAGAAGCGGAGAGTGTGTGCGTGCGTGTGTGTGAGTGTGTGCGAGCGTGCCGCTACCAGAAAAAAATGGATACAATTCAGCGATGTTCTCGGGCGTGCGGCGCAGACGACGGCGCCAAAATGTGGCGTCACGTGCCGTGTGCGGAGGTGAGTCCCGGTTGTGGACGACGTCGGGAGCGTCGCCGCCTGGCGGTGTGGTGCCCCCGGGGGGTAGGCAGCGCCTGTTTGGGAGGTGGGTGCGCCGGGCCTGGTCCCACGTGGGTGCGTGTGTGTGTGTGAGAGAGAGGGTGAGAGGGGCGCGCGGTGCTCGGGGCGGCTGCGGCGGCGGCGGCAATGGCGGCGGTTGGTGCTGGTGCCGCTGCTACTGCCCCCACCTCCGCCGCCGCCGCCGCCTTCCGTCGGGGTGTGGCGGCGGCGGCGGCGGCGGCGGCTCGGAGAGGAGCCCAAAGTGTTGAGTGCGCCCGGCTGCCGCTCCCGGCACCCACAGGCTGGCTGGCTAGCCGGCTCTGCGGCGGCGGTGCGGCGGTCGTGGCCGCGGTCGCTGGCCGCTCTGCTGCTGCTGCTGCTGCTGCTGCTGCTGGCGTCGCTGACCCCCATCGTCATGCTATGGACGCCGACGACGACGACGCCGCCGCCTCGATGCTGCATGTGCCTATGATGATGGTGGTGGTGGGCGTGGATGTGAACGAGAGATGGGGAGAGAGAGAGAGAGAGGTGGGGAAGGGTTCTGCGGGCGCGCACGGCGGCGTATGGCCGGGCCCCGCCAGGCCTACCCCCCTTGCCGGGGCCTCTCGTTTGGCTCCCGTCGGCGCGGTGCGGCTCGGCACGGCGCGCCCCTCGGCATCCGGCCGCCGCACCGCCGTACTCTGCGGCAGCGGCGGCGGTGGAAAAGTTGTGCGTGAGATTTTACGGGGGTGTGAGGGTGTCCGGAGGGGGAGGGGGGCTGCAGCTGCGGCGCCCGTGGCTAGCTTGACCTACCGCATGCAGCTGTCGTGTGCAGCTGCCGCCGCCGCCACTGTCTGTCTGGCCTCCATTGTGGTTGCCTACCCGCGCGGCCGGGAAGAGGGGGTGGGGGGGAGTGGATGTATGGTGGGGAGAGGAGGGTGCCCCCCCCCCCTCCCCCTCCCCTCCCTCCTCCGATCCGGTTTGGGCGCCGCGCCCGGTGCCGGTGCCCGGTGCCGACCCATCCCGGTCCCGCCGCGGCTGGCTGGCCTGACCCCAGCCGACCACGTGGTCGGTGCCGGCAACGGTGCTTGACCCGGGCCGCGGGGAGGTTGAATTTAATATCGGCCGTCGGCGTGCTCTGGCGGCCCGCGGGAGAGGCCCCCAGCCAGTCAGCCAGTCGGCCGACCCGGGCCAGGACGGGCCAGGCCGTTCTGCCCGCCTTAAACGAATGAATAAAGATGGCCTGGAAGCGTTGCCGCCGCCCGCCTGAAACACCAGAGGGTCCCGTATGAGTCACGCAGCCTTCCGTCGCGCTGCACCGTGCTGCGCCGCCGCCGCCGCCGCCGCGCCCCGGAGGCGTCGGCAGGGTGTATGGACGGGGTGGGGTGGGGGGAATGGAGGGAGTTGTCGATGGATTACTGCGCGACTGCAGCGAAGGTTTGCCGAGTCGTTTCCGTGTCGTATTCCCAATTGGTGTTTCCAAATTATTTGTCTACCCCCCCCCCCCCCCCCCGGCCGGGTCGCCGCCCCGGGATCGTCTTGGGGGGGCTGCGGGTTTACGAATGGACGTTCTTAACCGTCTGTGTTCTCTTCGTGTTTTTTTTAGGAATACGGTGGGAAGGCTGTTCCTGGAGACGCTGAAATCCGTAGCAGACAACCCCCATGATGTCGCCAGTGTCCTGTGGATTTTGTACAACATGTCTGAAAACCAAGGTGCGTTTCTGTTTTTTTTTTTAATGTGTTGTTTCTTTTCTTTTTTCCCCTCCTCCTCCCCTCTGCTATAAACTAACGCACTCTAGTTTTCTCCCCGAAAGTGTCACTCGATATTCGAGTCGCTTTTTTTCATTTTTATTTTCGATAAAGCTGGTTGGGAAATAACATTTGGTCTCTTATCGGCTTTACTCACTCGACGTGGTGACCCGGCTTTTGCCTTTTGGCCGGGGCTGCTCGGGGGCGTGATGACACTCCCAGTAGACACGCCCCTGAGCCCCCTGGCCGCGGCACGCGCGCGCACTCCGCCCAGCCCCTGGACCACCGCCACCCCCTGTGTCTGCCCCCAGCCGCCGCCAAGCACTGCCTTTTTCAAGCACCGCGCCCCGGAGGCCTCGCCGTCCGGCCAGTTTGTTGATTACGGGACGGAGATGGGCGTTGTGTGGCCGGGGGGGGGGGGGGGGGTCCTAGCCGTCGCCGTGCCCTTGACGGCCGGGGCGGGGGATGCCAGCGGCCGCACCCCCTCCCTAGCCAGCGCGCCGCGCCGGGCCGTGGTGGGTACGCTGCGTTCTGCGCCGGTTGCTCAGCTTGTCTGTGTGTGTGTGTGTGTGTGTGTGCGCGCGCGTTCACCCTAGGCCAGGCTGGTTGCCTGCCTGGCTTCATGGACTGTTCTGGGTTGCCAGCCTCGGCTGCCTGCCTGATCCTCTTTCTCCGCCTGTCTCTCTCGCTCTCGCCCCCTCCCCGCTTTTCCCGCTCGTTCTCTCTCTCTCTCTCTCTCTCTCTCTCTCTCTCTCTCTCTCTCTCTCTCTCTCTCTCGCTCTCTTCTCAATAGTCTTATTGATCTTGTGGGCCGGGTCCGCGAGCACCGCCCCACCCCTCCCTAGCGCACCCCAGCGAGTCCAGTCTAGTCAGCCGCAGCGAGCGGACGCCTCTCGCTCCGCTCCCGCTCCCGCTCCGCCGCCGCCGGCCGCTCGGCCGACTAACCTCGCCGCCGCGCCGGCCGCTCTCGGGCTCGCGCCTCGCGGACACCGAACAGTACAGCCGCGTCAATGACGTGGACGTGCACGGCGTCCCGTACCGAGCCGGCGAGAACGTGTCTGCGATCTTGGACGACCTGGGGCGCGCCCTGGGCTGCCCGATCAAACCCGAGATGATCGACGTCGCGCATCGCACCGGGCCGCCGTCCGCCGCGAACCGTGCCATCCTCGTCCGGTTTCTCCGGAAATCCGACAAGGAGCAGGTGCTCCAGGCCCGCCGGGCCAAGCGCGACTTGTCCGTCGGCCACCTCGCTACATTCCACGACGCGCTGCCCGCGGTGAAGCAGAGCATCGTCTTCGTCAACGAGAGCCTCTCGCCCGCCCGCCGGGCCATCCTGAGGGAGGCGCGGGAACTCAAACGTGCGAATCGACTTAGTGACGTGTGGGTGACGGGAGGCAAAATACTCGTGCGCAAAGTGACTAACGGCACGAAGTATGTGTTGGGTGACCTGGACGCTCTGCAGGAATTGGTATAGTGACGCCGTCTGCCCGGTGTACGATTTTTGCACTACTTCGTCGCCCGTGCCCCTTGTGCACACCCCACCCTGCGACCCGGCTCTCCTACTGGTTTCTGATTCTGGACTTCTCTCTTCGTGTCATGTTTTGCCGTATCTGGATTTGTGCCTATTTGTATTTTTGTTTGTTACATTATACTGCCTACATGTACCTGCATCTTTTGTTTTTGTTTGTCATTGTTATTTTTTCCAGTTTCTCTTGTTATCATGGCTAGGGATTCCCGCGGCTGGTGATGTAAATGCACACTTCGGTAGTAAAAAAAAGTGCGATGTAACAGACAGCCGGAAAATTCTTAGAACTCTCGATCTGTGTAACTTGTCGGTCGTCGAACACGGCACAACGTATCATATTCCTGGCTGCGACTCATGGCTTGACATGATAGCCTCAAATTGTCCTGATCTCTTAACTCACTCCGACAAATTCCCGATTACGGGCCTATCTGCCCATGACCTGATTTTGGCCGTTTTCTCCCTAGCTTCGCCTAGGCAGGCCCCCAGACGCTGGAAGGCCAGAGACTTCCGCAAGCTAAAACTCGATGCTTTGCGTGATGACGCTCTCCGTGCCCCTTGGGAAGACATATGTGAGCAATATGATGTCAACGGCAAGGTTGAACGTTTTAATGAAATCCTTCTTGGCCTTTACGATAAGCACGCCCCCTACAAGTCTTTCACTGCCGCTAAGGATCCGCAGCCATGGATCGATGCGGACGCCAAGATGATTATGGCTCTCCGTGATGACGCTTACGCAAGGTGGTCTAAAACTAAAAGCGCCTTTCACTATAGTGCGTTCAAGAGACTTCGGAACCAAGCGAAACAGGCCATTAGAAATTCCAAGATCAGGTACGCCCACGCTCAGTTCTCCTCAACAAAGTCGAGCAAGGAAATCTGGGCCAACCTAAAGAAACTAAATATCGTCAACAATAGGCCTCAGTCGATGGGGGGGCCTTCAGCGGAGGAATTAAACCGCCACTTTGCCAAGGTTGAGTCACGTGATGCTGAGGCTGTATACAATAATATCAACCACTATAATAGCTTGCCAAGGCCTGAGCGCGAGCAATTTTATTTCGCGGATGTTAACTTTGTTACCGTAAGGCGGTCCTTAGCATAGGCAGTAACGCTAAGGGTATTGACGACATTCCGCTAAGTTTTATTAAGAATTGTCTCGTGGAGCTCACGCCCGCTATTATTCACATCTGTAACTTTAGCCTACAGCATGGCTGTTTCCCCGATCTGTGGAAGATTGCCGTCATTAAACCCATACCAAAGAAAGGTAAACCATGTACGGTAAAGGATTTCAGACCTATAAGTTTGCTGTGTGCGATGAGTAAAATCCTTGAAAAAATTGTCCAGCTACAGTTGATGTCATACTTCGAGTCACATGGCATTCTTAACCCGCTTCAGTCGGGTTTCAAGAAGGGCCACAGTACTAGTACCGCTTTATTGGAAGTGTGTAATCACTTGAGGTCCGCGATGGATTGTCGCAAGTTGTCTGTGCTCGTCCTGTATGATTTCTCCAACGCTTTCCCATCTGTTCACCATGAATTGTTAATTGCTAAGCTTCAATATTATGGTCTGTCTCAGTGTGCCGCAAATTGGTTTCATTCTTACTTGGTCGGTCGGTCGCAGAAGGTTATTGTTGAGGATTTGGAGTCGATTTTGTTGCCAATCTTATACGGTGTCCCCCAGGGATCCATCCTGGGACCCCTCCTGTATGCAATTTATGTAAACGACATAACCGACATTTTCCAGCACTCCAGATGTCACCTGTATGCCGACGACCTCCAGAACCATTGTTCTTTTCCCTGTTCTGATTTATCCGCTGCTATAGACGGGATAAATGCTGATGCCTTAGCTCTATGTAATTATGCCATCCGACATAATCTACTTATAAATGCCTCAAAAACTAAAGCCATGATTATTGGTAACTCTAAGATTATAAGGTCACTTCCTGATGTACTTCCGCCTGTGATAGTAAACGGTTGTGAGCCTCCGGTGCAGCCAAGAACCTAGGCGTTATTTTCGACGCAAATTTACGCTGGGATCAACATGTGATATCCATGTGTAAAAAAAGTATTGGCACACTCCATAGTATAAGGCGCCATAAGGCAATTCTTCCTGTTACAATCCGCCAACGACTGCAAAGCCTTGTTTTTCCTTCCCTTGATTATGCTTGCTCTGTCTTCCACGACATGCTGGCTGTGAGCGCAATCCAGGTGCAGCGAGTCCAAAACCTTGGCATAAGGTTCATTTTTAACTTGCCTAGAGACTGCAGAATTACGCCTTACTTAAATCACCTCCGTTGGCTCAACATGAATAACCGGCGAACTTTCGCCATACTAGTACTGCTATTTAAAATCCTCAAAAATAGAAACCCTCCTTACTTGTATAATAAATTGTCATTTCTGAGCAATGTGCATAACCGTTCCAATAGATTCAGTAAAAATAGCCTTGTCATTCCACGACACCTCACGGACAAATGTAAAGGCTCCTTCCGCATCATTGCGCCGAGCCTCTGGAACTCGCTTCCGCTCTCCATCCGTACTTGCAAAAGCCTATTATCCTACAAGCGGCTTGTAAAAGAGCACCTATTAATGGCTCAAGGTCGCCCTGGCTAAAATACATCTCTTATCCCTGTTCTTCTCAGTTGTACAAGTGTAATACTCTTCTAACCTGGTTCTGCCTGTCATATGTTGCTGCTCATTTGTCGCCAATGTTTCTGTGTGTTGTTTTCTAAATAACGCTCGGACTGTATTATCCATACGTGTACGGGTGCCATACTTGGTACAACCTAAGGGACTCTCTAGTCCTATGTACCATAATTATTAATAAATCAAATCAAATCAAACCCATCTAACCCGCCGCACCCCTCCCCTCTCCGGCCCTCGCTATCCTCCCCCTCCCCTCCCCCCGCGCCCGCTAGCAGCCAGCCAGCCAGCCACCTACCCACCCGCCGGCTCGCTCGTCGGTCCGACCCGGTGCGTTGGTGGCGTCTACGGCACCTCTCCTGTTAAATTTTGGTGCGCGTGCGTCCGTGTCGGGTGCCCCCCCTCGAGTGTGGACGCTTCTCTGATTGTGACTGCTCACCCGGAGGGGCGGCAGTGGAGGGGGGTGGGGTGCACCCCGAGAGTGCGTCGCGGGCCATTATGTGTGTCTCTGCCGCTATTTCTGGCCCCCCGGGGCGGCGGCGGCGTGCGCTGCGCCTCAGACCGGCACCCGGCCGCCGTGCCGTAGCGCCGTCGTGGCCCGTGAACACGCCGGCTCCGACCGACGGCGACCCCTTGGCCGCCGCCTCCGCCGCCCCCCTGCGAAGACTGGCTCAATGGAGGCCCCCCCACTCCCCCTTCGCCCCCGCCCCGTGCGCGGGCCGGCGGTTGGTACACGACCACGCCCCGGCACTGCTTGTGCCCCGTGAGGGAGGGGCGTGGCGCCGTGCTGCGCACTGGGGCCAGGGCTCTCCTCCTCCGGCCGTCTGCCGGCTGAATTCGCAGGGGGTGCAAAAGGTTGGCGTGGCGCTCGAGACGGGAAGAGAGGGTGAATGAAATATCCGCTGAACTTCTGGCGGCGTCCTCTTCGCGCGTGATTCGTGTGTGTGTGTGTGTGTGTGTGTGTGACGTTCGGTTGTCGCGTGTTGCAGATCCAGCCATCCGGACCGAGCTTATGGACCACATCCCCCACATTGCGATGCTGTGCCACTCGGAGAAGGAGAAGCTGCTGTACGTCGTGGACCACCTGCTGCCCTTCGTGGCCAAGCAGCTCACCGACCACGACGCCCAGGTACGTCCTGGTCTTAATATTTGTTTTAACGCTCGACGCCTGTGTGTTGCTGACCTCCCTGTTGTGTGCGTCGTCGCCAGGTCCGGAAGGCGGCCCAGCTGACGCTGCTTGTGCTGATGGACCAGTCCCTGGTCGGTCAGACGGCCGTCGAGGAGGTGGTGTGCCCCGTCGTGAACGTGCTGTCCGGGCCGGACCAGCACCCGGGCAACGCTGTGCAGGTGAGACTCGGGCGCTGTCTGTCGGGGGGGCGTAGCCTTGGTGTGTGCGGTCCTAACCGAATGCGGCACCTCGGAGGCGGCTGCAGCGGCTGCAGCCGGGTGGCATGAAAGACATGGGTAGTGAGATGTTTGCTGCTGTATATCTCACTACCTTGTCTTTCATGCTGCTTTGACTGCATGTTCTCGATGACTTCGACGTAGGCACTCTGGGTCAGACGTTCGCATCAAAGCTGGTTTGTCATAGATAAAGTTTCTAATGCTATCACAGCCAGCTTTGATGAGCTACGTTTGACCTGACGTCACCGTTCGGGACGCACCAGCGGCGGACTTCCATCTGTATCGAAGAGGCTGGAGCCATCAATACGGCTGTGAGAGCGTGAATTTGATACCGTATCACAGCCACTTTGATGAGCTCTAGCTTCTTGCCATCTCTGCAATCGTCTTGTGCACAGTATGTGACTCGTATCCTGTGGCTTGTGTAGTCTTGTGCTCTAAAAGCAGTCTCGTAGCTTCCTCAGTTTTCTGTGCAGCTGTGGGCATGCTTGAGCCCCACCCGTCAAACTGGCTGTGACTTATGTGTTTCTCTTTCATATCACAGCCATTTTTGACGAGTTGGGTTTCAAGTCCTTTGCATCGTTGGATAGTCTCTTCACCTTCATCTTCTCAGAGGAGGAGACATTTGAGCTCTATGCTCTGCTCACAAAGTGGCTGTCATGTGTAAGCTTAAAATCATATCACAGCCAGCTTTGATGAGCGGAGCATTTTGCTACTGCAACATCAGGATCCTGCTGCCAGCCATGTGCTTCGTTGTGCACATCAAAGTGGCTGTTGTGTGTTGATTGATTCATATCACAGCCAGCTTTGATGAGCGTAAAGGAGCTTCATCTTCACCACCTCACATCTTCTGTGTTTGTACTTGACTTTGCATGATTTCTGTGATGCCCAATCCTGATGCACTGCTGTTTGTGATTTATTTGGGATGTTTCTCATTTTTTTTTTCTGTTAAATTTTCCTTAGGCAAATATTTTATAACAAATTCCATCCTCAACTGATTTTTTTTTCTTTTTTTGTTGCAGTTGATGAGTAAAATGGCTCCATTTCTTGGACGAGAGGCTACAGAGAAATTGTTTCTGGCAAGGTTTTGTGATCTCTGCCATGATAGAGACATGCAAGTTCGCAAAATGTGTGCTTCTTACTTTGGAGAATTTTGTGCCGTAGTTGGTCAACCGACAACTGAGGAAATTCTGGTAAGTTTCAGTGGCCAGCTCTTTGGCGGCTCCTCTTTTGCTTTCTTCTCTTCTGAACATAAAAACCAAATTTTAAAATGTACCATTTTGCTTTTACAGTTGTGTCGGTTTGTGGATCTTTGTCAGGATGACATGCCAGGAGTGAGGAAAGCGTGTGCGGAAGTCATCATGTCAGTGTCATGTGCGTGCACTCTTCGGCGACGGAAAGCAGTTTTAGCTCCTATGTTTGTCTCCCTTTTGTGGGATTCCGTACGTTGGGTCAGATCTTCAGCATTCAAAACATTAGGTCCTTTTATTTCAACATTTGCCGTTCCTAGTGTTGCTGACCTTGTGTACAATGAAAATGGAGAATTGGTTCTTGTGAATCGAGAAGGCTGTGAGTTCAGATTGAATCCCAACATGGATAGGGGCGATGCTGATATTGAAGAAGATTCTATGGTATGTGATAATCGCAAAGGAAAGTCAATGCGCAGAGCTCCACCGGGTCAACAAAATACTTCTCAGTACTCAGAAGATGATTACAACAATTTTCAAAAAGACTGGGACAGCCGAGAGGAGAAAAGTAAGGAACTGAAGAATGAAGTTGGTGGAAATGAGGGATCATCTTCAGAACAGAACAATCATGAATTAGATTCTCATGAAAGTGAGAATGTTGAGGAAGGAGATGGAAATGAAAGTATTATTGAACCTGCCAACCAAGAGACGGGAATTAGCAAGGATTCTGGGACTGATGAAATAGTGTCATCTAATGACAAATCAAAAGCATTGAAAGAAGAAGAAGGTCCATTGGCCAAGTTTTTCAGAGAGCTGAATGAATATAGGGAACTAGAAAAGCGTACTAGAATGAATACCATGGATGTTTTAAGTGAGGGCAGTTCAGACTGTGTCACATTAGAAACCGATGTAGATGAATTTTGGAATAGTCAAGGTGGGCATCACATCTTTCATTTTGATCTTCCTTCAAGACTGTCCTGAATACTAACATATATTATTATATATTACAGGTGATGATGCAAGTGAGAACTCTTCGGACAAAGACGTTTCTAGTTCTTTGTCGACACCTGCCACCACGCCTGAGGAGTGCGATTTCAATAGTTTCCAGTATTGGAGGGTACCGATTCCAGATGTTTCAATCGTGGATGAATTGGCTGAGAAGGAATTGTGTGCTCTGTCATTGAATAGCTCAAGTGATACCACAAAAGAATGTGATAGTAAAGTATCAAATGATGAGCCTCAGGATGGAGGTTAGTATCGTTAGTGGTGGATTATTTGCTAGCCAGCTTGTGGAAGAACTTCGGTTTAATCAATTTTATTGTTTCAGGTTTGTCCGACCAAATTGGGAATAACGTAAAAGACTGTCAATCAAATGGTGATAATGAGGACTGTACAGCACCACCTCAGCGTCAAGATATTGTTCCACAAGAGTTGGTGGAGCTTTTTGTATCGATGACGAATCCCCCTCATGCTCACATGACTGATGTGGAAATAGCCCTTCACTGTGCCTTCAGTTTGCCAGCTGTAGCCCTCACACTTGGGCGGGAGAACTGGGGTTTCTTGAGAAGAACCTATGAAGCCCTTGCTGCAGACATGCAGTGGAAAGTGAGGAAGACTGTGGCGTGTAGTATTCATGAGCTGGCTGAAATTTTAGGAGAGGAGTTGACTGCCAAGGACCTTGTACCCATTTACACGGGACTTATTAAAGATTTGGATGAAGTGAGAATTGGTGCATTGAAACATTTAGCTGATTTTGTTAAGGTTTGTATTAACACATTTATGGTAACATAGGATTGCACTGTAACAGAGCGTTTCTAAGTGAATTTTCTGTTTTGTTCCTCAACAGTTGTTACCATCTGTCGAGAGGAAAACGTTTTTGAATCAGTTTGAAATGTTCTTAGTGACGGACAATGAATGGAACTGGCGGTTTCGTGAGGAGCTGGCTCAGCAGCTCCTGCGAATCATTCCTCTGTACACTCCAGAGGAAACGTGTAATCACCTGGTGCCTGTGGCCATAGCCCTTCTGAGGGACAAGGTTGCAGCTGTGCGCACATCTGCCCTGGTGCTGGTAGGTTAAATACACCTATTGTAATTCTTCGGCTGGTTTGGTTGTTGAATGTGTTCTTAAATTTACCATACTTTCGTTTGCAGGTCACTGGCTTAATTAATCATGTCACTTCTGAGGGACCTCTTCTACGAAAGCTTCTACCTCAGTTGGCTCAAGAGTTTGCTAACAGTACAAGATGGGAAAGGCGACAGGCTTTTGCCCTGTTGTGTTCTCACCTTGTGTCTGGAAGGGTTCTTGGTGGTGATCAGTTTGCAAGAGAGGTGTTGCCTTACCTGCTGGACCTCAGTTATGATCGCGTTCCTAATGTCAGACTTGCTGTTGCTAAAACTCTGGCATCAGATATTATGGCCCACCGTGAGTATTGCACTGTGGCATGGTATGCTCATTACTCTCTCATGAGGAAAACTAATGGTGTTTTTTTATTTTTTCAGAGTTCTTCAGCAGTGCACAGTCCCCTCATCTTGAGGTTCTGATGCAGGTTCTCAAGAGACTCATCAATGATAAGGACAGGGATGTTCGCTATTTCGCTGATCCTCGCCGCGGCAGTGAGTGCCAGGTTCAACAACAGTCTACAAGTAGTCCTAATCATGTCCAACAAATGCCCGGGTGCTGATTGTTTTGATAAGGGAACACTATTTTGTAATGAATTTTTATCATGAATTGTATGGATGGTTTTATCAATCCTGAATTTTTATCACAATTTTTTGTAATAGGTTATTGAATTGTCTTAAAATTATCAAGTGATGTTGTTATTACTTTATAAAATAAATTGTTGAATATTGTCAATCTTTGATATATTTGTCTTTTTTTTTACCTACAAGAAATCCATAATCCTATATCCACATTACGGTGTTACATACATTTTATAATACACTATTTACAAATATCACTGAAATTTTCACAAAACAGCCACTTTTCTATGAGCGATTTGATTTTCGAATCTGCTCTGCATCCTCATGGGGCGGTAGTTGCACAGGGTTATTAGATTCATTCTTCTTTGCCTCACGGGCTTCAGCCTCCTTCACAAAGTTATCAATTTGCTCACTCTTGAGGTCAAGGGGTTTGTCATATCCCAATATACGCACAAGATGATGCTTCTCAAAGGCCTCCATTTCCACTAGGAGAGGAATACCCCTCACCTCCATGCTGGTGAACATACCACCAGACTCTGGGATCTTGCCTTCGCCAGGCTTGATTGGGACCTGGAAGGTAAACACCAAGATCAATGGCCCAACCGGTCAAACAATGAATTGCAAATATTAATCACATAGTGAATGGGTCTTACCAGTTTCTCTTTAAAGAAAAATGTCGTTGTGTGAGCGACATATGTGTCCTCTTTGGCATTGTAGGTGACAGTATTGACATGCCTTTTTGTCAGCTGATTAAGTAAGATTGGCGTTACAAACGTGAAAAAACCAGCAATCGAACAGACTGCTACTACTACAGGGAGGCTTGAAGCATTATTGTACAAAATAGGCTGGAACGCAATGCCTAGAGCACTTGTAGTGAGAGAAAATATTTTTACTCTAACAATTCTCTTTTCTAATCTTCCCTTGTATATGATAATATTTTCAGTGTCCTTGTTTTTACTGTCACCTGTGCTCACACTTCTCACAAGAGGTAGATGGACGTTTCTCAATGCCTGCAACAGAACAAATTAGGATGTTACAGAAAAAAAACTGTTAAAAGTGCTATAAATTCGCTTACTATACAATTAAATCGGAAACATAAGGGTTTAATCTTTTTCCAGAAAAGTAACCTTCAAAACAAGGAACGTCGACGGACGTGTTAAGCACTCATTATACCAAATAACATATTCAAAGAAATTTGGCGTTGTTTTAAAAAATCAGCCCAATGATCAATTTAAAAAATTTTAAGACTAATTGAGTTTCTGAAATATTTACTGTCAACCCGTCTCCCGCTCACCTTATTAATAGAGGTTAAGTTACGGGCACAGCAGAAAGAAGCGAGACATTGCTCACTGCCGTACGATGAAGCAACTCCAAAACAACGACTGCTCAGTACGCGCAGCATTTTCCTTGTAGGTGCACAAGCAACTAGTTTGATAGTAACTATGGCTTAAATAATGTAACAAGCGGTTGGATATAGGAGAGCACAAGCGGACCGCCGTCTGCTGCGCTCCTAAAAGGACGAGAGAGCCGCTGAATTTCTCATGTTCGCCCCTCCCCCCATACCCCCTTTACCTTGTGGGCACGGGTTTCATGTTGTGGGAAACTTGGCACTTTGATTGGTGTATCAAGAAAGGTTCAGATAAAATAAAATAATTTGGTTAACAAAAAGTATAACTTTTTTTTATTTTAGTATGTACATTATTACAATTGATAAATTTAAGATTGTACAAACATCAATTATGTACATTAATCACACAAAATGAGCAAATATACAATTTCCATTAAAGTCTCCACACCTCTTAACTGGCAGTATCATTCAGCTAACAATGTCATGGTTGAGATCAAGCAAGTACATTAACGCTTAAAACATTTTGAAAGTCACATTGTGACAATGTCAAAACATATAAACTGAGAGAAATAGCTTTCCCCCTCACTGCTGCTATCCACTGTATTATTGAGTTAATGAAAGTAACATTGGGTACTTCACAAACAGTTAACACTGTAACATGGGAGTGTTTCAAACTGTCAAACCCATTCATATTCATAATGTGAATAACTATCCCTAAAGGCATCTACATATCTGAAAGTCCTAAAAGAGAACCTACTCCTTTTTTAAGGTTTTAAGACAGCACATAAATCAACTACATATTATGGTGTAATGTTTGTAGAGGACAGGAGGCAGTTACACAAATACCTTGAGGGACAATTACTGCTTAATTATAAAGATAATAACTCAGGAGTGACAGCAGCAGGTGGCTTCTCTCAGGCAGGTAACAAATCAAAATCATCACTAACGTGAACCATTGGAACTGGAGGACAGTCTTCACACGGACCTAGTTCTTTCAACTTCCAATCCCAGTCCATGCGCTGGACAGCATGAAGAGACTCTGCTTCATTGTGATGTCTCAGCAGCATTGCTTCCTAAACAGACAAGGATAAAGAAAAGTAATAAAATTCTAAAAAGCAATCTAATTTATCAAAATGTTGTCTGCACAAAAATCACACAATAAAAACCCACCTTTATTTTCTCCCATTTGTCATCTACATCCTGCAACCAACTCAAAAATAGGCGGCCGTTATATCGAGACCGAGCGTTTCTATCTTTTTCTTCTTGTTCAGGAGTAATGACATTATAGACTTCTTCATCCTTCAAAATCGAGCAAGCAGAGAAAGGTAGAGCCTGATTAGCCAATGCCCGTGCTGCTCTTCCATGAACTCTCAGAATTTCTTGCTCAACAGACAAGACAAGTTTTTCTTTCTCAATAATATGCTGGAAGTAAAACACACAAAAATATAAGTACATCATCAAGAAAAAAAATTGTTTGATAAGGGGAAAAAAATCTCAACACAAACCTGCATTTTTAGCTTTTGTCTCTCTTTTTCCTGGTCAAGGAACAAATCCCTCAAGCCTCCCACTAGTGCAGTAGGTGGTGGGTTAGGGGCAGATATCCTCGTAGATGCATTACTGGCTAAGACATAGGTGCATCGGTTCATCAAGTAATCCTTGAAACCTTGAGGGGGTTTTGGCTGAACAGGGAATAGGTTCTTCCTTCTCCTCTCAATCTGTGAATAGAAGGCACCATTAGCATACTTCAAAATCATTTTTTCTTAATTAACAGTCACGACTCTTCAACCAACCTGTTTCCGTATATTCAAGAAGAGTTGATAGCAGTTTGTAATTGGCTGGTCGTGAGGATGTACCTCTGTGGTAGGGTATGAGGTTTCTGTATTTTCATTAGCTCCCGTGTTTGGTGTTGCAGGTGCAGGCTGCTCCTTGTGAGGTTTTAATTTCCGCTTCCTGGGATGCAACTCCATGGCGGATGTTTGAGTTGCAGGTGCTGGAGTAGTTTGAGAAGGCAAGGCTACGGTCTCTGCCTGCCCTGACTTTTCATCCACAGGAGCGCTGGTAGGTGCCACAGTGGTGGTTGTCGTTGATTTTCCAGGGGAAGGAGCAGAAGTTGTTTCTGGAACGCTTGACACAGCACTTTCTGATGGTGCAGGCGACTGTTGCCTTGATTGTTGAGGAGATGCATCGTCACCACCAACTGATCCAGCAGTGGGTGACGAACTTCTGCTACCTGAAGGATTAGGTCCACCACTTCCTGACCTATTTGAACTTCTAAGAACCCTCTGGTGGTGTAAGGCACTTCGTTGGTCTTCTGTAAGGTTACTATCTTTCTTATCTAAAGAATCGGTAGGACTAGCTGACCCAGAACCTCCTCCCTCTTTGTCTGGAACAGAATCATTGCTATTGGAAGATGCAACAACATAAGGTAAAGCTTGATGGTGTCTTGACGCTCCATTTTTTCCTGTTCTGGTGCCAGGCTCAGGTTCTAGAGTTGCACTCTGTTGAGGTATCACAATTTTTAGAGGAGGTACTTTCGGAGCAGAATCACCGCCACCTTTGCCCCCTTGAGTATCCTCACTGTCTGCATCCACCACCTTGCTGGAGGTGGAAGTTGCAGTGCTCAGCGAACTGCTTGGTTTGGGGCTATTAGATCCCGAGGAGGTACCACTTTTAAGTTCAGGGTTCTTCTCCACAGTTGTACTAGGTTTTCCTGCAGGATTATTGGATAATTTACCCGTTGTCGGTTTGCTTTTGTCACTACCCGAGTTCCCATTTCTTCCATTTGCAGCTCTTCCCTGAGAAGAGTTCCGGTTGGTCTCCTTTGAAGAGCTCTCCGTCTCCTTCCTCTTCTTCCTTCTGCTCTCTTCATCACCCTCATCGCCATCTACCATTTCTGTAGCATTACGTTTGGCTCCAGAGTGTGAAGCTTGGGCCTCACCCTGAGTATCAGGTTTTGCATCACGCTCTTTGCTGTCTGCAGCGCTGTTTGATTCACTCATTTTGGTGGAAGGTTCTGGAGATGCGCTAGCGCCACGGACAGGAGTAGCCTCTTTACTGCTCTTGAATTCATACACGTCTTCTCCGCTACCCTTTCCTTCCATGTTCCCACTCAGCTGTGATCTGGGAGAGGGGTAAAAAAGGATGACATTAGAGCATTTTCAATTTGTTACAACATAAAAGAACGAGAATAATTTAATCTGCGATTATGAGGCCAACCTGCTGTTGGTAAAGGGTTCTCTTTCAGCGGGTTTGTTGGCAGTTTTCCTGTCATCCCTTGTCTTTATGTGGTGGAGCCGGAGAGTAACACGGGGAGATGCAGACTTCTCTACAGCTGAAATAAAACACAGAACAAATCTCGGATTAGGTATAAATAAAACTAGGGACGCCAAGTTGGATAAAGAAGGCACAGGGCAAAAAGACAGAACGTTTAGTCGATCCAGAAATACATAAAGTCGGTCAGTTATAAGAACTAAGGAATTAAAGGGTCACTGCTCCGACGGACATAACCTCAACAAGTCCTGGCCCGCCGGCCCGGCAGGCCACAAGTACGGCAGGGTGTACAAAGCGGTGTTCGCGCCCACGGCACACTCGCCGTCTTACACAAAATCGGCGCCGACCAAAACAAACAGAAGCAGGGAGAGCAGACGAATCTTGGGAACGATCAACAACCCCCTCCGGCCCCCTCCCCGCCCCCCACCACCGATCCCCTAACCCCTTAGGCGAGGGGTTCAAGGCTATTTCAGGTCACTCGCCACAACTCGCTAACCACTGCTCACGCTCCTTTCGACAACATTCACCTTGCCCCACGCCCTTTCTGCGATCCGCGGCACTCGGGACGGGGCCGCCGTGCACAAAATAAACGCAATCCGCCACCTGTGACCCGGGGACGATGTCGGGAGTTCCTCGAGAAAACACGAACGCGAAGGGGGAGGGGACCGGAGGGGACGAGCGTGACGGATGGGTAAACCTCGCCTCGAGCTCGAGCAGGCGAAGAAGGGGGAGAACTCCGCGGGACTGGTGCAGTGCGCCGCCGCTAGATGTCGCGAGCTGCCGCCCCCGGGCTGGAGACCCCAGGGGCGCGGGGTATACACGGAGCACGGGAGGACCCCGCCCGGGCCGCGGCTGATCTGGCCTGATCGACACTCGGAGACCATTCTCCAGATGCGACTGCTGGAGCGACGAGGACGGGGACGGGGACGGGGACCCACCTTTGTTCTGCGGCGGTGCTCTGCGCATCTCAGAGGGGGCTCCGGCTCCCCGAGCCGACGCCGTGCTGGTCCGTCGGGTCGGAGTCCTCGGCAGGACCAGGGCCCTGGCCGCGCCCTTGGTCGCCGACGTCGCCGGCGTGGCGGACGAGGACGTGGTCGCCGTGGAGGAGGACGTGGTCGCGGCGCCGTCGGCCCCGCCGCCGTCTACGCCGGCCGCGCCGGGCCCCGCGGGGGAGGGCGAGGGGCCGGCCACCGCCTCGGTCTCCTCGTCGGAGAGGTCGTCCGACTCGTCGCTGGAGTAGGCCTTGGGATCTGCAACCACGAGGAACACGCGCACACGTCATGAGTTTGAAGGAAGACAGACAGTTTCAGAGACAGTGTCAGAGACAGTCACAGAGACAGTGACAGGGCCAGCAAGGGTACTTTCCCTCTCGAAAAAGTACATACGCGCCCACCCCTCCGCCTGGATGCCAGTCCCCAGGAACTTACAGTCCCTTATGACAACTAAGGAAATTCCCATTTATCCTGCACGTCTCTATAATTTAAAAAATAAAGACAAAGAAAAAGCACTGTACGCGAATCGAATCGAACGGATGGGACCTGAACGCGAGGCCGCGCGATACTGCGGGACGCGCCCCGTCCAAGTGTCCGGGACGGGGCACTCGTAGGCAAGCCCGGCGGGCGCACTGCTGTAGCCCCGTCTCCCTCTGTCCCGGCCGGACCCGCGGGAGAGACAGAGACGGAGAGCCTGGTCATGTGTGCGTCGCGGCCACTTATGCCGTGCACGGGGCGAACGGGACACCAGGTGCGCGAGGGGGCGCCGCCGCGCAGATGTCTCCGAAGGGACGGCCGGGGAATCGGTACATTACACTTAGAATGCAGTGTAAGTGTGCCCTAAAGGAGGCTGCGGCTGGACCAGGATTGGAGAGAAAAACAGACGGGGAGGGAGAGAGAGAGAGACAGAGAGAGACACAGAGAGAGAGAGAGAGAGAGAGAGAGAGAGAGAGAGAGAGAGAGAGAGCGGCGGCTTTCTTGACCCAACGTGTCCTGGCATGTTCTGGTCCGGAGTGCAGCAGCGCCACGCACCTCGGTGCTCACCGCAGCGCCCGGAGTCCGGACCCGGCTAGGTGACTGACGGGGACGGGGAGGCCGCCGGAGGACCCCGGTCCCCGACACACACAAAGTCCATCCCCACCGCGGCGGGGGAGGAGACGGCAGACGGCACGGCCGCGCCAGGACAGTTGGAACAGTGCACTCGCAGCTCTGTCTGTCGCTGTCGCACACACGCGGCGACCCGTAACGTAGGCCGTGGGGTGCGAGTGGGACAGAGCTGCGAAGTCGCCGTGCCGTCGTGATCGCGGCCGCGACCTACGACAACGGCACTCGATCCCGTCCACTCCTCCTGCGGCGCGGCGCCCGGGCCGCGCGGGCCGCCGTCAGGCCGACACCACGCACCCGCGCTGCACTCACACACACACACACACACTCTCTCTCCCTTCTCATAGGGCTGCCATGGGTGTGACGCAGACGGAAGATGCGCGCCCGATTGAGAGAACACTGTCGGCAGCAGCAGCAGACTCTGTCCGCGCAAACACACTTGTCGCACGGTCACCACGCCAGACGCGGGAGATAAGGCGAGGCGGTCGGCATTCCACTGGGCACGCACACACACCCACATACACGCACGCACGGACACACTGACGACGACACTTGCTGTGGTGGTAGTGCACCACTGACCGACAACGCCGGGCACCCGCACATATGATGATGACGACGACGCGTGTGTGTGTAAGCGCACTTCCGAAACCGAATCCGCGCAGCCATCGGCTTTAAGGCTCGAACAATATATCAACAGGTCAGCGGCAGCGGCCGCGGGGTGCACCGCGGGGCCGGGCTGCAGCGGCGGCTGCAGCGGCCGCCGGTCTTCCCTCCGCGACACGCGCCGGGCACGCGCCGGGCACGCCGCACCACGCTGACACTCACTGTCGGCAACACTCGCTGGCCGGCGGCACTGTATCCGGTTCTTGCTGCGCCGTGCTGCGGGAGGCCGGACTTGGGGCCTCGGTGAGCGGTGTCGGCGCGACGACGTCGACGACGGCGGACTCGGAGGAGAGCGCGCGCGCGCGCACGCCGGTGCGGTCCGGCCGGAGGGCAAGCAGGCCCGGGCCGACGAGGACGACGCCGAGGCGAGGATACGGCCGCCTACGCGGGACCGGGGCCGGGGCCGCGCGGAGCCGAGCCGAGCGCGCCGAGCCGAGCCGAGCCGAGCCGGGCACCCTCTCGTCACCGGTCCTCGCCACGATCTGCCTCTCCGCCATCTTGCCCGGCCGGATGGGCGGGTCCCCCTCCCCTCGGCGCGGGGCGCGGCGCCGCCGAGCCGAGCCGGGCCGGGCCGGCACACCCGAGGCCCCGCCCCCCGGCGGCAGGCCCCGCCTCCGGCCGCGGCAGCCGCGGCGGCCGCGAGGCCCCGGCTCGACTCGAACGCGACTCGGCTCGGCTCGGCAGCGGGCCGGGCTGGGAGAGGACCTGGTGGGCCTGCCTGGGAGAGGGGCCCGCCCGCGGCCCGGGAGAATTTGAAAACAAGAATAACACCGCCGCGCGCGGCAACTATTTTATGGGGAAAATTTTCAGGGCTCATAACTCTGGCGTTCAATAAAATGAATGCAGGTGGCGTCGAGTGCCCAGGTCCTGGGGCGCCGGGACGACAGAGGGAGGGGGGGGGGGGTCTGAGCCGCCGCCGCTCCGAGGCACGTGCGCTCGGCGCACGGGGGAAAAAAAAGTGCAACTTCTGTGCTCTCAACTCTGCTCTCAACGACCGCGGGGTTTGGCGAATGCAGTTATCATTCACGACAGCAGCGCCTCGACAAGCTCGGCGCACTGCAATAAGCCTTCACATTCCGACCCGAACCGCGGCGCAGGTGGACTTGGGCGGCCGTCAATGGTATCGGGGCCTCCCTGTCCCCGTGTGGAGGCAGGCCACGGCGGGCTGCCTGCGGCGAGGCGGTGCAGAACGTGTATGACGGGGACGTGCGGTCGGCCCGCGGCCCGCGGGTGCGGCCGGCACGCGGCCCAGCCCCTGAACCGGCGCCACCGGCCGAACTACTACACAGCCATTTCCCGCCAAGTAGTGCTTGAATATAAAACGAGAAAGGGGCGAGGTGCACGGCGAGGCGAGGAGGGGCGCGGCGACAGGCGGCGCCTCCGCGGGGTACCCAGGAGCAAATGATTTCTCTCTCTCTCCCTCCCCCCCCCCCCCCCTCTCTCTCTCTCTCTCTCTCTCTCTCTCTCTCTCTCTCTCTCTCCGTCGTCTCTGGTCTTGTCTGTGCGTAATGCAATACCGTCCCGCCTTAACAACGCAATTATTTTCAGCTCGGGAGCTCGAGCTCGTCCGGGTGATTATGTACAGCGTAGTAAGGCCGAGGCCGCGGGGGACGCCGCTCGAGCACGGGGGGGTCGTCTGCGTGCGCCTCGAGGGCGGCGCGGCGGAGCAGCGAGCTCGAGATCACAGAGCAGCTCCTCCTAGAGCGCACGCCACGCCACGCCACGCCACGCCCGCGCTCACAACATGCTTGCAATTATTATTAAAAGGCGTGCAAACGATCCGTTTTACTTTACGGCCGTTCCGTACGGCCAGGGCAGGGCACCGCATGGCACCGCAGCACGGAGCCGGCTCATGACTCATGGCCTCACGGCTGGCCTCATGGCTGGCCTCACGGCTACGGCCTGCTGCCGCGCCGCTGCAGCTCGCTTGCTTTTCTATACCATCCTCGGCAACGTTTCGTTTCGCACAGTTTGGCAAGACGACGTCGACGACTGCACTCGCAGACGAGCGAAGATCCCTAAGCCTTTTAAAAAAATTAAGGTAAACGAGTACTGGACTAAATCATTCTTAAAATGATACATAGACTTTTCTCCTATAGAAAACTGTTAAAAAGAGAGCAGGGAAAACTTTGGTAGACAAAATTTAAGCTGCCTTCAATTGCTGGTAGTACTTCCCATAATATTTTTTTTTCCAATTTAAGCATGGATTTCACTCATAGATTCGCCACAAACTCGGTGCTGGCGGGCGGGGCGCGGGCGGGCACCAGAACCCTGACCTGGGTCATACCGCTGCTGGCGACTCGACCGTCTCGCTGCCGGCCGGCCAGCCTACACACGTCCCCGCGATCACCCCCCCGCGGGGGCGCCTACCTGTGCGGCCGCGGCGTATAAATAGCCCCCCTCTCTCTCTCTTCTTACTCCTCCCCCCCCCCCCTCTCTCTCTCTCTCTCTCTCTCTCTCTCTCTCGCACGTGGAGGGTCAGCCGGAATGCCTCCTCCTCCATCACGACCTCACCGGAAATTCCGACCCCATAGACACGTAATATGTGAAGGTGTCGGCCGCGCTCAGCTGTCCCGTCCCTGCTATACTCCCCGCAGGTCCCCGCTGGCCCCCGCTGGCCCCCACCACCACGCACCACGTGCCGTGTCGGGCTGCCGGGCCCCGGCCTCTAGGCGGCGCGGCGGCGGCGGCGCAGGCCCCCCCGGCCTTCCACCACCAGCGCCACGCGGCCGGGTCCCACGCTGCGATGTGCGCGCCACGCCGACCACGTGCCGCCAAAGCGCTGCACCGCGAACCACGTCCTCGCTGCACCGCGCCGCGCCGCGCGCGCCCCGTCATCGAAGCGAGCGCACCTTCGTCGAAATGTTAACTCATTAACACATGCCTAGCGATCAGCACTGTACTACACCACGATTCTCGTTCAGAAACTGGCCAGCCGTCAAACCAAGTGTATTTTTGACTGGCGCCGATTATACATTTCGAATTTAGATTGACTGCTAAGGAGCGTTTGCCGATTAGCCGTTCGTGTTTTCGACTGTACAGAAGCGAGCGCCCCCTCGGCAACACGGTTTCGCGCCGCGCTCTCCAAACAACGAAACTCAGAAAGAGACCGTTTCTCGTTTCCGAGAAGAGTTTCTCTCTCTCTCTCTCTCTCTCTCTCTCTCTCTCTCTCTCTCCTCTCTCTCTCTCTCTCTCTCTCTCTCTCTCTCTCTCTCTCTCCCTCCGCTGCCCCTCGCCACACTCACCGCTCATGAGGGCGATGACGTTGGGCCTGGCCACGTCCAGCGGCGTCTTGCCCCGGTTGTTCCGCAGGTGGGGGTCCGCGCCGTGCCGCATCAGGAGCCTTACCAGCTGCGAACAGAGACGGACAGGCGGCCGATGCTTTCAGCTCAATCTTAAATTTTACCTCTCTCATGACTCATTTCTACTCTTAAGACTTTCTTTCACTTTGTACTTCTTTTTTTCTACTTTTTTATGCACTTTTTTTAAAACTTTTTTATACTTTTTGGCTTTTCTCACGTTTCGATTTTTTTTTTACAATTTTCTATTTTTCCCCCCATTTTTTGACTCTTATTTTCACCTTTAACTTTTTTTTAAAAAATCTTCGACTTTCCCCACGTCTTCACGTCCTTTCAGTAACGTTGTGTACTTCTCGGCCTTCTCGGCCCGCGGCGTGCACCAACAGTACATGAATACTCACCTTGAAGTGGCCGTTGACGGCGGCGTCGTGGAGCGGCGTGTCGTTGTCCCAGCCCTTGGCGTTGACGTGCGCGCTGGCGAGCAGCAGGGCGCGCGCCACCCGCAGCCAGCCGTGGTTACTCGCCTCGTGCAGCGGCGTCCAGCCTGGCGACAACAAGACCACCACGGTCATGCCCGGCCCCGCGGGGGGGAACCTCCGCGTCCGCTTATTACGTAACGGCGGACGCCTCCGCGGCCGCGGCCGGGCCCAAGGCCGTCGCACCGCGCACTGGGGGGCGCTCCTCCACGCCAAAGAATGTGTGTGTGTGTGTGTGTGTGTGTGTGTGCGCGCGCGCGCGAGCTCCTGACACGCTTCCTGCACTTCTTCCACTAATGACGCCCACACACACACACACACGCATTCGGCAGAAGCTCATAGCAAGCCCAAAAAAAAAACGCACGAGCTCGCGCCGCGCTGACGACTTGGTGTGGAGGGAGAAAAAAAAATCTGATTTGCTGCATTAGTGTTATACACAGTGTGCGTGTGTGTGTGTGTGTGCCGCTGACCGCAGAACGAGCAGCAGCGTGGCTCCTCCGGACAAAAATATTTCATTTGCAGTCCTCTCTTTACGATGCCGCAGCCCCTCTGTCCTGTTAGTGCCGCTCCCGAGCTCTCTCTCTCTCTCTCTCTCTCACACACACACACACACTCTCTAAGAGTCTCTCTCTCTCTCTCACACACACACTCACATTTTTTACTCAAGGCACACAGCTGCAATTTTAAACCCCGCGCGGTCGCAGACGACAGTGGGCGGTCGGTGGGTGGGGGTGCTAGCAGGCAGAAGGGGTTGCTTCGCTTCTCGGATCACGCCAGAGGCAGCCAGAGGCAGCCAGAGGCCGCAGAGATGCCGCCGCCAGCAGCCCGGGTGGTGGGTTTCGCGTGTGATGCAAATATAATACACGTACACTATACCTATATATACATGCGCTGCGCGACAAAAAAAAATTAAAAAATACGAAACAGTTCTGGCAGAGCGCCTCGTGGTTACCGACGAACGCGGATGTTTTGACGCGCGGCGGAGAGGTCGAGGATTTCTAAATCGAAATACTATTTAACATTAGGACAGTTCGGTATGCGAATAGACAACGGGTTCCTAGAAGAGCCTAGCCCTGCCACGAGTCGCACCTATAGGCGGCTCACGAGCCTTATCAGCAATTACAATTTTTTTTTCTTTCTGAAGCCTCAGCTGTAGTTTTGCATAGGGGGAGAGAAGGGGATGAGGGAGAGGAGGAGGAGAGGGAGGAAGAGGGAAGAAGAGGAGGAGAGGGGAGGGGAGGAGGGGTCAAGGCTCCCCAAGACCTCATGACGGCAATCCCAAACAACACAGCGCCGTTTGTCATAGACAAAGTCCCTTCCGAGAAACACTGTCCGTCTTTGATAACAACGTCTTCACAGAGACTCTCTCCCTCTCTCTCTCTCTCCTCTCTCTCTCCCCTCCCTCCTGGGACCATGAGTCGGCGGCCACGTCTCCGTCGTCCAGAACAGGACTGCTGGGCAAGATGAACCAAACCCGTTCGAGAACAACGGGCCGCCCTTGTCCAGCCCAGCCCCGAGTGTGCGCCTCGACTTGTGATCATACTATACATATATATATACACATAATGTGTGTGTGTGCACAGCAGAGCTTGATACAATGTTGCACCGGTGGAGAGTTATCGGGGAAGCACTCGTAGCCGGAGGCCGGCAGGAATGCCTCAAGTAAGTCGACGGCAAGCACGCCTTTTGCGTACTTACACGTGCAGGCGATTACACAAGGCAGGAATCGGACGACATCGCGGAGAGAGAGAGAGAGAGAGAGAGAGAGAGAGAGAGAGAGACTCAGTGTATCCTGGCCGAGGCCTGAACGGCGGTGACAATATGCGCTTACCCGAAATATTGTACATATTGCCTTACAAAAAAAAAGATTCGGACGCCAAAAATTAAAAGAAAATGGTGCTGCGAATAGCGATGAGAGCATTATTAGGCGGTAATGACGACGCGGTGCGACGCGGCTGCGCGGAATGAATGACTTCCCTTATCGCTTCAAAATACAGTATCTAAACTTGGGGTCGTTATCACAACTTAGTTTACGACGGGCGCTGTGCACAGCACGGTGCGGGTGGCGCCGGCGACCGTGGGGGGCTGCAGCCGCTCCCATGGCCCGTGTGTACCTGTGCGTACAACCCCTGCAACAACTACCCTTCCTAAGAGAGAGAGAGAGAGAGAGAGAGAGAGAGAGGAACAGAATTCATTTTTCCCCGCCCGAGGACGAACGTGCGTTACCGCAGCGCGTGACCTTCAGCCGCGACCCTCACCGGCACCGGCGGCGGCCGGGCCGCACGGGAAGGAGAAGGAAAATCGGACACATTTCCAGGCGACGTGGACGGAATTTCGGAAATTTCGCACGCATTACGGTCTTTCTGGCCGGGGCCTGGCGGGGCCTGGCGGGGCCTGGCGGGCGCGGTGCGGCCGGGGGCCCGGCCCGGCTGAGCTCGTGGAGTGGAGCAGCGGGCCCACCGCGCCGCCGCGTCGAGCCAGACGGCGATGCGGCAACGCCGCCCCCCGGCCCCACTTCCCCCACCGCCCCGCTGCAGCCCCGCGCCGCCCGCTCTCTCTCTCTCTCTCTCTCTCTCTCTCTCTCTCTCTTGCACAGCGATGGCTTTAGGGCCCCTCCCGGCCCCGTCCCAACGTTACAAACAGATTCGTCCGTCCGTCGCCGCCGGGTCCTTACGACGCCACAACACCGCACACCGGACACCCACCCCTCTGATAAGGTGTGCCCCGTGCACCACCACCACCACCACCACCACCACCACGGCGGTGTTAGCACCCACAGCCCGCGGGTACTGCCCCGACGACGGCACGCCCTCGCGGCCGCTACCCCCAACAGCGTACCGCGCCACACACAGCCCCGTCACGGCGGCGGTCATGTCACGACCAGGGAAGCCGGAGAGCGACCGGCGCAGGGGCGTAGCCAGGGGGGGGGGGGGGGGGTCTCAAAAAACAGAAACCAGAGGCAATAAGCCGCGGCGCACTATCACCCCCTCCGAAAGCAAAGTCTGGCTAACTACGCCCCTGAACCGGCGGCCGCGCGCCAACGGCTGTAAGCGAACGCACGGCACAGCAAGACGCGGCCGCGTGCGCCTCCCGACGACGACAACCTGGCCACGGCGGCGGTCCTCCCCCCCCCCCCCCCCCCATCCGTCCCCCGACAGTGCCGTCGGCCGGACACGACGGGAGAACCCCCCGCTGGCGCCGCCGCGGTTCTCAGAAGGGCGGCGATGACGCTACGTTTATTCCGCGCACGACGACTCCGGACCGCGGCCGGGGCTCGAACCCGCGGCGTTCGCGGCGCAAGGCCCGCGGGTCCGCCGCTGGCCTCGTCCGGAATGTCCGTCCGCCCCAACACCGTGAGTCATGGAATGGCGGCCCCCGCCGCGGGCCCGTGGCCGCCGCGGCGCCCGGCCGAGGCGCTGACGCCGCCGTCCCCTGCTGTTGCGTGGTCCACCTGACCGGCTGGCGACGCCGCCGTCATGCCACTTAGGCCCTCCAAGGACTCCGCCTCCTTCGCCTCCTCCCCGCCCCGCCCGGCCCGGCACGTCCTTGAGCCACTGACTCGCGCCGCCGCGGCCGCTCTGTGCTTCGCTATGCTTTTCCTCGGCCTGATCGCCATCTCGCTTCGACCTCCGAAACAGGAAATCTCTCTCTCTCTCTCTCTCTCTCTCTCTCTGACACAGCCTGCTCCCCGCCCAGAAGGGCAACGTTAGTTACGCCATTTTCTCAAGCAGCCCAGGGTTTTACAAACGTAAGTAGTGATGGGATTTGATTGGCGTGCATTCCGCGACGCGACAACGGCCGGGGCTGGTGAACTGGAATTTCAAGGGGGCGTTGTAAGTAAAAGTTGTAAGTGCAGAATGAAATGACAATTTCACCGGCCCGCTCAGGGGCAGCGGGTGCGAGAGAAAAGTTCCCCGAATTTTGACACATTCCACGGTCGCATTGGCAGCAGCAGGCTGCACGATGGAACGGAGCGGGGCGCCGGAGGGAGGGAGGGAGGAGGGGAGGGAGGAGGAGAGAGGGGGGGGGGGCTCAGAGCCGCGGAGGCAGGCAGCGCCACGCCAGCCTACGCCGCGCAGCCGGCGGGGCCCGGCCCGGCCCAGCGCCGACCCGGCAACGCCGCGCGGCATGCCATTCCACAGCGGTCGGGAGTGCGAGCGAGACAGACGCACGGAGGGGAGTGTGAGAGAGAGACAGAAAAGGGAACGGCCGCCGGATCGACCGAGAGAGACAGAGAGTACGGAACAAAAGGGATAGTGTGTGTATGTGTGTGAAAGAGAGAGAGAGAGAGAGAGAGAGAGAGAGAGAGAGAGAGAGAGAGAGAGAGAGAGAGAGGGATGCGGGGGGTGCAACGCTGGTCGGTCGTTCCTGATGCAGTGGCGGATGGGCCGCGCCACGCCCTGGGCCATGCGCCCGGGGTGTGCTGCCGCTGCCCTCACACCTTCGGCCCTTCGGCCAGGTCCGGCCCGGGGCGGTCGGGTGCACCTCGCTGCACTTCGCGCGCCGCGGACCTGACCGTCGCGCTCCAGATCGCGGGCTCAAATACTCACCGGCAAAGTCGGCGACGTTGGGGTCGGCGCCGGCCTCGAGCAGCCGCTCCACCTGCGACAGGTCGCCGCGGATGGCGGCCAGGTGCAGCGGCGTCTCCCCGCGCTCGTTCCGCGCCCGGGACCTGGACGGCGACGGGTTGGCGGCCGCCGCCGCGACCGCGGGGCCGGCGGCGGCCGAGGCCCCCGACGGCGCCCCCCCGGGCCCTGCGGCCGCGGGGACGGCGGCGGAGGCCCCGTCAGCGGCGGCGCCCCCACCTGACCCCGGTCCCGGTCCTGCAACAGGGAGAAGAACAGGACGGTCACAAGGGTCACGGAGATAGCGTCTCGACGGGCGGACCTCCATGCACGCGGGGGTGCGACGGAGAGGCGACGACCTGGACGCGGTGCTCCGTCTCTGTCGCTCACGGCCGTAGCGCCCCGCACGGGAGGGACAAGGACAGAGAGCCAGCCCCCAGGGCGGGGATGGGCCGAGCGCCGCCGGTGGCGAACTAATACATTTATTGATCGGTCGGGGGTCATCCGTCAGCTGGGGGGCAGGGCCAGGCGCGGCAGGTGCACGCTGCGGGAGTTCGCGGGCCCCCCTTCGCACCGTGATTTACGGACGGTCCCCCGGCCCGAGTCGGAGGTGTAAAGAGGGGCGCCGCCGGCCCGGTGCAGCGAGCGGCGGTGCAAGCGTGGGGAACCTCTCTAGCGTAGGCACGGGGAGGCGCGTTGCTCAGTGCAGCAGGCGGTGCAGGTTAGAGAGACTCGGGGGCGGAGGGGGGCTCTCTACCCTTAGGTACGGAGAGGCACGCGTTCGAGTCGCCGCGCTCCGTGCATTTCGTTCCCGCGAAGGCCGCGCCACGCCACGCCGAGGCCCGCGTCCTAGAATTCTCACTGGTCGCGGCCAATTGAGAGTCGCAGCCCAGACGGCTCCGTCCGGCGGGCCGCGGCTGTTACAGTGTTTTCCAATGAGGACGTTGGCAGGTCCTCCTCGGACTGACGTCAGGCCGGGCGGGACTCGTGGCCGACACCGCCTCTCCAGGACTGTAGAGAGACTGTAGGAGCCTCTCTATGCAAAGTATAGGGGGCGCGCTGCCACCATCATCGCGGCTCTGTGGCCGTATGGGTAGGGTGGCTCACCAGTGGCCTAAAGGTCGTGGGTTCGAGTCTGGCTTGTTCTTCAAAATTTTTCTTGTGTCTGCGCTTGAGAGACAGAGGGTAAAATATACTTTCGAACGTGGCGTCGGTATGGCTGTCTGAACGGCCGTGCGCGCTGCGTCACTGAGAGATGTAAGCGTTGGGTTTCAACTTGAAGATTCCCGCAGCACGGTCGGGCTTACCCCCGTTCCCGGGTCCGAGGTTCTCTCGGTCGCCCGGGGTTTCCGGCGGGGGGGCTCTGTGTCTACCAAGGAAACTTGGTTCGGAGACTCGGGTGTATGCTACGGGGGTACCTAGGGTTCGGTACCTTCGTTTTCGCTCCCTGTGAATCTGGCAGACGAGGACACGCCGTCGCGACTAGGGTTCGTCGTGAAGTACAGCAGCTTCGGCTGTGTACGATATAGGAAAGCCTACCTCCCCCCCAGTCCGCTCGGGAGTGGCCGCAGTGCCACAGACCAACCAGCCAGTCGAAGGGAGTTGATTCCGGAAATCTGGCTGGCGGAGGGGGCTACATTGACCGTTGCGGAAGCGTGCCCCTGAAAAAGGCCGCTGCGTCGTGCCTGTGTCTTAGCGGCGGTCGATACCTGGTACACCGGTTCCCATTCGAACACCGAAGTTAAGCAGGAGGGTTCCAGGCGGAGGCCTGGGACGAGGTAGTGCCCACCCATTTTTGCATTTTAAAAAAGCATCCACATATTTCTAAGCGAAACAAAAATATTTTCGTTTTGAGTTTTGGTCACGGTAGGAATGACTTTTTAACCTATTTTGGGGTGGGTAGCAGCTCAGAACACAGGAACCATAAATGATCGCAAAGTTTTCATTCCAGTCAATGGCAATGTCCGGTCCAGTCACCAGTCAGTGTACACCCGTCCGCGAACTGAGGCCCCCCTCGGCGACAACCCTTCCGTCGGCCGCGCTCCGTTAGCGGTGCAGCGGTGTCCGCGGGCCTGCTGCCGTCAGCATCCCCCGTGACTGCCGCCGGCGAGCCCGCGGGGCGAAGCCGACAGACGCCCTTCTGACGCCCTTTCCCGAAATGAAAATTCAACGCCGACAGCAAAAACGGCGAGAGAGAGAGAGAGAGAGACGGGGGGGGGGGGGGGGGGGGCTGGAAAAAGAGCGAGGTACTACGCGTTGCGGGGGCGGCTCCAAGCGAGAAAGACGACCCCCTCCCCCCCACCATCCCCCTGGCAATCAATACGGGCAGCGGGGGGCGAGCTGGCAACGCCGCGCGCGCGGGCCCGGGGCGCGGGGCGGCGGGGGGCGGCGCAGCGGCGGCGGTAGCCGTGGCGGCAGCCCGCGGCCCGCGGGGCTCGAGGCGCAGGGCGGCCGCTGGGCCGGGCCGGGCTCCAAGGCGGGCCCGCACACGGCACAGCAGCCGATGAAAACTTAAAGGGGAACATCCCATCCAAAGTACCAAAAACCACGCCCCGGCCGCCTGCCTCCCCCGGGCAGGACGCGGCCGGGCGTCGGCGGGGGGCTCCGGGTCCGCGATGACGCCCGCCCCGGGCAGCGCGAGGCCCCCGACGACGGCGCTGCAGCACCGCCACGACCACCGTCATGTGCTGCTCGCACGTGCGCCGCCGGCGGCCGTCACCGGACCACGTCCGGCCCGCCGGCCCTGCGGCTCGCCTTTATCTGCCCGCCGCTGGAAATCTCTGAAATGGCCGCGGCAACCCGACACGACACGGCCGTGCGGGGTGCGGCAGGTACCCGCCGCCGCCGCCGCCGCCGCCCCGCCCCCACAGGATGTCCGCTCCGCCGCCCCGACGGGCAGGTGTCGGTGACGGGGCCGCGGCCCGGGTCAACACTTGGTCACCGCCCGCGGCGCCTCCCCCAACACCCCCGTCACCCACCAATTTCCCGACGATTTCCCCCACGATCGCGTTCACGGTCTCATGTCTGGGCGCGGCGGCCTGTAAGTGTGTTGTAGGGGTGCCGTCCGTCCCCGCGGGGCCCCTCGGCCCACGGCGCCCCGGAGCTGCGCGCTGCAGGCCGCGACTTCGGCAGTAACGGCCACCATACAGTGTGGACCGCGCGCCCGCGCCCCGCTTTACGGCCCATCCACGACGCATGGGGTGTTAGTACTAGCGGTAGTACAGCAGGGGTGGTCAGACTGCCATCTACCCTCCCAGACATAACGGCATGTGCCCCCAGCGCCGGGGCGGGGACTCGCGTTCGACGTAGAATGGCGACACACACACACACGCGCGCGCGGGACGGGCCTGCCGAGCCAAAACCGTCCACCGCCCCAAAACCCCGAATCCTGTTTTGCGGGGCGAGTTCGAGCTCCAATATGCACGCGCGCCTTTCAGGCCTCGGCCAGGACTCACTCTCTCTCTCTCTCTTTCGCTCGCTCTCTCACGCACAGACGCAAACACAAAATGAATACAAATTCGAAACAGGTTTTGGAAACCAGTTTCCGCTTTATTCCCTCGTTAAGGGGACGTCTGGGCAAATAGGAGCGGCAAGCGGCGTAACGCCGCCGACGGGACGAGCCGTGCCTTAGTGCGGTGTAAGCGCAGCCTCAGTGCAGCCTTGGCGCGGCCTTAGTGCGGCCCCGGGTGGACGGGTGTCTTGCCGTCCGGTTGCGCGCGGCCATGCGGCCGCCGGCGCGGACCATATGGTCATCATGATGGTACCCCGATGGTACCCGCCGCTCTCGGCACCGCCGCCGCTACCGCTGCCGCCGCCGCCACCAGGCTTGGCTACCCGGCTAAGAATAGTACCGTCGGTGTATAACCCCGGCCGCGAACGCGTCGCCGGCCGCCCGGCCCCAACACAGGAAATCACGCGGGGCATCGAGACATTCGGGCCGCGATGACGCGGGGGCCGTGGCCGTCGCCCGCGTCGTGTCGTGTCGCGGATTTGTAAGACAAGCGCGACGCGGAGAGGCGCAGCAGCGCAGCGGATCCCCGCCAGATCTGATCTGATCAGGGGGACGAGAGAGAGAGAGAGAGAGAGAGAGAGAGAGAGAGAGAGAGAGAGAGAGAGAGAGATGGGAATGAATGGCTCGCCGCGAATGAATCATTTACCCCGTGACGCCACTCGAGTTGCTCCGCATACTCGCACACACACACGCGCGCGCGCACACACACACACCTGATTGTCCATTAGCCTACTTTCCGCGCGCGCGTTCGAATTAACCGCAGAGTACCGCGTCCTGCATTGCTCCCCCCCCCCTCCCCCGGGAATACTTGATGATGATTAGTGCGCATGCACGCGCGCTGAGAAGGCGCCGCCGCCGGCACGGCACGAGCGCACGCACGCGGGCACAGACGCACGCACGCCTCTGGCGGCTCAGAATGCGCCGCGACCACAGACACGCGCGCGCGCACACAGGAAACGTGCTTAAAATTCCACTCGGCACGAGTCGGAGTCAATGGATGTCTTGAATGGCCCCCGCCCCGCCCGATAGCTTCCACGCTTATCTGTCGCCCCATTTTCGAGCCCTATAATGACGGCGGACCATTTTGATCCTTTTAAACCGGGCGGACACCCGATAAGAGAAGCCGGGGAACGTCGTCAAGACGAGTTCGGAGTGCCGCGAGAGTGCTTAGAGTGCGGCAGCGGTGTCGCCTCCCTCTCAGTCTCAGCGAGCGAACGCGCCAACAAGCGCCATCTAGCGGCCGCGTCCGAAGTCACCGCCAGTTGGAGCTGTCGCTGTCGTTGCCCCGCGCGCCCAGGGACACTGTGGCGACGCTCCGGCCGCCAGGGTGCGCCACCAGCCGGCCCGGGGCACTGGCCCACCGGCACCCACCCGCAGGCCCCCGCCCCCCGGCCACCCCCTCCCCGACCGGCTGAAAACTGAAAGAGGAAACTTGGCCAGCTGATCGGGGGTCGGGTCGGGTCGGCTCGGCCCCTTGAGTTCCTCCTGTCGTCGCTAGTTGTCACCGTTGCGGCCGGCTCGTTGGGTTCGCTCGGTGGGCTGAGCGACCTTTTCATGGGACAATTGTTCTAGATGTCCGAACCCCAGACAACATGGAGCAGGATCTAGGGAGGCCGCGCACGGAGAGGCTATGGCCGGGACCAGACGGGACGGGAGGGCCTCAAGCAGCCGTCAGTCACAGCAGGTAAATCATAACCTAAAATGGCATGTCTCTACAGGTGTAGTGAAAAATGTTTTTAAATGTTTCTAAAAATTGTTTACATCTAGGATCCACCGGCAGAGCACTACAGAAAGTAGCCTGTCACAATCCACAACACTTGATGGAGTGACAACATGAAAAATGTGGGACTGATCTGTCATATGACATCCGGCACAGGTATGTGGAACACAACCCAACCCCACCATAATTTGAAATCCACTTTGTAAATCTGATGCAACCTCGATGTAATGTAATCTAAAATTCTGGTTTCAGGGAGCATTTACCTTGGTTGTCATCCGATGTCATCTGCATCAGGAGAGCCAGTTGCTGACGTTCTGAGACAGGAGCTGTAGCTCCTCGAATGCCTTTGGAGACTTTAGCACGAACTGTGGAGCCAGGCATGTTGAAATCATCACCTTGTTGAGCCGAGCCTGTACAACATAAAAGGTATGATTGATAAAGTATAAGATATATAGTAGCAGATAGTAAACAGATTTTTAGTATTTAATATTGTAGGTGTTAAAGGGAGAGAAAGCTATAGTTATCGGGAATACTTAGTGATCATTCAATCAATTTTTGTCATTAATTTTCTAAGTGATGATTTATTATAAAGTCATACATTTCCCTGAGTAGACAGGAAAATTTTTTATCAAAGAGGTGAAACATATTTTTCATTTTTCTAAATAATTTGATGATTGAGTCTACATCTTAACGAGTAACAGGTATGCGGGAATGAGACTGATTTTATAATTTAAAGCTGGAAAGAATGTCCTCCGCTTTAAAGTAAGCTTAATTCAGGAATTATCATCTCCAGAGAATCATAATAGCTTACCCAGATATGGCTATCGTGAATTTAAGATTCAGAGGCACCATTGTCATAATAAAGCACTGGCGTGCCAAAGATTAAGTGAGAGGTGCAGTTGTTGGTAGTGCTCCAACTAGAATTTCTGAATCTGGATTCTGAATATCAGTCGAATTAGGCTATGAATCAACGCTAGAATGGAGATTATTCTCGTTATGTTTGAGAGAGCTGCGTCCCCGGTGACGGCTCAAACGCACACTGAACTGGCCGAAGTGGCCCCAGGGTAGAGAATGCACAGCAAGGGTTTTGAGGTTATATGCTTAGTTGTTTTTTTGTCTTTTGATGCCTCAGCGCAACTGCCCAGCAATGTGTCAACACATCTCGCCGCTACTTTCAAAAAATAGCTACGAATCTGTGCAGTTTTCAGCGTGAAAAATGACGTTTTCAGCGAAAAATTTACGAAATCGATCGTGGGTAGGTACGAAAATCATGGGCCGTGGTTCTCTGTATGCCTGGAAACTGTGTCCTTAAGCATGACCTAACGAAAATATAAATCGTGAATTTCAGTCTGCACATATTCTTGTGTGTGAAAGCCGATTTTAATGAAAATGGGGAAGATTTTAAGAGCGACGTGCACCGGCCAGTGCAACATTCCTTAAGGTTCATTCGAATGCCGTTAAGCACACGTCCTGAGAACGTTCCCCTTATTTCCATTCGGTCCAAAATGTGGACGGACCTTTGATCTCACCTGTAGTAAGTGGTATTAAACCAGTTTCGTCCCGAAAAAGGCCAGAATATCGACACGCTGCGATTTCAAATTCAAATCGCGACAAATCACAACAAAAATACTGCGCACTGCCTTGTGCAACTGAAGGTCCTGCGCTCCGTGGCGCTTAAGCTTAACGACTTCGTAAAGGGGTTCCTGGGGTTTCCGCGGGCTTGTTATTTTTAAAAACCCGTTATTCCGTCCGGAAAACCGGAGCAAGGGGACCTTAAGAGTTAAACGCGGTTTTATTGGGCTGGTTTCCTTTCGGAGCTTTCGGGCGAAGGCGAAGCCAGCGGTTCGAGTTCGAGTCGTGATTGGTGCGTTGCCAGTTCGCCCCGGGCGGGACGTTAGGTTTAGCCGACGTAACGTTGCTCGTTTCGAGCAGTTTCCGCGTGGTTTTCGCCTCGGTTCCGGGCCGCGGGCCGCGGTGTATGGTAACACCAATGAAACACCGGCGCATGCTGTACCCACCGCAAAATGTGATTTGCAATTTGCGAGGCAGTCCGGTGCGATGTGTACACTCGTCCCCTGCGACAGAGCTGACAACAGCGCGAAACGCGCCGCGCGCTGGCATGAGTTCCCTAGCGTTACACGGGCTAACTAACTACGGGCACTCCCTAACTCGCCCCTAACACATGACTAAGGCACTAACCACAGGCCGGGAGGGAGGGGGGACTAGGAGGGCGTGTTAAGCAAGGTGCCTTGAGGTACGGGATCAAATGCGCTCAAGGGGTGAGAGTGGGTCCTGGCGAAGGCGGTCGGAGGGGGGTGGGGTTGGAAACGTAGGTGGAAACGGAACCTCTACTCGGATGATGGCTTCGACTCGCGACTTAAGCATTCTTTTAATTAAGACACTGTCCTGCTCTAGCCAGCTGAAGCGTTTTGCGGCCCACTCCCTATTCCCTTTTCAGCTTTTAACGGGCACGTTGCTTGGCCATCTCTTCGCGTTATTCGGTTGGAAATTCGATCGCAGGCCGACCCAGACCCGGAGCGGCCTTGGGGTTGCTATGACGTGCGAGTGAAGGTAAAAGAAGCTCCGTGGGCAGGGGCCTAGCTAGCCTGTGCGGGATAGAGGGTCGTGCGAGAGAGAGAGGGGGATCGATGTTGTGATGTGATGCTGCGCACATTGCGGGCGTAAGGGTGGATCGGGGTGGGGGGCAGCGGCTGGTACCAACAAGGACGCAGTCCCCCTCCCCCACGACCCCCCGCAGCGCCCCGCATCGCCCGCGGAGCTGACCTGCAGGGGAGGCCCCCGTTCACCCACCCCTTTGGAGCATGTCTGCGACTCGGTGAAGTGCCTCAGTAGGTCCTTTTTGTCTGGCGTTCGCGTTGAAAAGGGTCGTGGTTCCGGGGCAGAGTGGGTTCGGATCGTTTCGCTCCGGGCGCGGGTTGCGGGGTCGTTGTCGTATTCAGGCTGGAGTCGCAGGGGGAGGGAGGGAGAGGGAGAGACCAGTGTCGTCTGCTACTGCAGAGGAACCCCTAACCGCAGCCGAATGTAGGTCAGTTTTCGTTTTCCCCCGGGTTTTGCGCTCGCGCGGGAGCCTGGGCCGTCGGGTTTGTCGGCGTGTGGTGCCGTGTGGGCGGGCCGCCAGGAGCGGGAGCGGCCGTCGCTTCGTCCGCGGCGCCGAACTTGGTCCCGAGGCGCACGTTACATAACCTGCGTTCTGGACTTTACTCTTATCAGTGCGGCCGAGCGACGCGTATCTCCCGCGGCTGCCAGAGCGCACTCGCAATTCCACGGAGCGGTGGGCTGGGCTGCGCGGGCCATGTCCCCCGACCACTCCCCGAAAGTGACCAGGACACGCGCCTGGAGTCTGGCAGTGTCGTACCTGCTCGTCACCTCTCTGGCCTTCTGTTTTTCCAGCGAGGTCCGGCAGTTCATCATGGCCGTGCAAATACTGGATGGCAGCCACCTGGCCATCTGCGCCATCATCACGGTGGCGATGCAGCTCATTTTTTTCACCATCGCTGCAACCTTCCAGTTTGACAAGGTGACGGACTTTGCCGGAGGGGTCAACTTTATTATCCTTGCCGTTCTCACCTTGTGTCTGGGGCAGGTGAGTGAATTTTGTCGTCACATGAGTTGATGGATTGTTTGTGGATACCTTTTAATGTACGCATTGTTCATATGGTTGCAGACTTATGATAGCCGCCAAGTCATGGTGACATTCTTTATATGCTTGTGGGGTTTAAGACTTTCTGGATATCTGCTATATCGAATAATTATCATAGGACGTGATCAAAGATTTGATGACAGGCGTAGCAACATCATAAGATTTGCTGTGTTTTGGACGTTCCAGGTAAGTTTCAAATAATATATGACAGTATTATTAAATAATTGTGGCTCTACAAACAAGTGTTGTATTATTCTCATCTGATTTATTTATTTATTTCATCATTTTCAGGCCATTTGGGTTTTTGTGGTCAGTCTACCTGTTATTTTCATTAATGCTCCTCACAATGCGATTGTTCCTCATGGTAAAGTTCCCAAGACCATGACTCATTGGGACTCCGCTGGTGCGGGGGTTTTCATAATCGGACTTTTGATAGAAACCTTCTCAGATCTACAAAAGTTCCAATTTCGTCAGGATCCTGCTAACAAAGGAAAATGGTGCAACGATGGTATGCCCTTCTCAATTATGCTTTGTAAATATTCTAATTTTTTGTACTTTTTAATTAAACCTTTATTTTTTACCCAGGGATGTGGGCCTGGTCACGGCATCCCAATTATTTTGGAGAGATAGTGCTGTGGTGGGGTATTTTCATCATCTCCATCAATGTGCTGAAGGGAGCTGAGTGGGTGGCAGTGCTTTCTCCCATTTTCACTTCTCTAATCCTCCTATTCCTGTCTGGTATTCCTCTCCTAGAGCGATCCTCAGATGAAAAGTTCAGAGAGTAAGTTCATGAAAATTTAACGCTTTTACTCTGTGAATTATATGTTGTTTATGTAAACAACCTTCATGGTCTTTGATTTCTTTTACTACTCTGTTCAACAGCAATCCTGACTATCGATACTACAAGAAATCAACTTCTCCGTTGATACCCATGCCACCTGCAGTTTACGTGGAAGTCCCACGGTTTTTGAAGTTTATTGTCTGCTGTGAATATCCTCTGTACGACTCGCTGCATCCCAAGGAACCTGTTCCTGGTGCCAACATTGGTACAATTGGCGGCACTATTGGCACCATTGGCAGCAGTAAAGGAGCGACGGAGATGTAGCTACTAGCCAAAGTCAGTTCAAGTGACAGTAGAGGAGAAAAAGCAGTTGCTGTTTAACTCCCATGTCCAGTTCTGACTTTGAAGCACAAGTTATGGCAGCACACTGTTACCAGTGGCTTTTAAGGGTACTGCAACCCAAGTGACTGATGCCAATCACCAACTGGATGGAATGGCTCTCAACTTCAGCTGAAACCTTCTTTCAGATTGGCCTTGTCAGAGTTACATAAAAAATGTGTTTCAGGTGTTATTATTATGGTAGTCCAGTCAAATGTACTGCCCCCTTTACTCCATAACTCAGCATAACATTTCACATTAAACAAGACATGTACTCTGTCAACGACTGGATATGGCATGAGTCGTATGAAGTCTTTCTGGTAGTATGGCTGAGCTAGATTATCATAGCAATATTTACCTTGAGATAAATACTTAGATGTGATATAATGTTTTCCATACATCTGTATGAGTACCGTAGAAACTTCATTCTAAAATGTTTTTTCTGTTGAACTTATACTGTTGAGACTTCTAGTAGGACTAAATTACTTACAAAATCTTACCTATCAGTTCAACCTCCTTCACTGTGCCATTGATTACGGTAAACATAGACTTCTTTGATAGTCTCTTTACTGGCACAAATTTTAAGCTCAGGCAATAGCAATGTTAAGTGACACACAATTTTCGGAGCTCATGCACAATTTTTATGGTACAAAATCAAACTTGCTGTGGACTCTGTCTATGATTCACTGCACTACATTGTGATGATGACGTAAACTAGCTGTTTATTGTATACCAAGGATAAAATGCTCCGGTTGCATTTTAAAATTCTGTGATTGTTCTGCCGCCATCAGTTGTCAGTTCAAATCTGTGGTGTGAACTTGATGCTAACTTAACTTCTTAATATCTCCAGAGAACCGGTTTGTGGTGTGTAGCGACCAATTTATGAATGAGTTACAGATGTCAAATAATTTTAGGCCAAACTAGTAGACACTCTTCATTCCGTTGAAAGAGCATGTAGGGGAGGTTGCGTACAATGTTGTCTTTTTTTTCAGTTTTTTTTTAAAAGGAGTTTTGTAGGTAAAGTGCTAACAAACAATAACAGTTTTGTAAAATCTCTAGATTTATTGCAGTTTAGATTAACTTTGATTATTATTAGCCACCAACTTATTGTTAAGGTTCATAAATGGCAAAAGGGTGAAGTTTGGTCATTTGCATTGTTCCTAGTAATTTTCATGAGATATTATTCAGTCTTACAGACAGTTTTATGTATTTTTGCACACCATGTTGCATATTTTATTTCTTCATATTTCACTTACTGTTAACAACCATTCTTCATTGTATATTAAGTGTTTATACTTCTCCTCTTTGTAGAACTGTAGAAATGTGACCAAAGAGTTAAATATCATGACTTGTTTATCCAGAAAACTTTTTTAAATGGGAAGTTTCTCAGGGGGAACAGATAGGATTTGACCCCTCACATTTCACATGGAACACTACTAGATAGAAAAAACTGATTCTTCACTATATCATATTATTTACTAAGAACACAAGCTGATTGCTGACATATAGGACTTCTCATGGTCTTTGATCCAATCTTTTTGTAGATAGGAGTAGTGTAATAATCCAGTGTAGCTACAAATTAAAAATCTCATTTCTTTGCCTTGTGTGAAACCCTCCCATAGGACAATGCTGAATCCTTCGTTTGAGTCAATACTGAATGAAATGGGTTATTCTGTGCAGTACAGCTCTGTTTACCTTTTCTCTTTCTTTAAAGTGTGGGACCAATATATTTGTGGAGGGTATGGTTTTAATTGTATCAAGTAAGCTCGAAGCTTGTTGTTGGATTTTCACAAAGATACCAAGTATCATCTCCATTGCCATTCCTCAACTCTGTCCCACAATGTTCGGTTGAAGATGCACTTTTCATACATGTTACCGTTTTTTGACTAACCTTAAATTGCTTCTCTCTAGTCCCTACTAACATTTTCAAAAGTTTTAAAGATGTTGTTTATTTGTTGTATCATTCACCAATATTTTGACTTCTGAACTCTTTGCGCTCAATGCTAAAGCATCAGATTTTAATGTTGCAAAAGGCCATCCATGTGTTAGACTAAGGAAATTGTAATGCTATTGTAAGATTGTAAGTGATGAAAAGAGGTATAATTAATTATGGCTGTGTCGTTTATCCTGCTGAGTGGATACCTTTTTCATGTACACTATGTACCTGTATGCATGCAAGTGCTACTGACACTACTATTGTACTTTGTGCACATGTACTGGGTGATCTCTCTGGTCAATAACTGTGTGCAGGCGCACAGTTTGCCACAACCTGTTACGGCTGCTTTACTTTAGAAGCCTCACATTCTTAATTTTTTTTTTTGTATAGTAAAAGAATATTTTCTGTGTACCAGTTGTGATATTTTGAGCACTTAAAACAGCAGTGAATCTGATTATTGTCAATAAAGAGATGCTGTTAGGCTTCTGAAGGACGAAGCAACTTGGCATATCAAATGTCCTTTTTGTTGATTTTGTTTCTTATCTGTCACCCCGAAAATACCCTGGACCGGAGATTGGAGATACTCCCTGCCGGAGATACCCCCTGGGCTCGGTTACGTTTGGGCGATCCCGAAGCGGCCGAAGCTGGATTCGGTTAGAGAGAGAGAGAGAGAGAGAGAGAGAGAGAGAGAGAGAGAGAGAGAGAGAGAGAGAGAGAGAGAAGCTCTAGTGTTATTGCAGGGGGTAGGATTTTGGATATACCCCCGAACGGAGATACCCCCTGGGCTCGGTTACGTTCGAGCAGTGCCGAACCGAAGCGGGGGTCTCCCCGGGCTTTACCCTATTATTATTGTTCAGTTTTATTGGGGCGGGAAATGGTGAAGTGGGCTGATTTATAGCTTGCAGGATTTTTTGAATGTTGAGTGACCTTGTTATATCAATAAAAAATATGGTGTTGACTCAAGGCTCGCTCTTTTCCCTCAACTGCACAGGCCGAATAGGAAAGGATAAGTGGTTGAAGGAACACAGCTTGTTCAAAGTTTCAAAGTCATTTATTTCTATGAATACAAAGTTGTGTCCAACCTTCATGGTCTCCTCACATGAAGATCATACCGTGTGATAAGAGCCTCTGAAGCTTCTTACGCCTATGCATATGTATGGCATATAAAAATCCTAAATTGACTTACATCAATGGCACCTCTAAATAAAACTGACTGAACCTATACTTTGGCATTTGAAATTTACACTGCAGCACGGTGTAAAAAAAAAAGGTCATAAACGTTTCCCAACAAGTAAAGCAAAAATTCATGCATGCACATTACAGGTAAAGCTACGTAGCTGTCCTCCCGGACTTGTCTTAAAACTTACACCATATTTTGTACAATACTGTTACAGGATTAATAAATTACCAATGTATTACTCTTATTATACATCATGTATGATAAAATAATATTTTTAACAGATATTTTTCTGCTAACATTAAGAATGACAATGTGACTTCATTTAACACATTTAAAAAATTGAGGAAGTGGTTAATTACAGAGATCAAAAGTAAGAATAAACACAACCTTAAACCATTCAGACTTACAATACTCAAATACAACTAATAACACAGCCATGAAGTTCAGTATTAGCACCTGAAGTACCTAGCGGCCTACTAAGCCACAATTTTAGTTTACAGGTTAATAGTAACGGTTAAATAATTTTTTACATCACACTTCAGAAGTCTTTGGAGCACAACCCCACATTCTAGGCAACCAGTTACGCTTGCCCAGCAGGCACAGTCCTTCGAAGCTCAAATTTACCCCCCCTAATCTCCTGCATTAGTCTATCCACAAGACACGGTTCCTCCGCCTCTAGTACAGTCTGACCCCGTGCCTTCCGGCCCCTTCCTAACACACCTTTGGACACCTGCTTGCCATTTACAGCACTTGCAGCATTTGCTGCTTTTGCTTCTTCTGCCTTTCGACGAGCAGCAACCCTTTCTTCTTGTTTTTTCCTCTGTTCATTCTCCTGCAAAACAAATTTAGTTATGGTTCATAAGAAAATCCAACATGTAGAATAATACACAAAACTGGAAGATATTTTGAAAGAAATCCTTACCATGCGAACTTGATCCACTTTATCAAAGAATTCTGCAAACAATTTGAAGCACTCTTGGAGCTGAAACCTTGATGCGGAAGAGCTATTGCCATTCACATCCTCGCAAAAATGCAATGCTAAGCGTCCAGCTGCAGCTCTGGCCTCTGAGACACGTGCTTGCAAGTCCTTGACAGTTGCCATGGCTTCTGTGACGAAGTCTGCACAGGAACAGTAATGTTAAAATTTCAAAATTCTCTTATAAGAATAAAGTGCATACATTTAAAAATCCATACTCACCAGAGTACTGCTTCTGAACATCTTTGTCAGCCCCCTTAAGCATGGTATTCAGCTTGTTTGTTTTGTTTGCAATTGCTTGCACTTCTTCCTCTAATCCTTCCAGTGATATCCTTGCTGCAGACCTCATTTGCTTCATTTCAGTTGTGAATTTCAACATATCTTTGTTCTGAGTTTCTGACACTTCAACAACATAGTGAAGGCAGGTGACACGTGGTTTGTTTGTTCGCATGTCCAGCAATTTGGGTAGGGTATTAAGCTTGAATCCCGCAGCATTTCCAGCATAACTTCCGGCATTTAAAAAGTTTCCAAATTGAAGGATCAAAGCTAGGAACTCCTTTAATGATGCGTTATTAATAACTTGATCACAAGTATCAATTACATTCTGAAGCTGTGGCTTCAGTTCTTGTGCAGACGCAGGCAGTTGTTCTTTCTAGAAAGCAAATTTTTAAAAAGACAAACGTTAGTAAGATTAGGGTAGATTTTCTATTACGCTTTATTAATTTATTAATTGTTTTACCTGCAACATAGCCTCAATGCGAACCGGGTAACAGGGAACATTTGCTAAGTTGAGAATAAATTGCTCAGCTGACCCAAGAGGTCCACCATCCTTCGGATGACTTCTTATCAGTTCCAACTGCAGAGGAAAAAAGGAAAAAGGATCATCTCAGTCACATAATTAATTTATAGAATGTTATAATAAAGTTTTTGAATACACTGTACCTCTGTCTTATCAGGAAGGAGTCTTTGGAGACCATGCAGTCTCTCTGCTCCAAGCTTTGAAGCATCTCCAGTATTTATGGCATTAATGACCTCATCTGATCCGGAGCGGAACTGTTTTAGGAAAATGTTTACTGCCAGGCTTCTCTTTGAATCCAGAAGGTTGACGACAACTGGTTGAGCAGGTGCATTTGCCACAGCAGACACTGTCTTTTTCGTAACCTTGTCCTCCGCAGGGGCAGCTTGTCTTTGGCAGAACAATTCTTCTATCTGGTGGAAGTCCATCTGAACCTTCGGCTCCACATTTTGCACTTCAGACCACACACTCTTACCACCTGTAAATAATTACAGAAACCAGCCGTTACAACACACACTCGCCTCATTGAGATACAAGACCCAGCACAGGGCCACTGTACCCACCTATGACCTGGTTCGGGATTTTGGTCCAGTTGAGAGTCTTGAGCTTCCGCCTCGGGTGGGGGAAGGTGTTGTACTTGGCGGCCCCGCTGGGGTTCCACTGGCCGTCAGTCATGTCGGCCGGCAGCGAGCGCCTCGACGGGTAGGTCAGGTAGTGCGACTTGGCCACGCACAGGGGCTCCTCGACCGGCACCATGCCGGCCATGGGAGGAGGAGGGGGTGCCCCGGGCACAGGGGGTGGCGGGGGAGGGGCTGGCGCTCCGGGGAAGGGGGGAGGTGCGGGTGCGCCGGGGAAGGGGGGAGGTGCGGGTGCTCCGGGGAAGGGGGGAGGTGCGGGTGCTCCGGGGAAGGGGGGAGGTGCGGGTGCTCCGGGGAACGGGGGAGGTGCGGGTGCTCCGGGGAACGGGGGAGGCGGGGGTGGCGGTGGTGCTCCGGGCATTGGAGGTGGCGCGGGCGCGGGGGCCGCCTCCGGCATAGGGGGAGGCGGCGGCGGCGGTGGTGGTGCCGGGGCGGCGGCGGCTGTCGAGGACCCCTTTCCGGCGGTTTCCGCCGCCGGCGTGGGCGTCATGGGGTCGGTGCCGACGTCGACGCCCCTCCCGACGGCCGCGGCCGCGTCGGGGGTCAGCATGGCGGGCTCCTGGCTGAGGCGGCCGCTCCTGGCCCGGCCGGTGGCCGTGGTCTGCGTGCTCACGGACTTGGTCTCGCACGGCCTCCTGGCCTGCGTCGGCACCGTGCCATTGGCGATGTGCGCCGTCAGCTCCTCCAGAGCGTCCCAGATCTGGTCGCTGCGGCACAGAGGGAACGCATCACGATCACGTCCATATCCGGGGTTCCGGCACGCCCCTCTGGTCTCGCCGGCCCAGCGTTCGCAAACGGGGTACATGGGCGGCAGTCTCGAGGTCGGGCCATCTCACGCACCCAGGGCTGCCCAGGGCCCGGCGGAGCGATTCACTTTGTGACAATTTTGAACAGGTGCCGCGGTGGCGCGGGAAGCCGAGAGAGTGACAATGGCGCCCCTGGCCGGTTGCCACGGCAACCAGGGTCGAGTTCTTCGTCACCAGCATCGGCACACCAATACCCGACGTGAAAATAATTACAACAACTGATAATGACACTCACGACTGGGGGTTCGCCGGGTCCAGCTGGCAGAGGTTCAGCAGCACGGAGTGCAGGGCCAGCCCCTGGGGGGTGTCGGCCACCTTGGAGAGGACCACGTCGAACAGCTGGTGGTGGGTCATGTGCAGCGGGTCCCCCGCCGCGCCGGCCTCCTCCAGCAGGTCCTGGTCCGCGTGCGCCGCCTTGTCGAACACGGCCACCTGGATCTGCAGGGCGTCCGAGTCGCTGCCGCGCAGCGTCGACAGCACCTTCTCCAGGCCCAGGCCTGCGGGACAACAACAACAACAACGCCGTTTAAAAAAAAAACTCAAAGCACAAACGTTTTCAAAAAAAAATGCAAAGAAAAAAAAATTATTATAAATTATGAACGTTAAAATGCTGCTCACCAATGAGCTCGTTGCGCATGCGCACGCGGGCGGCCAGCTCCTGGTTGGCCAGCACCAGGCAGTTGATGAAGGCCATCAGCGTGGCCTGGTACACGGGGGAGTCGGCGGCGCGCAGCTCCATGAGGACGGCGTCGAAGCGGTACCGGTGGCCGTGCAGCCGCTGCAACACGCCGCGCCCAGCTCCAGTCGCAGTTCCGCGAGGCTCCCGCGGGAGTAGTTCAAGTCGGTGTACTCACCTTGAAGTGCTGCAGCGCGTCGAGGGCGAGGGCGTGGCCGCTGGCGGAGAACATGCAGATGGCGCACAGCAGCTCAAACACCTGCAGCTTCACCGTCGTGTTCTGCGAGCTCAGAACTGGAGAGAAACGGACAGAATACAAGTTACACCCAGGACAGCGTCAGTCAATACCTCATGTTTTCTAAAAATTCGAAGTCGTCTTCATTGTTTTCCAAAATCACAATTCCCCCCAAGAGGGGCGGTTCTCGGACTCACTGGTGGCGAGCTGTCGGGTGTGCGCCGGGTGGCCCACCATGTACTGCAGGCCCACGCCGCTGTTGATGACGGCCCGGGTGCAGGACACACACTCGATCTGGCTGCTGATGTCGGCCATGGAGCTGAGGCCGGGCCGCCGCTGCACGCCCGGCCCGCCCAGCCGCTCCAGGCTGTCCAGAAGCACGCCCAGGCCATCGCGCTCCAGGAACTCCAGCAGCCACGACCTGCGACAACAAAATTAAATCCCGTCTTTATTTTTTTTTTATTATTTTTTTACAAAAAGAAGGGGGTCGAAGGAGTGAGAAATCTGTTCGCTTTTGAAAACTGCCGCCATCAATCCTGCCCGCTATCTGCGGGGTGGCGCGGGCGTGCGCGGAATGCAGCCAACAACAACAACAACAACCTCGACTGCAGCGCCGCGGCTCCGCGGCTCAGCGCGGCGCGGTCACCCCGCGAGGGTCACACAACACTTCATCACTCATGTGTCGTTGCCCGTGTCCGTGTGTAAATCTCCCACGAAACGACTCTGCACCGCCGCCGCTGCCGCCGCCGCGGCCGCTCCTCGGGGGCTCCCGCGGCCCGTTCCTTGTTGGTCTATAATGCTATGGCGGCGGCGGCGGCGGCGGGATTCCGTCGTGCGGCCCGTGGGTGGTCCGTCCAGGTCGCCGCCGGGAGGGAGGCCGCCGACGGCGCCGCCGAGGCCTCCCCACCGAGTGCGGGCCGGACGGGCCGCCGTCGTGGGGCGCCACCTTGCAGCCCGCCGCCGACACCGCGGCCCCAGCCTCCGCGCGGAGGCCAAGGCCAGCACCAGGCTCTCCAGCAGCATGCATCGCATGCCTCCGCCAGTCCCATCCGTCTTATTTGGCCACCAGCGGCGGCAAGGTCCAGCCGTGGTCGGCCCGCGCGGCCAGCGCACCCCTTATCAACAGCACCCATCCCGGCCCTGAAAGTGGGTCGCCGACGCAGCGCCCGGCCCCGTCTCCGCGTGCCCCGCGCGCCCCGCGCCACCCAAACTGCGCCGGCCCGGCCACCGTCCCTCTCCCGGAGAGCGACGCCCGATATTTGAACCCGCGTCCAGCGTCCAGGGCGTCAACAGCAGCACGGCAGCGGAGGGGGCGGCGGCGAGCGCCGTGCCGGGTATGGCAACATCCGCTCCCGCAGCACGCGAGTCGTGCGGGCCGGCCTGCCCCGGCCACCGCAGGCGCCACACGGACTTTACGGACGCCGCCGGCGCCGACAGTCCATTCTCCCTCTCTTCGCCTTGAGGAAGGGGAAGTTCAAAACGGAGAGAAAAAAAAAGGAGAAAAAAAAACGGACATGACACCGTGGCCGAGACTATGGCGCCGAGTCGAAGATGAGTTTCTTGTGCTCACGGCATACCTCGCCATGCATACATACGTAGTGTAGCGGTCCCGTCTGTGCCATAAATTCTAAAAGCGGCCCGGTGCACACACACACACACACACACACACCTACAGGCTAGCCGACGGCGCAGTGCAGCCGCGGCGGCGGCGGCGGCCCCCTCGGGGTCCCGTACCCGCACAGAGAGGGTACCTGACACACTCTTACTTTCCAAGCTAATTTCGACGGGACCGCGGCCCGGCGGCGGCGGCGGCGGCGTAGCGCAGCGCGCGCGGCCGTACGGGGAGCGGCCCCACACATCCCATACATCACACATCACACACGCGGGGTTGGGTAAGTACCGTTGGCGCAGTGGAGCGCCGTTACGGCGGGGAGGCGCGCGGTGCGGCCGAACACCGCCCACGCCGCACCACCACCACCACCACCACCCCATCGGTTAGGCAACAAGCCCGGGAAAATTAAAAAAAAAATTGAACTGTCTGCAGTCTGGCCTAGACTCAGGCCTAGTCTAGTCCGACCAAGCCTATCCTGGCCTAGCCTCGCTTAGCGTCGCCTAGTCTAGCCCATCCCGGCCACCCCTGCAGGCTCCACGAGAAAGTCCTCGGCCGGGAACACGACGCCGACGACGACGGCGGCGGCGGCGGCGGCGGGGTAATTGCATTAAGAGGTCTTTATTTTTTTTTTATTATTTTTTTACAAAAAGGGGGTCGAAGGAGTGAGAAATCTGTTCGCTTTTGAAAACTGCCGCCATCAATCCTGCCCGCTATCTGCGGGGTGGCGCGGGCGTGCGCGGAATGCAGCCAACAACAACAACAACAACCTCGACTGCAGCGCCGCGGCTCCGCGGCTCAGCGCGGCGCGGTCACCCCGCGAGGGTCACACAACACTTCATCACTCATGTGTCGTTGCCCGTGTCCGTGTGTAAATCTCCCACGAAACGACTCTGCACCGCCGCCGCCCGCCGCCGCGGCCGCTCCTCGGGGGCTCCCGCGGCCCGTTCCTTGTTGGTCTATAATGCTATGGCGGCGGCGGCGGCGGCGGGATTCCGTCGTGCGGCCCGTGGGTGGTCCGTCCAGGTCGCCGCCGGGAGGGAGGCCGCCGACGGCGCCGCCGAGGCCTCCCCACCGAGTGCGGGCCGGACGGGCCGCCGTCGTGGGGCGCCACCTTGCAGCCCGCCGCCGACACCGCGGCCCCAGCCTCCGCGCGGAGGCCAAGGCCAGCACCAGGCTCTCCAGCAGCATGCCGCGCCCGCATCGCATGCCTCCGCCAGTCCCATCCGTCTTATTTGGCCACCAGCGGCGGCAAGGTCCAGCCGTGGTCGGCCCGCGCGGCCAGCGCACCCCTTATCAACAGCACCCATCCCGGCCCTGAAAGTGGGTCGCCGACGCAGCGCCCGGCCCCGTCTCCGCGTGCCCCGCGCGCCCCGCGCCACCCAAACTGCGCCGGCCCGGCCACCGTCCCTCTCCCGGAGAGCGACGCCGGATATTTGAACCCGCGTCCAGCGTCCAGGGCGTCAACAGCAGCACGGCAGCGGAGGGGGCGGCGGCGAGCGCCGTGCCGGGTAGGCAACATCCGCTCCCGCAGCACGCGAGTCGTGCGGGCCGGCCTGCCCCGGCCACCGCAGGCGCCACACGGACTTTACGGACGCCGCCGGCGCCGACAGTCCATTCTCCCTCTCTTCGCCTGGAGGAAGGGGAAGTTCAAAACGGAGAGAAAAAAAAAGGAGAAAAAAAAACGGACATGACACCGTGGCCGAGACTATGGCGCCGAGTCGAAGATGAGTTTCTTGTGCTCACGGCATACCTCGCCATGCATACATACGTAGTGTAGCGGTCCCGTCTGTGCCATAAATTCTAAAAGCGGCCCGGTGCACACACACACGCACACACCTACAGGCTAGCCGACGGCGCAGTGCAGCCGCGGCGGCGGCGGCCCCCTCGGGGTCCCGTACCCGCACAGAGAGGGTACCTGACACACTCTTACTTTCCAAGCTAATTTCGACGGGACCGCGGCCCGGCGGCGGCGGCGTAGCGCAGCGCGCGCGGCCGTACGGGGAGCGGCCCCACACATCCCATACATCACACATCACACACGCGGGGTTGGGTAAGTACCGTTGGCGCAGTGGAGCGCCGTTACGGCGGGGAGGCGCGCGGTGCGGCCGAACACCGCCCACGCCGCACCACCACCACCACCACCACCCCATCGGTTAGGCAACAAGCCCGGGAAAATTAAAAAAAAAAATTGAACTGTCTGCAGTCTGGCCTAGACTCAGGCCTAGTCTAGTCCGACCAAGCCTATCCTGGCCTAGCCTCGCTTAGCGTCGCCTAGTCTAGCCCATCCCGGCCACCCCTGCAGGCTCCACGAGAAAGTCCTCGGCCGGGAACACGACGCCGACGACGACGGCGGCGGCGGCGGCGGCGGGGTAATTGCATTAATACTCCGCCAGCGGGGGGGAAGCGACCTCAGCGGGGAACGAATCAATCAGCTGACTGAGCGGCGGCGGCGGCGGCGGCGGCGGCGGCGGCGGCGGCAGGCCGGGGCATCGGCGCGTGCATCGGGCGGGGCGGGGCGACACTCTCCGCACGGCGGCCAGGGTCAGGGTCCGTCCTGTCGACGGCGTCCTCGGCCACCACCACCACCACCACCGCCTGCCGCCGCCGCCGCCGGGGAGGCAGCCGGCCATAGCGTGGGCCTACAGGAGGGGGGGGGGGGGCGAGGCGCCGGCAGAGCCGCGGCCAGCGTCACCTGGGGAACACTACAAGGTGTGTGTGTGTGTGTGTGTGTGTGTGTGTGTGACTCCCACAGGAAACGAGATAGAAGGGCCGGCCGGGGGCGGGTTGGGGGGGGGGGGCAGCTTCCGGTGAGTCATCCGCGAGCGGCGCCACGGGCCCCCCTCCAGGACCACCGCCACCGCCGCCGCCTCCGGCGCACGCGCTGGAATGTGTCAAAGACAGAGAAAGATGCACCGCGAGCTGCGTCGTGAAAGGGAATTGGAGGGAGGGAGAGAGAGAGAGAGAGAGAGAGAGAGAGAGAGAGAGAGAGAGAGAGAGAGAGAGAGAGAGAGAGAGAGAGAGAGAGAGAGAGAGAGAGAGAGAGAGAGAGAGAGAGAGAGAGAGAGAGAGAGAGAGAAGAAGGGAGCGAAGGGCCCGCCGCGCGCCAACGCTAATCCCGGGCCGTCGTCAGCAGGGCGGATGCGACAAGTCGGTCGTCACAAAACAGCCGAATGTGGGCCACACATGGCAGCGGGCGGCCCACCTCAGAGAGAGAGAGAGAGAGTGAGTGAGTGAGAGACAGACAGAGTGAGAGAGACAGACAGAGTGAGTGAGAGGGCCCCCCGATAACCGTTTGGGCCCAGTCCGCGCACGCGCTGTGATTGTGCGTAAGCCCCTTTCCTGTTTGGCAGAGAGAAAAGCGCCCCTTGCGAGAAGGGTGCCAAGAGTTTAAATACCCTAACCTATACGTATTTCCTGTAAAAACAATTTTTTAAAAAATTTTTTTTTTTTGCATTTCTTGTCTGACAACAACAAAGCGTTGACGAAAACGGCCGCGACTGTGTTGGAGTGCGATGGGGCCCCCGGCCCCCACTGGTGCATACAGGTCACCGGGGGGCGCCCGGGGGGTAGGCAGCCCGCCACAGCGCCGCGCCCTGCGGGCGGGCCTAGCCGCGGCCGGCGGGCGCCGGGCGGCGGGGCAGCCACTCAAGAGACGCGCCCATCCTTCGCCGGCATCGCCGCCAACCCACTTCGGCCGCCGAATCCTTGAGGAAAACTCCCTCTCCCGTTCCCCTTCCCATTCCCGTTCCCCGCGCTTCGGGTCCAGTCGTCGCCGCCGCCGTCGTCGGGGCGCCTGCCTTCCAGGGAGAGGAGAGCATGACATGATTGCGCTTAATAAAACCAAGGATGGCCTGTCCGGGCGGGGCCGCCGGGGCCGCCGGGTCCCGTTGCATCACGGATGTCACCCACCTCGGCGTCGCCCCCCCCCCCCTGTCCAGGACCACGACCCCCGCGAGGACTTGGGCCATCCGACGACGGCGAGGTCGACTCGGCGGGCGTGGCCCCAAACGGTCACATTCCTGACGTCGGCGGCGGCGGCGGCGCGCGGGAGCAGATGATGTAGTGCCAGAGCAGCAAGAGCGTGCCGTCCGCGAACGGTAGCCGACGGCCGCCTCCAGTGCCGCCGCCGCTTAGCGTCCGACAAGTAGTGCTTACACCTGCGGGGCCGGCGCGGAGCCGGGCCGAGGCAGCGCCGCTGCGCCGCCCTCCCTCTCCCCCGCGGCAGTCCGGCGGGGAGGCGAGCGGGGAGTCCCGGCCCGGCCCTTCCGCCCCAGACGGCGGCGGCCGCGAGAAAGGGAAGGTCCGTCCGTCCTGCCGCCGACGCCGACGTGCGAGGGCCCCGGGAGCCCCCCGGCGGCATGCGGGGCGCCCGGCGGCAGCAGCGGGGCACAGCGGGGCGCAGCGGGGCCCCGCCGGCCCGACGCGATCCGACGCGATTCGCGCGCACATTCTTGGCCGCCGTCGCCCCGCCGCGCCGCCGCTGCAGAGAGCGCCATGCGAGAACCGCCGCTAAGAAGCCTTTAAGCAGGGTGGCGGCAACCGCCGAAAAAAAAAAGAGACGGAGAGGCGGAGGCAGGCAGACAAAGAGAGACATAGAGGGGGAGAGCTAGAGACAGAGAGAGAGAGAGAGAGAGAGAGAGAGAGAGAGAGAGAGAGAGAGAGAGAGAGAGAGAGAGAGAGAGAGAGAGAGAGAGAGAGAGAGAGAGCCTCCGCGAACAGTCTGAGACGGCCCGGCCCGTTGGCCGCCGCCGGGCCCCGGGTCCTCTCTCCCGCCCCGCTTGGCACCGCGTCACACCGCCACGCGTGTCGTTTCCCATTCCGATTCGCGGCCAAAAACGCCACCGTCGTCGCCCGTCGATCCGCGCCACCCAAATGGAAGCCGTGCTAATAACGGTGCCCCGCAGCCCGGCGGGGCCCGGCGGCAGGGAGGGGCGGCGAGCACTGGAGGCGGCAGCGGTGGCGGTGGCGCCAGCCGATAGACTAACTCTTGCGACGCCTTTTTCGTAATCGCTGTGTGAATCCTTCTCCAAGATGGAAAATAAATAAATAAAATAACAAAGCCTACGCGTGGCGCCTATGGCGTGTCGCTGCCGCTGCCGACCCATCCCCGGCCACATCGTTTTCATTAATCACAGCCCGGCCTGACCCGGCCTGACCCCTCTGCCGCTGCAGGTTCGGCAACCTCAACAAGGGTTCGGTTTCGCCACTCGTGCATTCGTCCCTCGCTCTCCCTCTCGCTCCCACGCCATATCCGACGCGGAGCAGCGCATCTTTCTCGGACAACGCCTCTCTCTCTCTCACTCACTCATTGTCTCTAGTTTAGCCACCCGCACTCTCGCACACCACCCAAGGCCGCGCGCGGTCGTCCGTCTCTCTCTCTCTCTCTCTCTCTCACACACTCACACACACGCCGCCAACGGGGCTCCCGACAGAGACAGAAAAGGAGGAGGAGGAAACTGCACAAACTCTCGCGCCGTCCGCCCATCCCGGTAAACAAGCCTTAATGACCGCGACGCAAAGCGAGTCTCGCAATTCTGGGTGGCAAGAGCCTGGCGCTGTTAGCGCCACCACTAACGCCACGACTGCACGATGGAATGAATGAACCAAACGTCCGAATGAATGAGTATGAATGAATGAATGAGTGGAATGAGTGGAATGAGGAGCGTGTTTAGGGGTGCTGTGTGGCGGGCACGTACCGGCTCTGTGTGTGTGTGTTCCCGTCGTACAAGGGCTATGTCCCCCCCCCCCCCCCCACACACACACACTCCGATCACCGGCGCTCTCACCTTGGAGACCTGTGCCGCCCGCACCAGGGAGGCGGGAGGGGGATAACTGCAACTGCATTCTCTGAATAATGTGACCGCCACACGCGCGCGCACGCACACGCACACACACCTGGATAAATGTCCACCCACTACACGCGGCGGCGGCGCCCGCCAGCCAGCCTCCTGCATTCCGAGCGACACGCGAAGAGAGACACGCCGAGAGAAAGAGAGAGTGAGAAGAACGCCGCAGCCGCCACAGGCCGCCACAGGCCGCCACGCCACGGGCAGCGCGATTTGATATTTTGTCACACGAGGCAACGACCACCTGCCCCGGCCGCTAAGCCATGGGCTTGCCATAGGCCAGACCCGACGGCGACCCGACGCGCGCCACAGTCAAAAGGTGACTGATCCCAAAGCACTCAGCAAAAAAATGTGTGATTTTTTTTTATTTTTTTAAAAAATAGTTTACGTTTTGAAAAAGTTGAATTTTTAATGTTTTGAATATTACTTTTTTTTTTTTGGGGGGGGGGGGGCGGCTAAAGTCGCATAGGTAAAGCCGCACCGTCCCTGGCCGGCCAATCAGTACCCTTCCCTGAGTACTGCGCCTCGGTGTGAGCTAACAAGGTACACGCGGCTACCGTCTATGGACTGCCGGGGCGGGCGGGCCATGGGCAGCCATAAGGATGGTCCTGGGGACGAGCGGGATGGATGTGCCATGGGCAGCCATGGGCAGCCATGGGCGAGCCGGCAAATGACATTCCAGCAGCGGAAACCCGGCGGCGGCGGCGGCGGCGGCGGCGGCGGGAGGGGACGGGGTCGCTGTGGCAAGCGGGCCGCGTGGCTCCCAGTTCCAGGCGACGGAAAACACTTTCTTCCCCCCCCCCCCTCCCCTCCCTCGGCCGGCTCCAGCGCGGCTCCAGCACACTCCAGCGTATCTGGAACGCGGCCGGGACCCCAGCCTCCAGGAGATAAGCGGGCCATGGACCAAGGACGCGGCGGCAGCGTGACGTCAGGGGGGGCTTGCCGTCCAGGGACATGGCGATCATGGGCGTCGTCAGCGCGAGTGCACCCATTATATAGAGGCGTGCGGCACGCCAAGGGCAGGTCCCCGAACCGTACGCCACACACACACACACAAGGGGGGAATCACTTAGAATATTATATTCAGTGTACTACCGACGGTTTTGGTATTCACATTCAGCAAATATTCACCATGTTCACAATACTCGTCGGTATTCACTCACGGAGAGGTGGTGTACTCCCTACCAGCCGAGCCTAAACACCGGCCGTGCGCTTTCGCGGCACGCCCCAAGAGTGAACAGGCAACAACCCTCGGCCGAGGCGTGCACGCATACAGTGCACACCACACCGCTGGCCGCAAAGCGCGGGGCATCCCGCGGCCAACAACACACTCGGCGATAAAGTCTCGCGGTCGGTCGGTCGGTCGGTCTGTCCCCGAGCTGTCCTTCCTGGGCGCGCGGTTCTCAAGGACCTGCGGACCTGCGTGCGGACCTACCCGCATACCGCAGAGTGCAAATAACAACAACACGCATCCTCTGGGTGTGTGTGAGAGAGACACAAGAGAGACAAGGAGAGGAGAGAGGGCGCAACACGGTTAGTGTCACCGCAGGTCACCGCAGAGGGGGGGGGGGGGGGGGCTCCGACGACAAACACCAGACTCGCCCCCCGAGGGGATAGACACGTGCGAAATCTAGTCTGCCATCGCGGACCGGCCAAAAGCGGGCGGCAGACTTCGGCGAACCGACTCGGGGCCACCAGTGGTGGCGGTGGCTGCGGCGGCACGGCAGCGCCCTTACGTCTGTGCGAGGAAAACTTTGGCGTTCCTCGTTTCGCGTGGACGGAAATAGGGCCGAAGAAGTGCCCTCGGAAGGAGGAACGGAGGGAGGGACGGAGGGAGGGAAGGGATGGCAGAGAGACGGGCGCCCTCACCAACGTACTTCGGATTACCGACCCCTTCCCGCGTGCTACGTTAAGACCAACTTTTTCTTTTTTTTCCACAAATTTATTTTTTTTATCCACATTTAAAACTCTTCTTTGCGTTTAACAAGTCACGACGGTGGAGACCGCAGATCTCGTTCGGGGATATCGACTGCCTCCATGGCGTGGGGAGGGAGCGAGGGGGGAGGGGAGGGAGGGAGAGAGGGAGACAGAGAGAGAGGCGGTGAGATTCGCTGAGAGTCGCGCTTGCTTGGCGCGTCTCCAATGCCCACTAGACGCACACGGCACGTTGCACAGCTCCGTCATCCGACAACATTCCGGTCCTCAGCAGGGAAGGACCTGCGCGCGTCCTCTCTCTCTCTCCCTCCCTTCTGTCTCTCTCTCTCGCACCTTTCTCTTTCTATACGTCCGCACTGGAGTGCTGCTTGGACGTGTGGCACTGTACTACTAATATTGGCAGACAAAAAAAAAGAAGCCCCCCCCCCCCTCCACCCAATCTTTCAACCGATCCAAAAATACAGTCCTCACTTCCCCGCCTCCCGGTCCATCGACACGCGGCGCCGTCCTCTCCTCTCCTCTCCTCACCTTCCGGTCCTCACTCGGTGCCTCCGCCACACCGTCCCGCCCCCAAGTGCACTCTGCCTCAGGGGGGGGGGGGGGGGGGGGGTAAGGGGGCGTCTGTCTTCGCTTCATAAGAACTTTACCCGCGCGGGCGGGGCGGCGAGAGGGGAGGCACCTGTTACACGGCGCGCCCGCTCACTCACTCACTCGCCGCGCGCGCGGGGGAGAGTGCGAGAGAGACAGAGAGAGAAACCTAAACAGTCGCTGCGACGGAGGAGGCGCGGGCGGTAAAACTATTGTCGAAGAAGAGTGACGAGCTGAAAAGGGGGAGAGAAAAAGGTGGTGACGCTTTCTTCCGAATAAACTCGGTGACATTTCCGACTGGCCGGTCCGGTCCAAAGCGCTGTCATTCGTTGATCTGAATTTTTTTTTCTCGCGGACACACACACACACACACACACACAGTGACAAGAGACACCCACCTCGCCTGGGAGAGGCGGTCCGCCGCCGACGAGGAAACGGACCTTCTGCACCGTCGCACCATGACTAACGGAGCACTACGCCGTCATGCCAGGTCCACGCGAACACACACGACACACACACACGCCCACCACGTCCAGTGTCTCTGTCTATTTCGGCACACGCAGTCACCGACACACACTGACACGCACGCACGCACGCACTCGCACACGGGGCTACGGCATGAGGCGCGGGATCGCGGGGCGCAAGGCCGGGGCCGGACTGTGAACCGGGTGGAACCGGGCCGGAGCGAGGAAGGCTGCGGACTGAGCGGAGGCACGGGCGGGCCGCAGAGGTGCAGGCAGCGGTGCACGCAGCGCGGCCCGGCTAGAGACCGGGGGGGGGGGGGGGGGGGGGGGGGAGGCCCCCGGAGGGAGGGGAAAGGGAGAGAGAGAGGGGCTAGAGGGCGCGACGGCCGGCACCGCATGAGTCACACAGCAAGAGCCGGCCTGCCGACACACACACACACACACACACACGCACCGCACACGCGCACCAATCTGTCACTAGACAGGCGGCGGCGGCGGCGGCGGCGCCGTAGGGCGTGGAGTATACGCCTGAAACACGCGTTTAAAAAATTTAATTTTCAAGGGAAAAAAATTTTTAAAGCAAAAAAAAAAGCGAATTGTAAATATGGGTGTCAAAAAAAAATCTAAAGAAAAAACACACACAAAAAAAAATAAATAGGAAAAGTTGATTTGCTTTTAAGAACTAGCTAGCGGCGGTCGGGGAAGAGGACGAGCCGCCAATGCCGGCCGTGTCGTTCCTTCTGCTGCTGCACTCATCCCGCCGTGCATGGCTGGAGCCAAAGTTGGTTTTGTCATTGGAGATGCATCTGTCAGATTGGCTCGCCCATGAGCGCCGCCATGTGCGGCCGGCTGGTCAGTGTCAGCCGCCGGACACTGACAGTCTGTTCGGAGGAGCTGGCCGCGTGGGGGCACGCGAGCCCCAAGGGGGAGTTACAGAGGGGAAGCCAAAGGGGGCGGCGGCGAGAGGGTCTCTCTCTCTGTCTCTCTCTCTCCTTCGGCGGACCCCCCCGACGGCGGCGCCGTGCCTCCAATCGAGCGAGCAAAGCCTATAAACGCGCTCCGTACCGCTCCTGGCACCGGCCGGCGCGTCGCGGCGGAGGCGAAAAAAGTGATATACGCGCCACTGCCACTGTCTCCTGCGTCCGCGGAGAGAGACAGAGAGAATAAATAGGTCAATGCCTACCGACTCGCACTCACACACACACACTGTGAAAAAAAAAGTGGCAGTGGCTGCTTGCAGGGGCAGAAGTGTCACTCGGTCCGCATGCTCTCACCGCGGCCGGGAAGGGAGATATCTGGCCAAGTCGTCATTTCTTCTTTCGGAGAGCGAGCGAGAGAGAGAGATGAGAGACGATTGATTTATCGTTCCGACGCGTTCTCGGGCAGCAATTCCCCCCCCCCCCCCACCAAAAAAAAGAGAGACGAGAGCCGCGCGCGGGAGTACAGGTATAAATACAAACGGGAGAATTGAACAGGGTGAACAGTCTCTGTCAGCGGGGATCCCCCCCTACTCCCGTCCGAGGTCTCCGTGTGGTGCCTATAGGGTCCCTATAGCGTTTCCTACAAGGGTTCCCCACAGGGTCCCTACAGGGTCCCTACAGGGCCCCCGCCGGGCCCAACAGACCCCTCCCCCCCCCCCCCCCCTCCCTGTTTTGGTATGCGCGGCGCCCCAGCGGCACCTCGGGGCATACCTCCCTGTCTGTCGGGGCCCTTCCGTGGGACGCCGCCAGTGCCGGCCAGTACCCTCCGGTGCCCTTCGGCCTGACTCATGGACCTGCCACAACCATTTATACAGAGCACCGCTAAAAAAAAAAGAGGTGTAATTAACCAAAGCAGGGGCGGCATACCTGGGCAGGTGAGCCCGACGTCCATTCATCTGGTCTTCCCGACACGGTTCAACCATTCACCCGTACGGAGTTCCATACAATCCCACAGACTAACCTACACAATTCCATTCACTGCAATGCTATCATCTACGGAATTCCACCCAGTTCAACCATCCCCATGCATTCATCTACAGAATTCCATGTCATCATTCCCATGAATTCACCTACAGCATGCCATTCATTACCATGCATTCGTCTACAGAATTCCTCCACTCCACTCATTCATTCGCCTCAAACCACCCCCATTCATTCATTCATTCACTCATCCGCCCGCACCGCTGAGGTCGTGCGGTAATTCACACACGTTTGATTGGATAACCCGCGCGCGCGCCTTTTCTCTCATTATGCGCAACAAAACGGGCCGGTGCTCGCTGGGCGCGCAACCGCGCGGTGATACGATGATGTGACAGCGGCAACAACCTCCTCCTCCTCCTCCTCCTCCTCCTCCTCCTCCTCCTCCTCCTCCTCCTCCTCCGTCTGCATACGACTTTGCGGTGAAAGGCGTGGAGCGGCGGCGGGGCGGCGGACTCTGTTACAGAGCCTGTGTGACAACGACAGCAACTCTCCCGCCGCCGTGGAGTGGAGACTCCTACGGGAATAAATAACGCCAGCCAGTCAGCCAGCAGCAAGACTATGTTGCGTTCGATGAGGTGCTAGCCCTCTTCGTCTTGTGTGTGTGTGAACTTTTACAATGCCAAGGGTATATAGGCAGAGGTGGAACCACGCACCTCGCCTAGGCAAAAGTCTCCTTTCCCCCTCCTCCTCCTCCTCTCCCTCCTGTCTCTCGCTCTCTCTCACACACGCACCTCGTTGTGGCACCTCTCTCTCTCACGCTCCTGTCTCCTGTGACGTTGAGGATCCGAGAACAGAGAGGATGAGGCAGTCAGCCAATCAGATTACACACGTGCATCCTCGCATGTGTGTGTGTGTGTGTGTGTGTGTGTGTGTGTTGTCCATGGCCGTGAGTGTTGGATCTCCTGCCAATCTTGGTCGTATCGTCCGGTTCGCCATTTCGCTGGGAGAAGATGACGATCGTATATACACTTCTCTCTCTCTTTCCCTTCCCCCTCCCAACCCCTCGCTTCCTCTCTCACACTCCCTTCTTCCCCCGGGAGACACTCGCTTGTCCCCTGCGGTTGTGTTGTGCGTGTCATAAAATGGTACGAATAAAAGAAACAGAAATACCACCGCAAGGGAAAAGGACGAGGGAGAGAGAGAGAGAGAGAGGGGGGGGGCGAAATTTCCCTCTCTTTCGTCGCCAAGACAACGACGAGCGCAGCGCGCATGTTGTCGGGGCGTTCAGGACCGTCGGGGTGGGAGAGGAAGTGGTACACCGCCAGAAAAGAAGGCCAAAAAACGCAAAAAAAAAAAGCCGGAGAAATTCGCTAAACGGCAGAACGGCATTACACTCACCGTGCCCCCACAAAAAAACAGACCAGAAAAATTATGGCAAATGTTAAAAAAAAACCTAATTAAATCTTCGTGTAAAACCATAAATTATTTTTTTTAAATCCAACATTTGAAGACACAAAAAAAAACTAATTAAAAGGTAGAAAATTTAGTTAATGATTTGAAGGCATGGCATGCAGGCTTGCTGGCGGTGTCGCCGACAGACAGGTTCACGGCCGCCGGGTCTGCACTCTGTTTGCATGCGGCACTCGGCCGCTTATTACACGGCTGCTGATGCTGCGGTAAAGCACTGGCAGAAGGGCTCATGATGACACTTGTGGCGCGCGCACACACACACACACACACACACACACACAGAGAGTCGGGTCAACGGCACCCATACGGCTCGGCACCTGCAGAGAGGGGCCCCTGGGTGTTAACCCCCCCCCCCCTTCCGGCCCACTCTCTCTCTCTCTCTCTCTCTCTCTCCCTCCCTCTCTCTCTCTGATATCGCATTGTGTAGGGCGTTTGTATGGTAATGGCAGTGGTTGCCACTGTCTGTCACCTGCATCCAGCGCCACCCGACGCACGCGCCACGTGCCGTTCCACGTGCGTCACCACAAGACACCCGCCCCCCCCCCCAAAAAAAAACAACAAAAAATAAACAAATCCGAACTGTTGATATTGTTGTGGGTTGACAATGCCATTGAACGCTACTTTAAAAAAATAAAATTTGAAAAGCCTACAGGAAACGAAAGTTCGGCATGATAGGCATATCGAGCAGATTCCAGAGCCACAAATAGATTTCTTTGACGTCAGGCAAGCAGCAGCCGGGGGGGATATGACGAGGGCTGATGCCATGCACCGGGGACGCCTCCGTCTCTGTCTCTCTCTCAGCCTATCGCTCACTCACTCGCTCCCGCACCTCGGAGACAGCCGGGCGACAGGACAGTGGGACTGTTCCAGACAGCTGGTCCATATCACTCATTCACGGAGCGGGCGGACGCGGTTCGGACGCAGCCTCGCCCACGGAGGCGGCCGGGCGGGCGGGCGCGTTAGAAAGGACCGCTACGGCAGCAGCCGCAGCAGCGACACCGAAACGTTTCTCTGTGAGCCTTCTCCATACTGCTGCTACTGCCCTTTCCCTTTTCGGTGACGTCGCAGGTGGCGTCAACGGCCCCGCAGCTGCCGCAGCTGCAGCAGCTGCAGCGGAGCCGGGTGACAATGACAATCAATTCTCCGTCCGCCCGCCGCGGCCAGGCCGGGCCACGCCCCCCGGCAGCTGCGTGGTTCTGTCAGGAGTCGGCCACTGCTGCTGCGTCAGAGGACCTACCCAAGGACCGGCAAGGACCTCCTACAGGACCTCCTCAGCCCCCCCGGCGCCTCCCACACGGGCGAGGCGTTGAACCTCTCCACTGACGTCAGCACGAGGACCAAGGAATGACCCGTGGGGATAGGCGGGCAAGGCGGACGGGTTCGAGTCCCGGTGCGTGTAAACGTAGTGGTGGTGGTGGTGGTGGTGGTGTGACCTGGTACTGTATATATATGTCGCCTCCAGATCCTCTGCTGGCTGTGTCACAGTTTGTTTGCAGTCCCCACGCGCGGCAGAGGCAAAAAAAAATAATATTTTTAGAAAAGTTTAAAAAAAAAATTTCGACACCACGCGCTGACGGGACGGAAAACTAGAACGCCCTGCTGGGCGAGAAAGAAGCAGCGCACGGCAACCCGAAACGGTTTCGGATTCGTAGAGAACGCAAAGCGTCGCGGGGGGCGCGACCGCGACCCCCCGGGGCGCGGCGGGTCAGCGCGGGGTCCCACAGGCCTCTACCTCTCTCTGTCTCTCTCTCTCTCTCTCTCTCTCTCTCTCTCCAAAGCGGACGGTCCGGAAGAAACGCGCGGAGGGTGTCTTCGGAGCAGACGGAACTCGAGTTTCGTGCAGACGAAACCGGAACCCCGGCCGCCGCCGCCGCCGCCGCGTGCTGCGTTTCTGCCGCGGCGCGGGTTGCATGCGGCTCGTCAAAATGCAGCGCCTTGCTTGCTCGTGTTGCCGTTGCTTTTAGCCCGCGCTGCCCGCAACGTAATTCGAACGACGGAGCTCGGGGGTCCGCGCCGCGGCCGCGCGGTGCAGTTTCGGGATGAAAAGGAGAGAGAGACGGCACTGTTCGAGATCAAATGCCTCCCTCATTCTCTCTCTCTCTCTCTGTCTCTCTCTCAAACTAAAATAAATAATTTTTTAAAAATAATTCTCTAACATTAAAAATAAAAATATATGGAAACAAGAAAATATAAAGGTATCATAAACAGTCCGGGGCAGAAGAATTGTGCACGTCGAGAGACCACCGCCACCACCGCCACCACCACCGCTGCCTCCTCCTCCAATCCCATACGGTGACGGAACGCTCACTTCTAACGGGGCGGGTTATTAACTGAACCGCGGGCACACGTGACAGGAGGCGCGGAGGGCGCGACATCCCGATGGGGGATTCCCTGGCAAGAGGCCGCCGCCGCCGCCGCCGCCCCCTTCACCTGTACACCTCTAATCTCTTTAACATTTCCCCATACCTACTACTCTCTCGGTTACAGGCCCAACCACCACGCTCTCTCTCTCTCTCTCTCTCTCTCTCTCTCTCTCTCTCTCTCGGCTTATCACATGCAGGGCGTCCTCCTCCTCCTCCTCCTCCTCTCTTTTGTCTCGCACCGCAAATCCAACACAAGACTGCAATAAACCTCGTTTGCACTCATCTCGCACAAACAGCGTCACGGTCCACACCTTCGCTCACCGGTCGGCACCAACGGCCTCCTCCTCCTCCTCCTCCTCCCTCCCTCCCTCCCTCCCTCTCCTCCCTCTCCTCCTCTCTCCGCGCTGCCGTGGCGCAACAACGACATGCTTCAGAAGAGACCGCCAAGAAATCAGAGAGAGAGAGAGAGAGAGAGAGAGAGAGAGAGAGAGAGAGAGAGAGAGAGAAAGAGAGAGAGAGAGAGAGAGAGAGAGAGAGAGAGAGAGAGAGAGAGAGAGAGAGAGAGAGAGAGAGAGAGAGGTCCCCGGATTAAGGCGCCTGCCGCGTAGGCAGCCCCGGCGGCTGCGGCGCACGCGTGTGGTGCGGGGCTGCCTACCCCGGCGGCCGCAGGCGTCACGAGACTCACTGGCGCACGCCTCTCCGCCGCCTCGCGACAACGTCCTCGCCGTCGTCGAAGCTGTCGTCCCCCTCGTCGTCGTCGTCGCGGTCCTCGTCCTGCCAGTGGCGGCTGTAGCCGGGCGTCACCAGCACCAGCAGCGTGTTCCAGACGTCGGCGCCGCCGCCGCCGCCGCCGCCGCTGCTGCGGGTGGCGGTGAAGCTCCACCGCCGCGAGGAGCCGCCGCTGCCGCCGCCCTCCGCGCGCCTCCGTGCCGACGCGCTGCCCCGGCGACGCAGCCGCACGGCGGGCAGCACCTCGTCGAACACCTCGTCAGCGTCGGCGGCCGTGCAGCCTGTGGGCGTGGCCGTCGACGGCATGGTGCATAGCGGCACGGCCACGGCCTCGTTCGCTTGTCGGAGCGGCGCGGGCGCACGGACCACACACACACACACACACACGAACCCGGCAAGCTCACACGCGAGGTGCGGAGCGACGCCGAACCCCAAACCGACTGCAGCGGCGGGCCCCACGGCGCTGCCTCCGCGCCCGCGACGCCCCCCGCGACGCCCCCGCCAGACCACGCCTGCGCCCTGGGGACGCCGTCGGCCCCCGATGACGACGCAGAGCCTTATCAGGCGCTCGCCAACCCGCTGCATGTTGAACCTCCCTCCGCGACGGGAGGCCGGGGCCCCGTCTGTCCATGTGTGTGTGTGTGTGTGTGTGTGTGTGGGTGGGAGAGGCGCTGAATAATTGTGCGATTGAAGACAGTGCACGGCGCGGGCGCCCGACAGCCAGTCTCGGCCCCAAAACCTTACGACGGCGACCTTCCAAATAACCCTCGCGCCGCGCCCGACGACACCACTACGGCGGACGATGCGACTGTAAAAACCCAAACGGGCCGTCGGCGGCATCTCTCTGTCTCTCTCAGTCTCTCGCTGTCTCTCTCCCTCTGACCCGCGGGCCGCGCACCATTTCCACCCATTCCGTCCAGTAGTGGCGGCGCTCTTATGCAATACTCCCGCTCCATCAGGGCCCGCGCACTTGGGGGGGACCCATCCTTCAAAAAGCGAGCCCCGGCGCATGTGACAGGCGCGTCGCATTGTGCGGCCATCATTAGGGACGACATTCTCATACATACATATCTGTACCGCGGCAGGGCCTGGCAGCGGGGCGCTCACGTAACGTGTTCATCTCCTTGTCATCGTAACAGCGTCATTATTAATATCGCGATGATATCGTGGCGATAAGCGATAACACATGGAATCAGGGCACTGACTGCTGCGGCAGCTCCTGCGGCGGCTCCTGCGGCTGCAGGGCGGGCGGACCGCACAAGGTTGCTCCATATATACACGTAAGAGGGCCCCCAAGGGCAAGGGCTCGTCCTCAACAACTACATCACTAGAAAAAAAAATATTATTGAAAAAAAAATTAAATAAAAATTGGAAGAACGACCAGAAAAACAAAAGCGGATGAAAAGCTGCGAAAACGGCAAGAAGACTAAACCAGGTGCAGAGACACTTTCACGAGGGTTTAAGACGCGCGAACGCCCACCCTGGCCCTGATTTCGTCCATCAGTTTTCCTTTCGCTACACACCGTTCGGCTCTCTGTTTTTATATTGCCTTTTATCACGGCCGCTACGGACGGCGGCCTTGCCCAAGTGCGACAGAGATAACGAGCACGGCCGCCCAACGCATGCGGGAAAAAAAATGTAATTATTCTGCCGCCTGCCCCCCTGTGTGCTATGATGACCACGCGTTGCCGCGGCACCGCCTTATCTACCAACCCCTATCCACCCTTATCTGTGGGACTGACGCCAATGGCAGAGCCGGCACGGCCCGGCAGAGCCACGGTCACCTGCTGTCGCCCCGGACCTTGGCCGCCGCCGCCGCCGCCGCCAATCGCCAATACGAGCCGCGGCGATGACTGCGAGTATTTTTACACGGTAGAGTGCACGCCGTGTGGTGCACACACCCACCCGGCCCGGGCGACGGCGAACGCAGTCTTTTGCAAAGTCAGCCACTGCCTTAATCCGTGCATGTCCTCCCTCTCCTCTCTGAGGTCTGAGGTCTGAGCCCCCGGCCCCCGGCAGCCCGAGCCGATCACACGCCCATCACCACCCCGCCGGTGTCCCGGCCGCCCCGGCTCTGCTGCGGCAGCGGGCCCAGCCCGGGCCGGCCGCGCCGCCACCGCAAGAGAAGCTGTCCGTTCCGGAAGGAGGCGATGCGGGGCGGCCAAGAGGCGGCCCCGGGGCCCCGGGGTGGAGAGAAGATTGCGGCGGGGAGATGTCAGCGACGCGCGCTGAGATGCGCGGTCTGCCCCGCTCACAGTGCATCGCGCAGGGCGCCCGCCAGCCGGTCTACGCCCCCACCGCAGCGGTCTGGTGGTGGTGGTGGGCAGGTGCAGCCAGCTGCCCTGACGCAGCGGACGCAGCTGCGGCCGGATTATAATAAAATGTAAAATAGGAGTTTTGTTGTCGGGGAGATACTTCCTGGGGGTGACAACCCTTAATCTGCAGGGGGCGACCAGGGCCGAAACTGCAGATGACATCAACACACACACACACACACACACTAACGCCCTTGTCTAGGTCGTCTGCTATCACGGTGCGGCTCCTCCCAAACCACTCACGGAAAACACACACGCACACACACACACACAGACACACCGTATATTTTCTGCACGATGCACACCGCCTGGGCATTATCCCAGCACTCCAATAATCTCGGATCAAACAAGAAGGCCGCGCCCGTTCGCGGTTCGGTTCGGTGTGCTGATTGAAGTGGAAATTCACGTGCTGTATCGGCGCGGCGCTGCTTGGCAGCCAGGCAGGCGAAGAGGGTCGCGAAATTCGCGAGCTGATAGAAGGAAATCTGATAACTTCTTTTTTTTCAAGCGACGGCGGTGGACTCTACCTGAATGAGTCACAGACGTGCTTATCGGCAGCTCGCGAGCCGCGGGACGGCTGCACCTGAGGTTTTTGGAACTCACTATTCGCAGCAAAAGGTTTCGGCCCTCGAGTCCCAACGGCGACACAATTTCGTGTTGTCACTACTCCAGCGCTAGGTTTCTAACCCCCTCTCTGTCGCACCCTTACGGAGCACCCCACGAGTGCGACAGAGACCGCCCCCGACGAGGCGCCGCTATCTCGCCACGAGGAGCGCACGGGTGTCCCGACAGGAGCCCTCTCGCTTCTGGACGTTGACCCGGCGGCTGCAGGAAGGTGCGAAGCGGCTCAACCCAAATCGCAATCAACACAGATAATGAAATAAACCGTGCGAAATTAATCTCGTATTGAAGGGGGGGGGGGGGGGGGGGGGGCGGCATCATGCCGGCCGTATCGCAATACGGCACGTACAGCGCAGAAAAGCGCGCCGCGCGCCGCTACCAAGACTCGAACCCGCGGCCGCGCGTTCAGGTCCCCGCCGGTCCCCGGCAGACTCACCTGTCCGACTTCTGCAGCAGCTTCTTGATGGCCGAGTAGTTCTGCGCCGAGGGTATCTTGAGCAGCTGGATGCACAGCTCGGGGTCCCAGCGGCTCAGGTCCTTGTCCTGGCGCAGGTCCCGGAGGAGGTCCTGGGACGCGGGCCCCCGTCGGGCCGCGGCCGGCCGCCCGGGGCTCCTGCTGCTCCGGCGCGCGGCCCCGGCCCCCCGGGGGCCACCGCCCCCGCCCCCGGCGCCGGCCGCACCTTCTTCCTGGCCGCCGACCACAGCGCCTTGCCGCCGCGGCCGCGCATCAGGGCCGCCGTCGTGGCCCGGGCCGCGGGCGTCGTCCTGCCCGACGGCGTCGGCGTCGTCCTCCCGGAGGACGTCGTGGACGCGGGCGCGCTCGTCTCCGCGGGCGGCGGCTGCACGCGGATGGCGGGGATGGCGGTGGGACGCCGGAGCGCCCCGGAGGCCGCGGCCGCCGCCAGCCCCGCGGCGCGCAGCGTCCTCAGCGCGGGCGCGTTCGCCTTCACGCTGGCGGCCACCTTGCCGGGGGACAGGAGCTTCCTCTTGGTCGGCGGCGAGGTCGAGATGCCGGCCTTGGGCGCCGCCGTCGTGGCGGTCGCCGCCGAGGCCGCCGTCGACGTCCCCGCGGCCGCCGCGGTCGGGGCTCCGTTCTCCTGCGCCTCCGGGGCCGCCGCAGGTGCCTCCAGGACGGCGCCGGGCGCGGCCGCCGCCTCCCCGTCCGCGACGCTGTCCATGTCCCCGGGGGTCTCCGTCAGCGGCTGGAACACACGGCGCACGAGTTGCAGTCGGCGTCGGTCAGCGGCCCGCGCGTTCCGTCCGGGCTCGCCTTCCCCGCCGGCAAACCAGCTGAAACAGCAGCAGCACCAACTACAGCAACATTTCGAGGAAAGCCCCGCAGGAATGCGGCACGCGGATCCGCAGTGCCCGCCGGCCCTTCGACCCGCAAAGCCTCGCGGCCGCCGCGCGCTTGACATTCGAAGCGCAAGCCTCTCTACCCGTCTCTCTCCCTCCTCCTGCCGGCGCAGGCCTCTCTGTCCGTCTCTCTCTCCCCTCCTGTCACTCTCTGTCTCTTTCTCCCCCCCTCTCTCTCCCACCTCCTTCCTCCTCTTCCCTGCACACCGCGAGGTAGGAGGGGTTGCCTGACCCACACGGGGGCGGCGTGGCGCCTGCGGGACAGGCAACCCAACCGGCAGCCGGGCTGCAAAGGCCGCCGGCCTCACGGCGCAGCCGCCCTCTCACTCCCACCCGCTAGGATGCCCGCCCGGGCTGATCTCATGTCCGAGAGAGAGAGAGAGAGAGAGAGAGAGAGAGAGAGACTTGACAGATCAGCCAAGTTTGGTGCGAAAACAATTTAAATAATGCCGCCCGCACGTGGGCGTTCCCTCGTTTTTTCTGATTTAGGGGGGAGGGGGGGGGGGGGCTAAGGCGGCGTTCGTGACACATGTGAGGTGCGACACACTCGCATATATGACTCTTTCGGCGGTCTTATCTCTTATCAGTTCGAGGAGGAGACCGTGATTCCCGCCTCTTTTCTTCTTTATCGAGGGCTCTCCCGGCCGTGATAGCAGAGAGGGAAGTTCACTCACTCACACACACACACACACACACACACACACTCACGCGGTGGGCGGGGCTCCATTCCAAGTTGCGCTATCAGCACTTTCACTTGAAAATCGGAATCGTTTAAATCGACACTTTTCATTCATTTGTTTTCATAAGCACACACACCTGTGTCACAGGGCCGGACTAAAAAGGTTATAACAGCTGGCACGATAGGGAGTAACGCCCCCCCGGATAAGGCGTCCTTATCAGATTAACCCCGCGGATCTGGCCGGGTCAGCGCAGCGCGGTCAGCCGGCTCTCAGACCGGCCGACACCAGCTGACACCTGCTGACACACGGGTCAGAAATAGACAGCGACACGGCAGCCGCCCGGTTCAAGGACGGTGGCCCGAACATTCACCTCCGGAAAAAATAAAAATAAGTTTCAAAAAAATATTATGATTTGAAACTGGATTTTGGTGTGACATTCGAAGGCTCGACATGGCAAAACAGGGCAGTAGATGTCGAATTCTTCCGCTGTTCAACTAAGGGTTCACAGCGATCTGATTCGGCGTTTGAAAATAACTGACGTCCGGAAAATCACCGGATTCGTATGAACGTCGTACAGCGTACGGTTGCTGGAAGGGCACGACCGCAGCTCTGGTTCTGGGACGGCGGCTCCGCTCTGCCACCTGGGCGGGGCGGGGCGCGGCTGGAACGGAGCCCGCAGCCGCAGCGGTTCAAAATAGTGCGCCGCAGCGCGGGCACCGCCACCGACCTGTTCTGTTCTGGTGTGTCGTCTGCTGCTGCTCGCCTTGTCGTCTGCTGCTGACAGATGCTCTTCTTCTTCTTTCTCGCCCTTCGCAGGGGGAGGGACGCGGGCGAAACTCTGCGGGCGTCGCGTCGCGTTTCGATGGCGCGGGCAGCGAGGTTAGGTTCCTCTTTGACGCGGCGGGACCGTCGGCTTGTTGTGGCCGCGCCGACTCGGCGCCACGCCACGCCACGCCACGCTCGCCTCCGCACCAGCTCAGCACCGCCCCGGCTCGGCTCGGCCCGCCCGGACGCGGCACGCGCGCGGCGCGGCCGGGCTCGATCCTGCCGGGCTCGACTCCGGCGGAGGCGCCCGCGGCCCGCGAGAGAGAGAGATTGATAGAGAGAGAGAGAGAGAGGGGGGGGGGGGGGGGAGCTTCGCGGGGGCACAGCGTGGCGTCATCGTAGCGTGGCGCGCCGCATACCCGTACCCGGCTGCTGGCGGGACGTCCTTGAGTAAACCTCGGCCCGGCCCCGGCCAGATTTTCAGAAACACACTCCTCTATCTCTTCCTCTGTGTGTCTCTCGCTGGATAGCACAGCCTGACCGGCCTCTCACGATCGGACATAACCCCCGGCAAGTCAGTGGGGAACGACCCTCCACCCCGCCCACGGGGTCGGGAAGGCTTTCTTCCCTGGCACAACCCCTCCCGTCCCCACAGCGGACAACGAAACCGCCCAGACATATCATGGTCCGGTCAGACGACATCAGCCGCGCGAAAAGTCGGCTGCCAGATGCACGGTGGCGCCATCTCGCGGCGGCGGGGCGCACTAACCATGAGGTTTGGCGTCGAGGTAGTCGTGTGAGGCCAACAGAAACGCGCGGCGCGAGAAGTCGGCTGCCAGTTGCACGGTGGCGGCATCTCGCGGAACGCTGGCGTACTACCCCCCCCCCACCCTTCCTCTCCACCCTCCCCCCCAGTGCAGAGGGGAAGAGTGGAGGGGAAGGGTGGGGAAATAGTGCCGCTGGGGGGAGGGTGGAGGGGAGGGGTGGGGGGGTAGGTACGCCAGAGTTCCGCGAGATGCCGCCACCGTGCAACTGGCAGCCGACTTCTCGCGCCGCGCGTATCTGTTGGCCTCACACGACTACCTCGACGCCAAACCTCATGCTTAGTGCGCCCCGGCGCCGCGAGATGGCGCTACCGTGCATCTGCTGCGCGCTTTGCGCGCGGCTGATCTCGTCTGCCCGGACCATCATATGTCTGGGCGGTTTCGTTGTCCACTGTGGGGACGGGAGGGGTTGTGCCAGGAAATAAAGCCTGCCTGACACTGGGAGCAGTCCAGTGGGTCGGCCCTCACAGACCTGGCGGGGGCTATGCCCGTTCGCGCAGGGCCGGCCAGCTTGTGCTGAAGGACTTCCGCTGCCTGTACTGGCATCCTGGTCTAACATTTGAGATTAAATAAAAAAATAGCGTCATCTTAGTACCGCAGTCCTAAATGCTGATGCATGCGTGCACACCCGTGCACGACTTGGCTACACCGGCCGTGCCGTCACTTCCGTGGGACTGATAGGTCCGTGGCGACAGACGGGCCGGGACCGCGATGTTCGGCGGCGGTGCGTCGCCGTGCTATCTGGGGCCCGGCCTGCTGCGGGCGGGGATCGGGCAGGTCAGGACGGAGGGGGGCGGGGGCCGGGCCGTCGTGGGCGCCGCCAATACCATCCGCCACTCCACCCACATGCACTTCAGCGCTTGCGTCATCACTCAGAGAGAGAGAAAGAGAGAGAGAGAGAGAGAGAGAGAGAGGCGGCGCTCGGCGCCCAGGTCAAGGGAAAGGCCAGGCGGAATGAGCGACCCCGGCGACGACGGCCGGTCACGATCCGAATGAAAACCCGAATGAGCTGAGATGAGGTGGAGTCCAGCCGGCCCGCCCTGCCCTGCACCGCCCGGCCCCCACAGTTGACCCTTTCGTCCTAGATTGAGTTTGCATTTCAGACGGGCCAGAGTGAATGACAAAACACAAATTCAGAAATGAAAAGAAACTCATCGCCGGGGCGGGAGGTGGAATGAATAATGGAGCGCCTCGCACGGCGTGCTGGTGGGAACGCTGTGGCGGCGGCGCGCCCCTGACGCCGTGTGGCCCGGGGCCCGTAGTCCCGGCCGGCCGCCGCGGCGAATGGGTTGCCTACCCGCGCGGCGCGTGCCGTCCGCCGCGCCAGCTCTGCTCCGCGAGCTGCGGGCTCCGGGCCCGGCCGGCCCCGCGCTGCCCACCGGGGCATCAACCATCAACGAGTGATCGAGGAAAGTAGACTGAGATAGGCCCAGCGGCCAGCGGCCAGCGGCCAGCCCGGGAGGCGGGGGGGCTGTCGCCGTTACTCGGGCTGCATTCTTGTGCGGCCGGTAAGTGCTTGGCGGGCCCGCGGACGTCCGCGTACGCAGCGCGCGGGCGGCGCGTTAACGCAAACGGCCACCACGCCCACACACACACACGTGCGGCCCGTTCGGGTCCGGGTTCGAATACCGGCCGGGGCTCCGTCCGTTTTATTCGCGTCCGCGCCGCCGCCCAGCGACTCTCTCACGCATTCCCCGGCCCCGGTGCTGGGTGCCGGGCGGCGGCCGTCCCTCCGCCTCCCTCTGCCGCACCGCCGCCGCCGTCCTTGGCATTTGAGCGCGACATGACGTGACGCGACGCGACGCGACGCCAAGCCGACGTTTATTGTGACGAGCGCTGCTTAAGCCGCACGCGGCCCGGGCGGCGGGGCAGCGGCGGGGGGCAGCGGCGGGGGGAGGGCTCGAGCACCTCCCCGTCGTCGTCGCCGTCGCCAGGATGGATCGCGGGCAGTCGCAGGTCGCCGCGGAGGTCCCCGTCCTGGAGGCCAGGAGGCCCGCGGAGCACACACACACACACACACACACACACATCCAGCCCTGATAATTATTGCCAGGCCGATCGGACGCCAGGGCGCGCCGGTGGCGCTGCCTCATTGTCTTAATGAGAACTGTTAATTAATGGAGGGGCCCTCCGGAATCCCGGCCGGCGCCGGTTGGCAGCCCTGACGGACCTGACAGGCCTGACGGCGGCGCGGCGCGTGGGCCACATATATTTTGATTGCCTCCGCTGCGGTGGCAGCCCTGTGGCGCTCGCTCGTCGCTACTGCACCGCCCGTGTGCACCAGTATGCACCGCCTACCTCCCCCCTCCCACCAGGAGCGTGTTTGGCGCCAATTTCAAAAGCACCGCAATCCGGTCCCATTGTCGTCAGCGGGGTGATTTGGATCCGCTGTGCGCGCTGCCTGGCGCTGCCGCGGGGGGTAGCGGCGACAAGGCGCCGCCGCGCAGCCGCTGGCTCCTGTAAGCGCCCGGGGTATCTCCGCCAGCATCTGTGGCTGCCCCGGGCCCGGGCCTTGCTGCTGCCGGCCCATTCATACGCCACGCGGACTGGAGCAGCGATATAGAGCGCGCGGGGTATTGCCACCGCCGCCACTGCGCCGCGACAAACATCTTCACTCTTACGCCAACTTCTGTGGGCGCCGCCTTCGCTTTCTTCTTCTTCTTCTTGCCGCTGGTTCTCCTCCTCCTTCTCCTCCTTCAGCAGATAAACACACAGCGGACGGCGGCGGCGGCGTCTTGGGGTGGCGTGCATGCTGTTTTGATTTATCACCCCCTCGTCCGTGTCATCAGATACCTGCCCTTGTCCCACTTGCACGCACACACACACACACACACACACACACACACACGCGCGCGCGGATAGTGCAGGCCGCTCCGCTCGCCCTGATCGGTACCTCATCGGTAGGCCCCGTGCAAAACCCTCGGTAGGCGAGTCTCAACACACGTCGCGGGGCCGTCCCCCGTCGTCCCCCGTCGCCGCGGCCCGCGCCGTCGTCGTTATTTATCTGTCCCGGGGGACGTCGCCGTCGGGGCGGGGCGGCCGGTGAGGTCCCCGACGACGCGGGCTCGGCTCCCCCTTCGCGATAACGCACTCACGCCGCCGCATGGATTTCCCGCAGTGACGCTCGCGAGGAGGTATGAGAAATTAAACAACGGGCCCCGCGGGGACCCTCGGGGCTCAGGGCTCAGGGCGCCGCCTCGGGGTGCTCCCGGATGTCCCGCTTCTTCCGGGTCCACTTCCGGAACAGCCTGTCCGCTGCGCGGCGGCGGCGGCGGCGGCGGTTTCTGTTCTGTTAATGCGTCGGGCCGCGCGGGAATGTGCGTACCATTCCCCCCCGGCAGTCGTGGCGCGGCCCAGCAGCACGAGACGTCCGTCGGAAGCGTCGACATAGACTGTCCGCTGCGTTGGCCGGCCTGCGGGAGGCCTGCGGGAGGCCGCGGGGCCCCCGGACGACCCTCCGATGCCACAATGCGGATAATGGGATAGTCTGCATTCTGGGACCATGTTGGCAATATGCGTTCTGAGATCACGTTCTGTTGGCCATACTGGAAAACGGTTATAGGTCCAGTGTGGCGGCGGCAGTGTATATGCCTAGCGGGCACATGTGTGTGTGTGCGCGCGCGCTCGGTGTCCTCCGCAGGGCCGCCACCCTCGCGTTAGTCTCACACTAACGTTTCGCCACGGCCCGCGCACGGCTGCCAACGTATCGGGAACGCCCATCCCCCCGCGACGCTGCCGCGGCCTTACGTCGTCTACTCCAGACTCACCCACATACCTTATCCTTTATATTTCACACGAAAACACAGCAGAGACGTACGTTAATTTTTTTTCTTTTCTTTTGTTGGTACGAAACACGATCAACAAAACCGGGGTGGAGGCGTGTAGGTGTCAGAGTTTACTCTCGCCGACGTTTGAGGAGCTCGTTCGCAGAACAGCGCCTGCTCTCGTCCGTCTCGCACGCCGCGCGGCGCGTACGACGTGCGGGGGCGTGCGTGCGTGCGTGCACGTGTGTGTGTGTGCGCGCGCGCGCTCTGCCCTTGGCTCCGCGCACCCATCACCAGCCCACAGCCTTCCTTCACCCCCGACACGTCCGCGGCCGCGGTGCTCCGCTTGCTGTATCCCGAGTATCGCACGTCCATGGAATTTGAATTCGGTCGGGGCCAGCCCTGTATAGTGGCCAAGGAAGATGCACGAGGGAGGATGTGGACGCACCGAACGGCGGGCCTCTTCCTCGCTATCCTGACTGACTGGCCCATCTCTCTCTACGATTCTACGTCCGTCTCTCTCTCTCTCATACACACAAATCAAATTTCTCTCTCTGTCATTCTCGCGTTTCCTCTCTGGAGTTTTGTCCCAGTTAAAAATAAAAATAAATCAATTACTGTGCTCAACCTATTTTTAAAACAATCCAAAATTATCTCTCTCTCTCTCTCTCTCTCTCTCCCCCTGTCTCTCCCTCTCCGTCCCTCCGCCAGTCGCGGCGGCGATAAAGAAGTACACAGAGTCGGCACACCGCGCGCCGCCCGCGGCCGGTGGTCTTTGTCCGCACAATCTCGCGGGACGCGCGCGCACTTCCTCGTGCCACGCGGACACGGCACGCGACACGGCACGCGACACGGCACGCGACACGGCCAGCGAGAGGACTTTCTATGCAAATCGAGTTTCCGCGCGTGATAACCGATTAACTCGCGGCGCGGCATTACTCGCCCGACTGACACACTCCACGCCACGCGAACATCTCATACCGGCGGCGGTGACGAGAGAGAGAGAGAGAGAGAGAGAGAGAGAGAGAGAGAGAGAGAGAGAGAGAGAGAGAGAGAGAGAGAGAGAGAGAGAGAGAGAGAGAGAGAGAGAGAGAGAGAGAGAGAGAAGACAGCGTTCTGACTTCCGCGCCGCCGCCGTAGCGCCTGTGAGGTAGGCAGCGGGTCCGGCCCGCCGCGCGCCGCTGTCGCGCAGGCCTGCCTACCCTGCATTCCGCAGGCGCTCGCAGACAGCAGCGTCACCGAGCGCCACCTGTCTCTCTCCCACTCACGCAACGCTCCGGTTGAGGTGTGACGAAGAAGGAGTGCTGCGTGGTCATGTGTGTATGACAAGGCGCACAGCGGGCGGTGACCGGTGCCGATGTACGCAGCACTTGCCTTTCAGTACTACCGAGAACTCCCCCCGCACCCCTCTCCCTCCCCCTCTCTCTCTCTCTCTCTCTCTCTCTCTCTCTCTCTCTCTCTCTCTCTCTCTCTCTCTCTCTCTCTCTCTCTCCACCCCATCACTGCCCCCGCCGCCTCTCCGCCCGAGTCCACATTTGCCCGCGGATTCCGTCACGTATTTAGCGTATCGCACGCACACACACAGTTTGCACGGGTCTCATATTTAAAGTTCCCGCGTCCGCTGAGCGGCCGCCGCCGGCGGAAGCGGTTCTGAGCGCACACATCACTGAGTGGTCAGTCGGTCATCTCTCCGCCTCCGACAGGGGAATTCGGACAAAATCTGCACTCTCCGAGTTAATACTGCCTTAAACGTTAAACCGACTAAATTTTCCTCGCGAGTTTTCACTAAAGAAAAAAAAAAACGGGGAATTTGGAAGTGGATCTAAGTTTATTTTCCAAGGTGAATTCTTATTATTGAATATCAACGAACACACTAAAAAAAAAATCCTCTTATTGCCTCACACGTACGTTTCATGTGCGCCAGTCAGCCCCCCAGAACGTCACTGAGAACAGACCGGACACCATCTTGATGTGCATCCATCTCTAACGCCCACATTAATTAACCATCTGTGAGGGAAATGTCTCTGATAGAAACTAGCGGCCGGGCTTCATCTCCTCCTCTCTCTCTCTCTCTCTCTCTCTCTCTCTCTCTCTCTCTCTCTCTCTCTCTCTCTCTCTCTCTATCTCTCTCTCTCTCTGCATTTCTCACGGAAGGAAGCGGGTCAGACTGACCAGTATGAGGAACTCCCCCCACCACTGGCTCCCCCTCCCCAACTCCTCCCCCCCCCCCCCCCCCCGTCAAGTCAGTAGAAACTTGGTCGGAACCCCAACCATGCTCATTGTGGATTAGAGTCCTTGGAGGAAGAAGTGTGTGTGTGTGTGTGTGTGAGAGAGAGAGAGAGAGAGAGAGAGAGAGAGAGAGAGGGCGGCCCTACTGATGGTGTTATTTGGGAAATAAGAGGCAGTGGCCGCCGCACCTGACGGCGTCTGGCCCTGAGCAGCTCCCTCCCCTCCCCTACGTATCCGTCAGTGTTACTGATGAAGTCTAACGCTCACGGCGCACTCGGGTTGTGGGAGGTTCTTATTTATGGCATTTCCTCTCCTTACCCACCGCCGCCAGCGAACAATTTCAGAAAAAAAATGAAAACAATTCGAATCGTACGAAGGCACAAGACGCATAGCGGAAAGCGAAAATAAAGTACGGCGCCGAAATGCTACCACTGCGTGGCGGCGGCGGCGACCGCGGAACGTAGGTGACCTATGGCCTGGCGACCCGCGTGCGTGGTATAGACAGTGCGTGGCCGCGGTTGGGGGCCGCGGGGGCCGCGGGGGCCGCGCAGATCTGGGACCGATCCGGGCAGCGGAGCGGTGAGCAGGAAAACGGATAGCGTGGTGGCGGTCCGGCCGCACGGGCTACACGGGCTGCCCCCGGAGCCCCCGCAGCCCCCGGTCGCGGTCACGTCCGGCCGGCTCCGGCGGCCACCTAGAACGGGACCCTCTGGCCGCGGGGGGGACCCCGTAGGACCGTCTCCGGGAGATGGTATACTAGCAGCCGGGCTGCCGGCCTGTGTGCGCACATATCATCTATTTTTTTTGGTCGTTTTCTTTGGGTGGGGGGTTGAAAAAAAAAAGGAATGAAATATGAAATAAATGAAAAAACATCAAAAAGAATTTTTTTTTAATGAAAAAAAAATATCCCTCGTATCGCGATTGAGTGACCTCTGTCCAGACCAAGGAGAAAATAATTTTAAAACGAGGTCGCGTGTCTGTATTTCCGCGGGTGTTACGTTGTTTCGTGGACCCGGCCCGCTGCAGCAGCCCGAGCAGTGCACCTGCTCCCCCGCTCACTCGCACACACACACACACACACGCACACGCACGCACGCATCGCTTTTTGCGCATGTCGGAGCCACCTGCGGCGACATATTGTAAACACACGCAGCTTGCCGCGCTATCTATCGCAAACATATTGCTTCCCAGAAGCGGCGCCTCCCTCTCGGGGCCTCCCGGAGCCTCCCGGAGCCCCTCGGAGCCGCCGCTGTCATTAATATTGGTGATGAGCGCTCCGATCTGACCCCCGGACCTGGTCCGAGGCTCGGCAGCGCGCCGCGTATGAGAAATCCCGCCGCCCGTCCCGCTTGTAATTCAGCCGGCCGCCGAATTCCTCATCGCGGAAGTGAGTGACGGCGTTGCCGTTGTCGTGACGCCCGAAAGCCGCCGCTCCGCGCCGCGAGAGGGCGCGCGCGTTCACGACGACCGTGTTGGCAGGGAGACACCGCGGCGTGTCGCGGCCAGGGGCCATTAGCATTTCCCGGGGAAACGTAGCCGTTTCCGAGGCACCGCCACCACCACATGATCGAACCCCGACCGGACATCGAAAGTCTGAAACAGTGAGGAACTGATTGTGCCCCGTACAGCGGCCTCTGTTCTCAGATCCTTTCTTCCGTGTTAAGTTTAAAAAAAAATAAATGGATGAAACTCGGTGGGTGGCATGCGGTCCCCTGAGAGGCGCATGGCGCACTCGCTCGGCGGTGCTGTTATAGCACAATAAAGATCTCGTGTCCACTCCCACGGCGCCTCGCGTCCCTGTCCCCGCCCGGTCCCCGCCCACCGCCACGAGCCGCAAGTACGCTCGCTGAATAGGGCGTTCCGGACAAGTGCGAATCGGAAGTGGCGCCCGACAAGGCGTTCTGTTTACAGTGTGTGGGAACTGCGATCGTCTGTCGCACGGGACGCGGCGAGGGGCGCGGCACGGCGGCGGACTTGTGTTTTAATTAATCATCAATTTACGTCACAATAATTATACGGATTGCTCGTTTCCCAGCGAGACGGCCGGCTGGCTGCCGGCTGCGCTCCGCCCCCCTCCTCCTCCTCCTCCCGCTCCGCTAGGTGCTGTCAGGCCGCTTGCGCGATACGGAAAAGGGATTCGAGAGGATCGAACGAACGGAACCCTTTGCTCAAATTCGAATAAGGCGGTGCGCGGCGCGGCGCGCCCGCGGAGGATTTCGAGGTCTGAATATTCAAGCAGGCGCTGCTATCCTCCACGGCCGGCGTCCCGTTCGGTCGCACCCGCGAGTATGCATTTTCTCACACAGTCACACGTGTAATTTCATCGAAGGATGGAGGCGACTGGGACGCCCCCTATATAAGACTGGTGCGGCAGTGCGATAGAGAGAGACGTCCACAGCTGGGGAGCATCTCTCTCTCTCTCTCTCTCTCTCTCTCTCTCTCTCGCACTCGGTCCCAGGAACTCCTCCTCTCTTAGACACGCAAACAAACACCACCACCACCACACCCACGGTGCGACGATGCGGTGGGACGGACACTCGTCATCGGGGCCGGCCGTGTGCATATCACCGAGGTGCAATGAGGGGCACGGCGCACCGAGTAATTGTTATCAGGCGGTGCCCATTACACACACACACACACACGCACACACACACACCCTGAGAGTGCTAGCCAACGCACCGCCAAGGTACCCCACACACCACTTCCTCATTGTAACTCCTTCGCTTGCGCTGCAAGGCGCTCAAGTGGCTGTTCGTTGTTGTTGTTGTTGTTGTCCGCTTTACCTCTTGTGTTTATGATGGCGCGGTATCGGCGTTATAATGTGTGTGTGTGTGTGTGTGTGTGTGTGTGTGTGTGTGTGTGCCGTTTCTGAAACTGGACCGCGAAAGAGGTGAGCCGCTGACCGCACAGCACGCTGCGACCAGCAGCGGGGCCTCGCTCTCGACTGCATTATTTCCCGCCGTTGCCCCTTTCCTGAATGCTACCGAAAAGACGGCATAATGGCAATGCGATATTTTATTTCGCACTGCGTGTGTGTGTGTGTGTGTTGTGCCACGAGAGTGATCAAGCTCGGGCAGGGAGTTGTTCCACAGGGGACGACGGGTCCCGATAGCGGCCAGGAGAGATATGCCGCCCGACATTGTTGCAGAGAGGGGTGTGTAAAGCCGCGCGCGCCGCCGCCGCCGCCACTTAAAATAATAAAACAAATTTGCGAATCGACTTTGCTGCGCGCGTTCATATCGCCGCCGCCGGACCCACATGACTTTTAAAGGATTGCACTTTTTATCTCACAGTAAACAATATTCGCATCGTCCCGCCCGTCCTCGCTGGCCGCCCCTTCACTTTTTTGGTCGAACACGCCCCGCGTCCCCAGCAGTGAACTGGTATCGCCCTCTGCCGTTTAGGTCTCCCGGCCGGGAGACTTTCACCGGGCGATATAAAAATTCGGGCCCATTTATTGCGCGTCCTAAAGTCGCCGCGCTAGCGGCGGGAACGTACGAAGCGACCCCTTGTGTCTTTTTTCTGCTTTCATAAATTAAGAAAAATCGCGTATAACATGAGCCGAATTTTTTCCCCAAATAATTGATAGTCCTTTCGGTGTTGGTAGGCGTGTGGAGTGAGTCGCGCAGCCGTGGGTGTGGCAACCTTGCGCACCGCGCCACTCTCCACTCATTATTTTTTGTCTCGAATAATACTATCTTTTCCGCCGTTCATCTTGAATCGCTTCACTCCCCCCCCTCCCCTCCCGGTCCCTCTGCGCCGCTATCCTACTCGAATGAATGAAACCTTCTTCACCCCCTCTCCTCTCCTCTCCTCCCCCCCCTCTCCCCCCGCGGCGGCAGCGGCACGACAATGCGCACAGCCAATCAGAATCCACGTAACTGGACACCCCCCTCCCTGAGAGAGAGAGAGAGAGAGAGAGAGAGAGAGAGAGAGAGAGAGAGAGAGAGAGAGACTGTGGTCCTAGTCGGTCACGATGGCCCGCTAATCTCGAATCTATAACTGTCATCGTCCGTTACACATAACATTATTCAAGCAGAACAATCGTGAGGGGAGACTGCTGTGTCCAGTCGGATGGACTCCCACTGCCCTCTTGATCCCCACCCTCTCCCTCTTTCTCTCTCTCTCTCCTTCCCTCTTCCTCCGCGGGGGCCGAATGCTTCTTATCTCTCTTCTCTTTCTTTCTCGTCGCCCGCGATTCACAGCCGCCGTGCCGCACCCAGGCGGCCTATGCGAAGGAGAAGGCACGGGGGGGTCAGACTATGGGAAGCCGTTTTCCCGGTCGTCCGTGTGCGTGTGTTTGTGTGTGTGTGTGAGTGAATCTGCCCGCGCTCAGCGGGGTAGAGCCACGACCTCTGTGCGGTCGGGCCCCCGTTGACGCCGTACCCGACACCATCTACTTTGTTGTGATAGAGTGTGTGTGCGTGCGTGTGTGTGTGTGATGTGTAAATTGAGAAGCCAACCTGATCCTCACTCTGGTGCCCATTAATTTCAGCACCACCAATCAGCAAGAAACAAACTTTCCATTAATTCACTTTTCTCATCCCGTGTGTGTGTGTGTGTGTGTGTGTGTTGCGCGCGCAATATTCAAAATTAATCCACGCTAGTTCATAATTCCCGCCTCCTTTGAGCGCCCCCGCGTTCCGCTCGTTCGCAAGGGTAATGTAATTCAGCCAGTAATCGTCCCCGAGGGTTTGTCAGAGGAATTCAATCAGCCCGGCCGTGTCTCTGTGGGTGGCGCCGGCAGAATGGCCCTGTTATGGCGGCGCTAAGCCCGCGGCCGTGTGTGTGTGTGTGTGTGTGTGTGTGCGCGCAGTCCGCGGGGGCGCATAGTGAGAGAGAGAGAGAGACGGGACGCATGTCGACTGCGGTAAGTGCAAGCGAGATGCCGGGCCGGACGTCTCGCTCGCACTGCCGCAGTCAAATGGGGCGTGCCGTCTCTCTCGCACCGACGCCGCTGTGCGGTAGCCGCTGCAGCGGCGGCAGCGTTTCCGCCTTCACGGCGGCGGCGTTGAGTGGGCCTCGGTTCCCCCAAAGGGCAGAGTCAGCCACGACTACCCACCCCGCCGGCCGGCGTAGGCCGTCGGCTGCTGCCCCCTGCAGGCGACTAATACCTTTTGGAAAAAAAAATACGAGAGAGAGAGAGAGAGAGCGAGAGAGACACGGCGGGAGAGAGTGATGGAGCGAGCGAGGGAGACTGAGAAAGACAAAGCCAGAGAGAGAGAGAGAGAGAGAGAGAGACGGCCGATAACTCTATGGGGGCGGCGTGCCCCAGATCCCGCTGCGCGGGCCTGCAGCAGCAGCAACAGGTATCCCTCCCTGATGACGGGGACCTTGGTGGTGTTCGAGGCCCGTCACGTACTTTACTCTCCTGTCCTGCGCCACGGCCTCCGACGCCACAACATGGAGCAGCAGCAGCAGCAGCGGCACGGCTCGGTTGTCATGGCGACGCGGCGACACGCGGCCGCAAGGCTTGTTGTGTTGTTGTTGTTGTTGTGGTAACGGCGGCAAAGTGATGATAAATCGCAGGACGTTGTTGTTGTTGTTGGAATTACCTTCGTGTCGCTTCATTTCGAGTCGGTAAACGCGCTCGTCTTCGCGGCGGTGGTGGTGGCCGGACAGCCACTGGATAAATGATACAACCCCGATCGGTCACAGCGAGAGTGAGAGAGAGAGAGAGAGAGAGAGAGAGAGAGAGACGGAGCATATTCGAAATTAAAACCACTGCATTCGCCTAAACCGGAAACATACTCGGAAAAACTCGCCAATGTTTGCAGCCACAAGGGCACAGCGCGGGGCGAGCGCCTGGCAGGTAGGCCGCATGGCCCGGCCTGCAAGACCTGCGTGCTCGGCGGGCCGGCCTACCCTGACTGGGCCAGGCGCCCAAGGCCGGTCGTCCCGCACCGGTACCGTACCTGGCCTCACCTGGCCTCACCTGGCCTCACCTGGCCTCACCTGGCCTCACCTGGCCTCACCTGCCTCGTCTCTCACGGCTCATAAAATGTCGATTTCGGACTAGGCCGTCCGGCGGGCTGACCGCGCCGCTGCGCGGAGGGCGTGGGAGGCCGGGAGGTACGAGAGGAGGGAGAGGAGGGAGGGAGGGAGGAGGGAGGGAGAGGAGGGAGGGAGGGGAGGGAGGGAGGGCCGGCGGGTGGTACGGAGCCGGCGGGAGCCGCGGCGGCGGCGGCGAGCTCTGCTCCCGATGCGAGAAACGAGTGAAAATAAAATATGAATTAACGCCGCACCGCGTGCCTAGAAAGTGAAAAGTGTTGGCAGCTAATGGGCAATGGGATCACTGGAGGTGGAGGTGGTGGGGGGAGAGGCACACACTGACCGGCGCTCCCGGATGCTCTCGGGGCGGCGGCGGCGGCGGCGGCGGCGGCGGCGGCGGCGGCGGCCAGAGCACCTGACGGATGGCCACCATTTGTCTGTTTGCCGCGGGAGGCCGCGGCCGCGGCGGCGGGCGTGGCACCGCGTGGCATCGCGTGGCGCTGCGTGGCACCGCGTGGCACCGCGTGGCGCTGCGTGGCACTGCGTGGCGCTGCGTGGCGCTGCGTGGCGCTGCGGCCCGCGGCCGGGGGTATACGGGAAGCCGAGCGGGTAGCGGCGAGGCTCTCCAGCGACAACCAACCCGGAGGAGTCTTTCACTCAATGAACATCACAGCGCGCGACCCAGGATAAAGACTCAGGAAAAAATCGGAAAAATGAATGAAGCTTAAGGGGAAGCAGCTTAAAAAATGCAGGGCAAAGTACGAAAAAAAAAATCAAGGTTCACCACAAATCTTAAAAATAAGAAGAGTGGAGAAGTCTAATTTTTTCCCCGAAAATGAATTTTGATTTTTACTCACGGTACTCCTAAACCTTGAAGCCAAGTGTTCGACCAGAAAAATGAAAATATAAGGTTTCGTCCCTTTGAAGTAAGACTTGGGCATTCAATGCGGGTCGTGCTGTTCGTCGAGAAGCGAAAGGCGTTTGGTGACATAACGTGGTTCACGTTGCAATAAGTGCACACGGAATCGTAGGTGATAGCAACTGTTTTGGGTGAAGTAAAAAAAAAAAAACGAGGGGAAGAAGGATGTAGTATGAGTTCCGAGAACTTTCTTCAATCACACGCGGCGACCCGCGTCGTGGAGATTCTGATGACACCCATTACGGTGTCCGATGGAGAGAGAGAGAGAGAGAGAGAGAGAGAGAGAGAGAGACAGACAGAGACAGAGAAGAGAAAAAGCGAGATAGTTTTGCCTCCCGGACTAATTAAGCCTGCGTTATATGTGCATCAGAACAGGTAGGTACACTCCCGATAATGGTGGAGACCTTTCGGGTTGTCCCTAATGGACGCGGGCACACGCACACACACACACACACACACACACGCACACACAACGAGCCGCGCACCGACTGCAACGAGAGCCTAATTATTGGGGGCGTCACTCTTGCACCATACAATATTTTCTCTCTCACCCCCCCCCCCTGTTCTTTTTTTTTCAAACACCACCGCATAACTTGTTGTGCAGCTCAAAAATAAAAAAAAATGAATAAAGCTTTCTACCTTCCCCGTTTTGAAACCACATTCGGTTACGTAATCGTCAGATTTGTTTTCAAGTTCCGTGAACTAGTGTACATCAAAAGGAAATTGTTGTGAAAGATTTCACTGAAAAAAACTCTTCGATCTCTGCCTATTTTTTTTTTTTAGAAATCATGGAAAGTGCGCGTTGGTCTCTGTCGCGGCGTATAATTTACTAACGCCACTAGCGCGGGCGAGCACGGCTGACACACGCACACGCACGCACGCACGCGCACTTACACGGTAGCTTTTCCCCCCCCCCCCCCCCCCGCGCGCAAATCTCTGCCCGCCATCGGCTGCACACGAACCGGTGAACCGAATCCCTCGATAGCGGCGGAGGCATCCCTAATGTACGGCGATAACCTTTTGCGGCGCCGACACCGCCGACTGCTTCTGCTGCACCATTTCCTTCCCTGCGCGCGCGAAAAAAAAATAGAAAAAAAAAGAATTCAAAACGAGAACGTTTTTTTTTTCTTTTTCATAGAGGGCGCGCGCGCTGCGGTGGTGGTGGTGGTGGTGGTTATCTTCCCGCGCGGATACGCGCGCACTTATCGTTAGGGGATTATTATTGGCGGGCAATTTGAATCCGCGCCTGGCCGCGCGCGCAGCGGCAGGTTATTCCCTGTTTTACTCGGTTTTCGGGAGGAAAGGCCGCTGTCTGTCGGGCAGAGACGGTGCAGTAAACCACTTTATTGGGGGGGCTGCCGCTGACGACAGCGGTCAAGCATTAAGGGGAGTCCGTGCGAAAGTCCTCTGTGTGTGTGTGTGTGTGTGTGTGTGTGTGTGTGTGTGTGTGTGTGTGTGTGTAGTGGGAGGGCTGCGGGGTAGAGGGCTCCTGCGCGGGGCGTGGGAATACCTGGCGCCCGCTAAGCTGCGCGGATCTCCACCTCACACATACACACACACACATACACACACATACACACACACACACACACACGCACACACTACGCGCGGCGCGCCAAGTGCTTGCCGCGTGTTTCACCGCGCGACTCCTGTAAATGGCTTCTAATGCCCAATTATACGCGCAATTCCCCACCCGAAACTTTTTTGGGACGCCGGGGAGGAGGAGAAAGGGGAGGAGGGAGAGGGGAGAGGGAGAGGGGGGGGGGGGGGAGGAGGGGAGGGTCTGATACTAAACTCTCCGCGGGACTGTGTGCAAAAAAAAAAAGAGACTTTGTTGTTTCCCAATGCCAGTGTGTTTTTGATTTGGTTTTATATACGGCCGCGGCTGCTGGACGCGCGCGGGTTCGAATACTGGCCGCACGTCACCTTTCTTGCGACATGCGTGTGTTTGTGTGTGAGTGTGTGTGTGCGTGTGTTTGTGTGTGAGTGTGTGTGTGTGTGTGTGTGTGTGTGTGTGTGTGTGTGTGTGTGGAGCACATACTCGCGTGACCCGCGGGACGGGTGTCGTGACGACCGTGGCGCCGCGGCCGGTGAACATAAAGACATCTGTAACTGGCACCTCCACTCCGCTACTGCTACCCCCGCCGCAGCTACCACCGCCGCCGCCACCACCGCCGCCGCTACCACCGCCGCCGCTACCACCGCCGCTATCCCCGCCGCAGCTACCACCGCCGCCGCTACCACCACCAGGGTCACGCCGCGCCACACACAATCATAGTAATTTTCTCGAATTTTACGACGTGTTTGCCGTGGCACTGAGTGACCACAGAAAAAGGAGTTGATTCCTCCAAATCTGTCGGGGTGCGGGCGGCAGCGGCGGCAGCGGGCGCAGCGGTGGCAGCTCCGCCCCGCCTCGCTTTCTCCAGAGTTTATTGCTTTTCGTGCATCCTGACGACGCGGGCATTAGATTCAGGTGAGGTTTATTTCCACTCACCACTACCGCGGGGGCCGTGTCGGCAGCAGAGGTGACGTGACTATTGGCAGACGGATCATGCGGGAAGCCCCCCCGCCAAATAATAGTTCAAGGAGCGAAACGTTCGATCGAATACGATTGACGGAAAAGTCTTGTCTAGTACGCTCGGTGCTGAACACGCAGTTTTACAGAAGCGGTAGGGACAGGTCGCCCGACAAATAGACGGACGGGCAACTAGAATTGAATAAGATAGAGCCATTAGCCTCCCAGGAAGTGTGTGTGTGTGTGTGTGTGTGCGTGCCGCGCCACCAGACGAGAGAGAGAGAGAAAGAAAGAGAGAGAGAGATAGACGGTGAGATGGAGTGGGACAAGGAGAGAGGCGGCGGCAGGACACGACTGCAGAGGGGGACACGCACTCGGGAGAGATAATTTCATCATTATAATACAATATCCATTACCAAGTATGAAAAATAATTGATCGTGTGGCTTTCGGGGAGGGGGAGGGAGAGAGACAGACGGCGGGTAATAAGTAGTAGCCGGCACGGTGCGCGGTACATTATGGCCTTTTCCTTCTTTTCTTTTTAATATATCTTTTTTTCCTTTTTTTGGGGGGGAAAGGGAAAGCACACCTTCCCCCGCGGGAGCAGCAAGACGCCACACCAATCGAATAAAACGCCATGAAATTTTATGGTACCTGCTCAAAAAATTGTTTCAAGGTAAATTTAGAAGAGGAAGAGAGAGAGAGAGAGAGAGAGAGAGAGACAGAGGGAGAAGAAAAACGGTAGCGCAACAGGGAGGTGAAACATTGATGGATGTGAACACCGTTTCCACCGCCGAATTTAGTTAAAACGCATATTTTCCCCCCCCCCCCCGGTTCGCTCGACTAATGTGACGATATTGCCGTCGCTTCTGGCCCCCTCTGCGGCCGTCCTCTTCCCTGATGAACGGGGAAAGCCTTGTGCCGCTGAAACCGGCCGCTCCTCGCTGTCAGCGCTGCGCTCGGCCCCGCTAGGGGCCCCGCTCGGCCCTGCTCACATATCTGGCCGCCGGACTTGGACTGGGGAGGAGAGGCGGCCCCGGCGGCGATCGAACCCGTGATCTGGCGGCCGTCGCCGGGAAACGCATCGCTTCAGTAAGACACTGTATTATTTACGGGCGGTGCCGGCGTGATGTATTGGAGGTCTCCCTCCCGGCAAAGGCGGCCCCGCGGCGCAGAAAATCATTGTCACCGGGACAGACTATCGCCGCGGTCAGTGTGCAATAAAGTATTCGAAAGGAAAATGATTTTTTTCGGAAGGATAATGATTTTTTTCGGAAGGATAATGATTTTTTTCGGAAGAATAATGATTTTTTTCGGATAAAAAATTTATGTTTTTCGAAAGAAATTTTTTTCTGAAGGGAAAATAATTTATTTCGCGGTGATTCTGCGGCAGAGAAAATGTAATCTGCGTCCCCGTGTAGAACACGGTGTCGCGCGCTGCAGTGCCCGCAGCCCGGCGACACGTGGGAGGTCCGCGCGCGTCCGCGCCGCGTCCGCACCGCGTCGCCGCTGAGCCAAACTTGTATAATTTTCATTGGCGTCACGCCGTTTTGCATGACGCCGAGTACTTTACCGCGCACCGGCGACATTCGCGACTCGGCGCGCAACGGCACACACACACACACACGCACACACGTACACACTCACACATACAAGCACACGCGCACACACTTGAGCATAGAAGTGTCCCCACTTAACTCCTAGAGGTCCACCGCATCACCAAGGTCCCGCACCACCAATCTTACATACGTGTCTTTTTTCTTCTTTTTTTCACATCAAATGATCAATTCGAATTGATTCGTATGAAAGCCACAGTTCGCAATCTTAACGGGGAAGCATTGAGAAGAAATGTCACGTCGAAAATGAAGGCAGGTCGTCGCAAAAAAAACTGAAAAAAATTTCCAGCGTATTTTTTTTTTGAAGGACCCTTGCGTGGGAAAAGCGCCACCGAGGACGAGGGAGGTGGGGGGGGGGGGGGCGTTTTTAGCGTGGAATATGGTGCGGATACCCGTCCTCACGTCTCCGATATAAATCTGGCCAGCCGAAGTGCGCCTGCGGGGGGAAACGGAGGGCAGGTGGAGGGGGGGGGGGGGGGGGGGGGAGCTGTCACCTCCTGTGAATGAAGGCGACGACGCGAGTTGTACGGGGAGGGAACCGCTCTCCGCGCGTGCCTCGGTGCCACGCTCCACGGATCCCGTGTGTGTGTGTGTGTGTGCGTGTGTGTGTGTGTGTGAGCAGCAGGCCGGGCAACATATCGCGAGTCAATTCGACTGGAAGACGAATTGGGCATGGGGTTTCATTTTATTCGAACCGCCACACATTCTCTGATTACCCGGCCTGACGACTGTCGGGCTGTATGGCTGGCGAGGTGGCGGCGGTGGAGGCGCGGACCGCTGCCGCAGAGGTTAGTTGTAGTGGCGGCTGGAGTCACACACACACACACACACACACACACACACGCGGCTCCTGGAGAAATGAAACGGGAGACTCGGCCATCACTCTGGGAGGCACAGCCGCAGGCCTCGGCCATGGGCTCAGCTGGGGCTGCTCAGCCGCTGCTGTAGGGCCGCTGCTCAGCCAAGCCGCTCAGCCAGGCCGCTGCTCAGCCAAAGCCGCTCAGCCAAGCGCAGCAAACGCCAGGCCGCAAACGCCACCGAGTGTATGCATTAATATGGGACACGACAGCAACAATATGTGGAAACCTAAACCTCAGCGCAGCCTCGAGGGAGAGAGAGAGAGAGAGAGAGAGAGAGAGAGAGAGAGAGAGAGAGAGAGAGAGAGAGAGAGAGAGAGATGGGGGAGGCTTGTTGGTGGTCGTCACTTTGCGTGATGCCAGAAGGGGACAAATTAAAAAAAAATCTGATATTTTAAATTTAATTCAAAATTGACCAAATAATATGTACGATGTCAATTTTAGTCAGTTTGGTAAAAAATATCGACAGTCCATTCTTGCCTATGAGAAGGAAAAAGTAGCTGCCGGCGGCGACGAGAACGAACAAGAACAAGAACAAGAAGAAGAACAACAACAACGACGACAACGGAAGCGGCAGCAGTGCCGGCGCCCCGCCGCATACAGATTACCCGAACGCCGACGCCGTGAGTACGTTTCTCTTCTCGCCACCTACACACTGACTGAGGGACCGTCCACAAATGCGACGTAACGCCTCGCCCCGTCTCTGTCGCACAGCTTGCGGCATGTGTGGGAGAGAGAGAGACGGACAAACAGATCAGCAGCGGCAGCAGCAGCGGTCCGGCACTCCGCTGCCGCACCGGGGGCACGCATAGCGACGCAGCGCCTTGGGGCTCGGTGCGTGTGTGTGCGTGTGTGAGCGTGTGTGTGTGCCCCGGAATAAGGCCCACGTTAGTCAGCACGGCACGTGCTACACACAGCGCAGGCCGCCTGCCAATCACACCCACGGATCAAAACGTCTGAACCGTCCATCTCGTCCACCATATACAAAAAAAAAAAAAATTACATGTACATTTTTTTAAATGATTTAATTTAAACTGTTTACACAACAAACCTACAGTATTTCCAGAATGTTTTTTTTATCGCACACTAATAATAATTTTTCTTGTAAATTCAGGGAAAGGCTCATTACACCGAGAAGGACTTTTCCGCGCACTCGCCTGGTCCAGTTTCTTTTTTCGTTCTGGCTGCGGGCCCCTCACGACGGCTCCGCATGGACGGTCTTACTGCATCGTCTGAGAACAAAAAAAAAAAAAAACAAGAAGGAAAAATAGAAAAGTGATAATGCTTCCGACTGTGCGACGGGTATTGGAAGCAGATATACGCGGCTGTGGCCGTGGAGCCCCCCTGGAGCCCCCCTGGAGCCCCCCCTGGAGCCGGCCGGGGCCGGCAGCGCATCGGTCTTGCTGGAGTTTCACCCCGTTGCCGGGAGATAGTCGGCAGGTGGGGCCATCATATCTATCCACACCGCTTTCGTCGTTTGTCGCACCTTTTATGACCTCGAGTTACGCGGGGAAGGGGGAGCTCCGGATAGTAACACGACACAAGAGGGGAGGAGAGGGGGGGGGGGGGAGGGGAGGGGGGGGGGCAGTCCGGGATCACTGAAATAATTTGATCTGGACGTTAAGAGGTTTTTCCCCTCCGTGAGGGAAGCAGACGCCGAGCGCCTGCCGATGCTCGGGTAGGCCGGCCCGCGCTACACCAGTGCGTCTCTACGTGGAGGGGTTGCCTACCCAGCAGGCGGTCGCCACGATACCGAGTGAACTACCCCGGACAAAAACGCTCCCGGAGTGCGACGAATATTTTTTTTATTTTTTTTTTACAAATCTTGAATGACTTGGCAATAGTGTGGCACGGCTTACCCCAGATCGCACCTTCATTGTCCCCCGGGAGTTACCTCGACGCCGGGTTACCCGGCAGGTGTTACCCGCACGCCGCGCGGTGGCCGCGCTGTGAGTGGGTGCCGCTGCGGCCCGTTGTGGCGCCCCCGGGGGCAGCGCAGCGCGCAGCCGCATCGGTCGCGTGGACGATTATTGTATCAGATCTGGAAATAATTAATTGTCCGCACCGGCGGGGATGAGAGGCGCTGCCCTGCGGTGGTGGCGCGGCGGCGGCGGCGGCAGCGGCGAGTACTTTACAGTATTTATTAGTGAAACTGAAGTCGTCGTCGGGAGGGAAGGCCTGTCCGTCGTCCTTTCACCTCGCGGCCGCCGCCGCAACCGCCGCCGCCACAGCCGCCGCCACCGCCGCCACCGCAGCTGCAGCTACTGCTGCCGCCGCTGCTGGCGTCCGCCGCCACCGTCAAGTGCCTCATGCGCGCCTTGGCATCGCGCGCTCCGCCGCCTCGTATAAACCATAGGCGGCGGCCCTCCGCCCCCGGGCGACGTCCCCCGTTGTCCGCCCCTCACGGCGACGGCCACCCGGCCGGCGTCGTCAACACCAGCACGTGTCGGCTAGCTGGCACGCCCCCTCCTCATCCCCAATCAAAAACATATCATTTTTCAGTGTGACGTAAGGTGTCGCCGGTGTAAAAATATGTGGACTTTGTCCGACTTTTCAGTGAGCTGTGAAATAATTTTTTTTTTGCACTATTTTTACCTTATGCGCCTTTTTGAGAGTGCAGACGGCTTCGCGGGGGGCAATAATTGGTGAGGGAAGTACACGGGGGGACGGTTGGCGGCCCCGGCGCCGCTGTCCGGCGGGACACAATGCCCAATACGGGAGGCGCCGGACACCGGGACGCGACGGCGGGGGCCCAGGGGCGTCCCAGGGGGGGGGGGGGGGGGGATCGTGGCGGAGATGCGGAGGAGGAGGAGGAGAAGAAGAAGAGGAAGAAGAAGAGGACGTGCCGATGAGTTACGGTGAGATCGCGGAATCGGAACGGCGAGATAACGCACGGCAAGGCGGTGGTCTCTGCCGCGGCGGCGAGGCGTCGTCTGCTAGCCGCGCGCGTCGTCTGCTAGGACTCCCCGGTGTCCTTTACGGCGCATTGTGTCCCACTACACGCGCGCGTGTGTGTGTGTGTGTGTGTGTTCAAGGGACTCTATGCCTTATTCACACTCCGTGAATTCTCCTGGTGTTCCAAATGATAAAGCTACGATATATACCGGAATGTAAAAATGTAAAAATAAAATGTAGGAAAAAAAAACATTGCCGGAAAATAAAATAAAAATGTTTCGACGCGAAATGGGCATACGCTGCTCCTCATCGAAACGCAGGGCGTTAGCACAAAAGGATAGCCCGCATGGTGGTGTGTTGTCATGTGTGTGTGTGTGTGTGTGTGTTTGACGTGGACGGCAGCTCTACGGTACACCATTTATCTCCCCTGTATTGGGTCGCTATTAGGCGTCCGCTGTGCACGCCACGCCTGACCACGGCCGTGCAGCCAGGAAACGCCTCGCGTGTCTGACAGTGGTGGGCGTGGCGGGGCGTGGCGGGGCGTGGCGGGGCGTGGCGGGGCGGGCGGGGCGGTGCCTGTTCCCGGCGCGGATCAGACAGCGGCAGCATAGCGCTTTTCGGACCCCGCGCGCCGCGGCGCCGCGTGCGATCGAGAGATCGATCTCTCGAATCGCGTCGTCTGCTTCGATTAATAATCTACAAATAAAGCTCCGGGGCGCTCGGATCAGGAGCAGCAGCAGCAGCAGCAGCGGCGGCGGCGGCGGCGGCGGCGGCGCCACAATGGTGAAAGTATCGGTGGAAAAATGGTGGGGCTGCTGTGTGCGACTTCTGTCGTGCGCAACGCGGATAGGGTTTTGTGTTGGAGGGCGGGGCGCCGCCACTCGTGAGTCTGCCGACCGCGCCACTTCCTAATCGCGACTTCCGTATCAAAATATATACGTACGTTAGAGAACCTTAGAGGCGATATAGCACCCCCCATTCCGAAGGGTGACCTCTCACTCGTGATACATGCTTGTCAGGATTTTAAATTTCATTTTTTTAAAATTCCCCCCCCCCAAAAAAAAATCGATTTTTCCCCTTTTATTCTGATTTTTTCCACTTAAGTTTCCGATTTTTTTTCTGATCTTCCGACTTTTTACACAACTTTTCCTCAAGTTTTTTTAATTTTTTTTTAAATTTTTTGATGGCTTAGTTTTTGTGTTAGTATTCGCGACCCTTCAGACTCCACTTTGGCTCCCGAGCGTCGCCGCGGACCGGCTAGTCTTGCGGGGATCTCTCCCGGATGGGGCAGACCCTGCCGACGGCACGGGGATGGTTTTCCGCGGGAGCCCTCCAGGGGGCGCCATCGACACCCGCCTCGGCGGGGACGTTTCCCAAACATGAAATAAAAAGTAATGTCGCTGAAGGTCCGCGGGCGGCGCTGCCGCCGCAGCACTGCAAGGCACCGGACAGGTGGTGCCGGCCGCCGCGTTTTCTCCCAGCGACGCCGGCGGTATCCTATGACGTTCCTTTGTGTGTGCAGATGTTGCGCGCAAAATGTTTTTTTCTCTCTCTCTCCGTCTCTCTCTCTCTCTCTCTCTCTCTCTCTCTCTCACTTCCCCCCTCTCGCGCGCGAATGGACACAAAATTAACAAAAGCATGGGAAAACTATTTAAATAGAAATGAGAGCCGCGCGCGTTTGGCGGCCGCGGCAGTCAGTGTGTGCGAAGCGCCTGGCCGGGCGATAGCCATCTGTGGCGAGTGAAGAAAACCTAAACGCCGGTAACAGCGGCTCGGGGCCGGGCGGTCGCCTTGCGGTACACTGCAGGCCGACCACTCTGCGTCCTCCGTTCCGCACTCGGCGTACCAATTTTTAAAGAGAAAATAAAAGAAGAAAAATGACGCAAAATGCTTTTTTTGACTTAATTTTGAGTCAAAATTTGATTTTTTTTCTCTGTTTACTAATAGACGCTTAAGCATAATTCATTTTTTTTTTTTTGGTTCCAGACAGTCATCCTAGACGTGAACGACGTGGCCCCGTGTCGCCATCCGTTTTCCCAGGCCCCGGCGGCGGGTACCGGGTGCCCGTACAGGCGGCCCGCCCGACACGGCATCCCGACCACACCCCCCGAGCGGTAGGCCTTTAAGCGCAGTCTCTCCGCCGGTCCAATTCGTCAGGACGGCCGCGTGTTGGGCATTCGTCGTGCCCCATTCTCTCCCACAGCTCCTCCCGACCCCCCGGGGGGCCGCACGCCGCGGAGCCCGCCGCGCCAATCCGGCCTTGACCCACTGTCCTATCAGCGACGTCCCCTGATAGTGGGGCAGGCAGCGCCGCGCCGGCCGGAGACCTCAACGCACGGCCCAACGAGAGCTCCCATTGGGATCTGCGACAACAAGGAAGGGAACTCATTATTTAAAGCACATTTTTTGCTGTATATTTTTTGGGTGGAAAATCTGTTGAGTCTTCTTTTCCGTAGTTTATTTTTGTTGCTTCTCTTTCAGTTTTTATTTTATTTTTTTAAATCTGAAAGTGTTGTTTGGAGACTCCCGCACGGTGTCCTGCGTGCTGTGATGGCGGTTTGAATTCCGATATGAATAATACCGGTCCTAGCCGGTGGCGAGGCGGCACGATGGACGGCTAGCATGACGCGCCCGTCACACTTCACACCTTCACGTACCGGTCCCGCCGCCGCCGCCGCTGCTGCTGCTGCACCGCTGTACGCCTCGCTCCTCACGCAGACAAAGCACCACGCCATGCTCTCCGTCGTCCGAGGGCTCCTATCCTCCTGTGAGCGGCGGCGGCGGCGGCCGCGCTGTGCGTGACATCTGGCCATCCCGGAGGCGGAGGTGCCCCCGCCTCCTCACAGTACGCCCTCTGCAAGTTGGGCTCCGTCGTGATCTGCTCATCTTCCGACCTCCCACACAACCCCCTGTTTACCGGTGTAAAAACAAAAATTACAAAAAAAAAAAATTAATAGACAGAAAAAAATTAATAAAATCACAAAATTTATGGAATTCAATTTTTTTTTCTCACGGGCAAGTAGCGTTCCGGAAAATTCGAGCAGGCGGTTGATGGTCCGGCCGGTGGACGGCTGGAGCGCTGCTCATTGCCGCAGAGGCGAGCGTTGTGTGTGCGTGTGTGTGTGCGTGTGTGTGTTGACCCAATTATGCGGGCCATTAGGATGGGAACACCCCCGACACACGATAAGCCATCACTTTCACTGTGTCACTCTCACACGGCTCACACAGCCTGTATGTGGCAACCTAGGTGCCCTCCACTATGGACAAGTTCCCCCCCTTAATGCAGAGAGGCTCATAGGAAAGGACAAACGAAACAAAAGAAATTAATAAATGAATTACAAAAACACGAAATATATTTTATACCAGACAGAATCAATACTGCACGCAACGTTCGCCTTTCTCCGGGATGCCACCGTCCCTTCCGCCCCGTTATATATCCACATGTGGGGCGCAAGGTGTTGTGTGTGCCACCAGCCCCCATGCACTGCCAAATGCCTCATTGTCTCTGAGCTCTCTCTCTCTCTCTCTCTCTCTCTCTCTCTCTCTCTTGTCCTCTTTCTCTTTCTCCCACCTCGTGCATACGGCTTTCCGGGTGAAATATGATAACTAGGCAGAATGCGAGCAGGCTCATCGCTCGCTGGAAACCGTTTTCCACATCAATCGGCAAAAATGTCATTTTTATAGATTTGGCTCCTGGGTTTGACAAAGTGCAATCGATTCCATCAATACAGTCGAACCCAATCAGAGAAACAGTAATCTCGCGAGCTAACAACGTTTGTCTAGAGTTATCGCAAAGCCAACAGCAACAACAACAACTAAAACTACAGGCAGCGATGACGGGGCACACGTCGCCTGTTTACTAATTATATCGCGTGGACGAATCTCTGCCGGGGGTGTCGTTAGCCGCATGACCGGGGTATTAATCGCGGCGAGATGGCGCGGCGTTGGCGTGGCGTGGCGCTGGCGTGGTGTTGGCGCGGCGCCTCCGTCTCTACCCCGCGCTTTCGAGCACAACTCTAGGATTGCCGTGTGCAGGTCCAGAAAGCCGTCATTCTTTCATATCATAGAAACAAAATGTGTGCGCGCTTTTTTTTTAAAGCGTTGATAACAAATTATTTTCCCGAAACGTTATATTTCCGAAAACGTTATTATTGCACGGCGGGCGCGCACGTGAACGGGGCGTATGGACGTCAGCCGGAAGCCGGGTGCGATATGACGCACTTCCCCGCCTGGCTGCCGCTGCCGCCGCCGCCGCCGCTGGGCCCACAGCCTTGCTGTTCCGTTCCCGTTTCGGCTGCTGCCGGCACCCCGCTGACCGCCCGGCCTGTTTTTGTGTCTCTCGCTCTGTAATTTGTCCCGATAAACACATACTGATAAGAGAACGCGGACGCGCCGCAAAAACAGAAAGCTGCGCGCGGGTGATATTTTACGAGCGGCGGGAACAATTATTTTTTTGAATTCTCCCGCCTTTGCTTTTTGCCGCGTCTCTGGCCGGGAGTGTGCGGTGTCTCCGGCGCTTACCCAGGCCTGGTGCTCAGACCGCCCGCGCCGCGCGCTGCTTTAACAATTAGTGCACTAATTCGTGTCGGCGGCTGCCTCGAGGCGCCTGCGGAGGTGCGAGGTGAGGGGGGGGGGGGCGTGGCAGAGGCATTCCAGCGGGGCGGGCGGGTCCCCAACGAAGGCCGCGCCGCGGTAAAGGCCCTTGTGATTTATCCCAGCCGAGGAACAGGACGGGTCACTTCATTTGAGGTTAGGTTAGGCCAGCCGCAGGTGTTTCGCTGCCGCGGCCCGTGTTAGGCTAGAGAGAGAGCTTTGAGGGGGCGGCAACGAGGGAAGCATTTAACGACGATATATAGATATATAGATTAAGGTGACAGTACAGCAGTTCAAAAATCGATATATTTTTAGGACTTATTTTTAGAGCCACAATTTTTTTTTGTAAACGAGTTTTTAAGGGTTCCCATAATTGTTTTTTTTTCTAGACGTACCTGTTTTTGTCCACCCCGCAGTGTCGCATAGGTAATTTTCGAACGGATTTCTCATCATTGTCGTCGTGGGCTGCGGCCATCTCCCCCGAGTCGGAGCACCATGCCGTCCTCCTGGCGTCCTTGTTACAACGACGCTGACGGACAGCCACGGCTCCCCCGCAGGACTCCCTCGCAGGACTGCCTCGCAGGACCCCAATAGCAGTGATGAACCCCAAGGAGGCTATCTCTCGCTATCTCTGGCCGAACATCGAACGCGGAACGGCGGCGGCCGACGGCGGCCGCGTGCGGGCGCCGCGCTGTCCTTTCCCAGGACACGCGGACGGCTCCGCATGTGGCCGCATTATCCTGCCGGGGGTCCTCTGCGGCGTCCTCCGTGGCCGCGGGACCATTTACAAAGTACGACAGCAGCCTTACAGAGATCCGGTCAAGGTGGCAACAAAAAACGAACGCACACACATACACTCGCTGTGTCGCGCGGTCCTGCTCTCGGTCGCAGAGCGGTCACATCAAAGGCGTGTGCTGCAAGAAGGAACGCACCCCGCCTCCTTCGCACGTAGCCGATGTCGGTCAGGCCCGGCGCCGCGCGCATAGTTATGAATGCAGCCGTCGATCGCACGGCCGCCGCCGCAGCAGGAGAGAAATGCGGAAAAAAATAAAATTGCGGAGCTGACCTTGTCGGACTGAACCGACCTTCCGTCCCTAACTCTATACCGGCGTGCTCCACTACGGGAGAGAGAGAGAGAGAGAGAGGGGGGGGGGGGGAGGCAGAGAGAGAGTGAGAGAGAGAGAGAGAGTATACGGTCTGATTTCAAAGTCTCTTTGGAAAAATCGGATTTTTATTAAAGGATTTTTATTAAAAAAATTGTGTGACATCACGAAACGCCCTCCTAGGCTCCGTTAACACTAATGACAGCAATGACGATGATGGTAAAATAGATCGGCCCGGGCGGTGACGTCACTGGCGTGGAATGGCGGCCGGGCCGCGCAGGTGTCGCGTTTGCATGGCGAATGACAATGCAGCTCCACATCTCCGGCCTCCGGGGTCGCGGCGTGCGGCGCGGCGTTCGCAGGGCGAATTCCAGCGGGGTTAGATCAGCGGGCGACCCCCGCCGCTGTGAGAAACTGGGCGCAGCCGAGTGTAGAGAGACTCAGAGGCCTCTCTACACTCTGAGCCTCTCTAGCCGAGTGCAGGGCGACTGTGTCCGAGCGACGACGCGCACGTTACAAAACAAAACGCGGCGGCGGCCACCGGCGGAGTCCGCTTCCTGGCGTGAGCGGCGGTCCACTGGCCGCAACACACTCGCAAGTGAGCGCCTCTCGGAAGCACTTCGGCCCCGGAAAAAGGGGGGAGAGAGGTGAAGGGGGGGGGGGGGGGGGGGAAAAAACTAACGCGCCCAAGCCTCTGCTGCTGCTCCTGCACCCCTGTTAATATTCCGCGCAGCCCACCAACTGGTCCACTACCGAGCCGCTTGCACTTGACTTTTTGTAACGTCCCCCCCCCCCCCAGCGCGCCGCCGCTCTTTCCCTTTCCTACTCTCTCTCTCTCTCTCTCTCTCTCTCTCTCTCTCTCTCCCCCCTATCTCCTCTCCTCCTCCCACAGAAGAGCCTTCTTCCGTCGCGGACGATGACATTTTGGCAGGCATCTCGGCATCGTCGGCCGCTTTCACTTTTTTCGCGTCGCCTACGCTTCACTGACACTGTGCGTGAGTGTGTGCGTGTGTTCGAATGTGTGTGTGTGTGAGTGCATGTGAGCACCTCGACGCATGAACACTCTGCATGCACTCGACCTGACCGGATCTGCCCCCCCAGTTTAATTAATCGAGAGCACACACACGCACTGTGTCATCATGTAGCTACACGTAATTATCACGAAAGTCGTGTGCTCAAAAACACGAGATCGGAGAAGAAGAAGAAGAAGCAGAAGGAGGAGGAGGAGGAGGAGAAGGAGGAGGACACAGGAGAAACCGGCCAAGTCTTTCCGTTTCCGGCCGGGCGCCAGTGCGGTGTCGCGGTGCGCACACCCGCTGCGAGCGCCCGTATGAGAAATTTAGCATTATAGGCTTGGGCGAGGTCGTGAGGACTTACTCTGCGTGGTCAGAGAATGACGCCGGCCGGGGGCGGCCGGGGGCGGCCGGGGGCGGCCGGGGGCCGGGCGGGGGGGGCGGGCGGAAGAGGAAGCGCAGTCTGCCGCTGCTGGCCGCTCCGCGACGGAGAAGGAGTAAAGATTCCCAACTTGCGAGCGGCGGCTGCGAGGCGGTGCCGCCGCCTTCGCGGCCGATCGAGTTTATGCCGCATCGTTTGGCGGCGCGTCGGCCGCCGTCGGCCGCCCTCCTCCCCTCCGGTCTTCTTTACCTAGTCGGGAGGAGAAGTTGCATTTGGTACGTGTGCACTCGCCCGCAGTGCCCGCCCGCAGCCATGGCCAGATTTCAATTCCGCTGATTGCCATCGCCCTATGCAATTCGCAGTCTCCTCTTGAAAAGGGAGGGGGGGGGGGGGGTGCTCGCGGGTCCGGTTAGGCGAGCACCGCCACCACCACCACCGCTGCAGCAGCACTGCCGCCGCCACAGCCCGCCATGCACAGCTAGGCCGCCCCGCTACCAATGACCAACTTGATCCGGACCCAGAAGTAGTCAGGTGTGCCAACTACGACAGGTACAAGGCCTGATACTCGCTCGCCCCTGACTGGCCGCGGTGCCCGCAGCGCCCGCAGCGCCCGTCCCTCCTCCTGCCCGTGTTCCCGCGTGCTGTATCTGATGGCGCTCACGTCTTCACCGAGCGGCCGCGTCCGCGAACTCGTCCCGTCCGACGCGGCCCCGACCGCCGCGCCTCCCCCGGGCCCGGCGGCAGAAGGCACACCCGGACATGCGGTGCCCAGCCTGAGGGTGAACACGCTAATGAATAGTGGCGGTCGTTCCACTGCCTTAGTGTCAACCATGTCCTCTGGCCCTCGGGCCCCCGACCCTCCGGTCCTCAGGTCCTCAGGTCCTCAGGTCCTCCGGTCCTCCGGTCCTCAGGTCCTCCCCGCGGTGGTGGAGGCGCTCATGACGTGAGGCAATGCCATGTGCGCGAATCCGGTCCCATATATTTTTCCGGGCTGACACTTTAAGAGCGCGCGCCGGGCCCTAGCTGCCCGGCCCTGGCCGCTCGGCCCCGTGGCTCCGCAGGCCAACCGTCTCGTCTGCCGTCGGCTCGCGGCCCGCCGCGGCCCGTTCAGTTAACAGACCCCGGCATGAGTAACTATCGAGAAATCGTAAAACGGCTTAAGAGAAAAAATATCCGCGCGGCGCGCGGGGCTGGCTGGGTATGCATGCCGAATCGCGGCCTGGCAGCGCTGCGCGCGGCTCGGAACATCAGCGCCGCCTGACGGGCGGTATGAGAACCCAGCCGGCACGCAGCCGGAACCCTGGCCGCACGGGGCGGGCGACATCCCGGCCGCGCTGACCGCCGGCGGCGCCCGCTCCTCTCGGCCATGAGCATGTCTCGGTGCTGCCGCCCGCTGCCGGCCGCTCCTGCGCCTTGTAGTACCACGCAGGCTCGGCTCTGCTTCTCGGAAAATACCCCGCGCCGCGGCATAACAAGGCTAATAACGTTGCTGCAAGGCGGCGCGGTGCAGTTGGGAGATGGATGCATCGGCGTCAGAGCCCGTGATGAACAGCGATCGCGAGAAGGTACCGCGGGCACCGCCGCCGGTGGCGCGGGCCGTCCGAGACCGTCCACAATAGCGGATTGATGGCGGTCTCTCTCGCGCGGGGTATTGACGGCGGCCCGATTGTTTTCGGCGCCGCCGCCGCGCTTTTGACGACGCCGCCGCCGCCGAGGGGAGGGTTTATACCCCGCGCGACAATGTCGCCGACGGACGTGTGGCGTCGTCGTCGTCGGAATCAATCACTGGGCGGCGGCCACAATTTTATTGGCCGCGATAAGAGTCCGCCTCGGTGACGACGCTCGGGGCGCCGCGCCGCGGCCGCTGCCGGTACTAAACGAAGCTCGCGCACCAGCGGTCATCAGCGGCGCAGCGCGGCGGCGGGGTATTCGCGCTAAAATATGTTTCGGGAGCAGAGTGCACACGGGCCCGACCCCGCCCCGCGCAGTCGGAATACACTCCCCGCCGCCACTCCCCCTTTTGAGTTACAGCAGCGAGCGGCGGCGGCTGCGGCCCCTCGCTCGGCGCCGCGCATCAGCGGGGCGGCGTTCGAAAAGCACCGGCGCTGATTGTGGCTGCGGCTGGCCTCATCGAGGCGTACCGAAAAAAAGGAGAAGAAGAAGTAAAACAAGAAAAATAGATTTCATCGGCTGTTTTTCCGGACGCAGCTCGCGCTCAACATTTCCGAATATTGCTTCTCTCGTCCCGTAATTAGCCGAGGCGATGCCCGGAGTAAAATCCCGGGATTTATCCCCGTGAGAGCCGGCCGTCGGAGCACCGCGCGCTCACTGCCTGAAAACCGCCAGAAACACACACCCCCCGCTGATGATCACCCTCTAACTCAACTCGCCTCGCTAACCGCAGCTAACTTAAATCAGGTTTAAAAAGACTCCCTTGCGCGCGCGCACGGCGAGATACCGTATCGCGCGGGCTCGATTGTCAACTGTTTCGAAGCGAGCGCGGGCAGCGCCTCGCGCGGCCGCGGGGCCACAGCCTCACAACGGTGCGCGCCGCGCATAAACAAGGGCGTCCTTGCACAATAACTCGCTCAGGCTCATCACCGTGTGCATGTGTGTGTGCATGTGTGTGTGCGTGTGTCTGTGATCTGGCTCTGATTTACCCGCGCTGTGGGGGTAATGAAGAGGTTAGGCTCGGGCGCTAACTCTCGGCGGCTGCGTGCGAGCCCGTCGCCTCGTTTGCACACCGAGACAAAGTAAGTGCGTTTTGTAGACGCGACCGCACAGCTGCCGTCTCTGTCTGTCGCGAGGACCGCTGCTGCTGCCGTCTCTGTCTGTCGCGAGGCCCCGTCGCCAGCCCTGCTTCGTCTGCCTTCGAGTCGGCCACCACCACCAGTCGGGCCGCTCCGCCTTGAGTAAAGAAATTAAGCACAAACCTCGACGCGCTCGCGCAGTGTCTTCAGAGCATCCCTCGGACGCCGCGTTTTGTCGCAAGGGGGACATCAATCAATGCAACGTCTTGCTGCGGCGTGCGCGAAGCACCGACAGACCCGCCTCCAACGTTCAAACCTGATTCGCGCAGGGAGAGAGAGAGAGAGAGAGAGAGAGAGGTGAAAGAGAGTCTGCCGTGGATGGGCGTGTGGTGGGCGGGGCGACCGGCCGATCAAGACATTCCTACAACAACTAACTGGTCAGCAGCAGCAACAGACAACAACACCAGCGACAGCAACAACAACAACATCGACGGAGGTGATTTCAATTTGTTTTACAGCTAGTAATTAAGCCCGCTTTAGATGGATTAAATTTTGATTCGCGGTCCGCGTGAACATAGTCGTTGGTATCGCCAGCTATCGCCGCCTCCCCCCCCCCCCCAGAGCCAGCTGCGGCCTCGGAGCCCCTCGCGCGTGGCCGGTCCCGGGTCCTGGGGGGCGGGACTCCAGGACAGAGTCGGCGAGGAAATCAATCAGCACAGCAAGCCCTATCACAGCAGGGCCACCGCCCCCCTGAAAGCACCGTTTTCCGTACACCACGGCAGCGCGGCACGCGGGGGTATCTACCTGATAACAGTTTTCTTTCGGTGCCTTCATATATATATATATATATATATATATATATATATATATATATATATATATATATATATATATATATATATGCAATAGGATTCGGGATCGGGGTAGCAACAGCAGCGGGCTGTCAGTGGAGGGTCCTCCTTGTCCTTGTTAGTGCCCCGCAGGACGCCGCTGGAAGGGCCTAAATAAATATGGCGCTCGGGCCGGCCGGCCGCTACCGCCGCTGCTGATATTGATTAAGGGACCGCCGCGGACCACCGTGGGGCGCAGGGGGGGCTCCCGGGGGCTGCGTGCGGGGCGCGGCGAGGCGGCGGGGCCCCGCTAGACGAACGGCAGTCAAACGGGGCGGCGCCGCGGACGCGTCCCCGCCCGGCTCCGTGTCCGCTGCCCGCCCGCTCTCCGATGCCGGCCCGGATAGGCGACGCACGGCCGCGCTCCCGCCGCGCATGGGAAATCGGGCAATCGCGAAAATGGGATCGGGGGAGTCCTCCAGCGCGGCTGCCGGGCCATCGTCTTTGGTTTCGTTTGCGCTGCGAAAGTCCAGGAGGCCAAGCAGCAGCAGCAACAGCAAACAGAATGCCGTACAGGCAACACTAGGACGCGGCCGGAGTAGCGCCGTTATGGACGTAATTTGTAAAGCGACAGCCCGGTAGTGAAATATAGTCCACCTCTGAGGGACGACGACGACTCGATCGGAACGATCAGCACCGAAAAGCGGATATTCTGTTTTCCCCTGTTTTCTTTTCCTTTTTCACCTGGATTGTGCGGGGAGGCTGTGCATACTTTCTGCCCCGCTTTCGCGCGCGCGCGCTCCTATCAACGGCTGCATCGCGCGCATTTATCACGCGGATAATTAATTGCGCCGAATCCGCGTTGGAAAACAATGACTGCAGTCGCTGCGTATTTTTTCTTTCCTTTTTTTCCTTTAAAAACATTTAGTCGTTGTTCTCGTTTTCTCTCGAAACCGAATGTAATGCAGGCCGCGCGAAATGTATGTAGTCCGCTGGGGAGGCGGGCAGCAGCAGCTGGGCCCATCTCGGGGGCGATCTCAGAGCGCAAGGCAATCTTTCATACGCGACTGCAGATATTCTGAAAGAGAAAAAAAAATGTGTTATTAATTTTTGATTTCTTTTGTGTTTTTTTGGTGTGTGATATTTTTGTGCCAATTTTTGTGTGTGTGATTTTTTGTTGTATGATTTTTTTTTGTGTGTGATTTTTTTTCTAAAAAGAGATGCGAAACAAGTTACTGCGGCGGTCAACGGTAACGATTCGCGAAGAAAGTGAGGGGGAGGCGGCTGGGGGACGGGCAGCGCCGCAAACGGGCACACACACACACACACACAAGTGCAGAAGTGCCTGCGCCTAACCGGGCGAGTGCGCGGTGCCCAGACCGCTGGCTCTTTGTGATCTGGAGCCGCGCTACCCACGGTGTCCACTGCGCTCCTATCAGATAAAGGCCATCTCTCTCTCTCTCTTTCCTCGCCCAGTGTGTGCCCGCGTCCGTCTCCCTCCCACCCGCGCACTGTCTCCGCGCGGGATTGAGCAAGAGCCCTTAACTTATTGCTCCGTGTATCGACTGTCCTGTCCGCAAGGTCGGACACGGTGGCGGCGGCGCTCCGTCCATCCCGAGGATTCGATCCCGCGACCGACCGCGTCCGAAGCCAGCACGCTGACCATTACACCACGCCGCGCCCCCCCTCGGAGCAGCCCCAATCACACTGCGATACTAGCTTTTAATTGGATGAACGCCACGGCTATAAATTGAGCCCGGCTAAAGGGAAGCCTTTCATAGAGAGGTGAGGCTCGCATGCGCACTACACACCTACCGAGGAACCCTCACACACGCGCGCTCACACACACACACACACACACACACGCACGCCAGCAAAAACACACAGTTGATCACACGTGTGCGCGAAACCAAGGGGGGGAAAAGGCTACGATATATGATTGTGGTGTGCGGGCAGGGCGGAGCGTGGCGGAGCGTGGCGGAGCAGGGGGCGGCGGCAACCGGCCGGGAGAGATATTGCTTTCGGTCAAAGTGCAGCGGCGGCATAATAAACTGCCTGAAAGATGCAGTTAGTCAACGAAAAGCTCTGCGTCCGTCTGATATCTGATGCGGCGCTGCCAACAGCGCCGCGGAGTACCAGCGCACCAACGTTACACAGCTTTTTCTCCCCTTTTTTTCAATTTTTTTTTCAGCCAAATTTTTATTTTATTTACGAATCGGTTTAAAAACAACACGTACAGTAGCGCGATGTTTTAAAAATATTTTTTTATACTGCTGTCTGTTCCAAACGCGGGTCGTGGAGAACGCATCGATACACCGGCTTCCCACGCCGGGCGCCCCCTTCCCCACAACACCGCCGCCTCGAACGCTCCGCGCTCGTGCGGTGCCGCGCGCGCGCGCGAGAAAACTCGCGGCCGGGAGAGACCCTGGCCGCAACTCGTCCACCTCCGCCGGCCAGTTGGGGCGGTCTGGACAGGGCCGCGGGGACAGGCGGACACCTCGGGGGGCGCGGCCCACCCCAGGGCCCCCACGCATCGCAGTTAAATACTCATCAATCTGGGCGACGGCGACACGTGACGTCTCTCTCACTCCTATCCAGCACACACACACACACACACACGCACACACACACACACACACACACACACACACACGCACACGGATTGCTATAAGCGCGCGCGGTCAAGCCGGAACTATGGGCCGCTATTTGGAAGGGAATAATATGCGGATGCTGACGTCCACTCATTACCACACCGCCACTGTAAAAACAAATTGTCCATTTTTTTTCCCTTACAGGACGACACTTTTTTTATGTTCCGTTTCTTTTTTTCTAGATTGACATTGCGGCTCTGGCCGGCTGTAAAAATAAATCCAGCGCGTGCTTCGTCCCCGAACGAGTCCAAGTCGTCCCGCAGGAAGCACACACACACAAGCACACACACACACACACAGCGCGCACAGAGGCGGGCGCGCGCGCGCGGTTCGAAAGCTCTTGCCATACGTCCCGCTATAAATCTAAGGCTGGCTCGGAAAGGCCCGGGTCCATGCCTGACACTGCCGCCATTACAACCATTAAAACCGCGCGCGGCCCTCGGCCGGCCCCTCCGGGCACCGCGCCTGGCTCTAGCCTGGTCTGGCCTGGGCACAGCGCGCCTGCGGGCCGCGGGGTAGGCAGACCGCAGCGCGCGGCCGTCGGGAGCCGAGGCCGGCTGCCTACCCCGCACGGTGCTCCCGCCTCCCGAGTCCAACTCTCCGCCCGTCACCCCCCCCCCCCCCCCCCCCCCCTCGGACCGTCGTGGTGTCTCCCTCCCCTTGTCTTACGCTCCGCCTGTGCGCTCTAATTGGTCGTAAAACGTGAGTAAATAATAGGCTGACCTACAACAGCAGCGCGCCATACCGGCCGGGGGGACCTCTGGGCCTGACTATACTGCCGGTCAGTTCCCTCCCCAGCCACTGCCTTCCTCTCCCAACGTCTCTCTCTCTCTCTCTCTCTCTCTCTCTCTCTCTCGCAGATTATTAAAATTCGCGGCTGCGCGCGGCTACACCAAATTAATACCCCGTGTAAAGTGTTCCAGATCGCCCGGCCATACGGTTCGGAGCCGAGACACGCATAGCCAGTAGTGGTGGCTGCGCCGATGAGTGTGAGAGAGACGGACGTCCCGCCAGACTACGGCGGTGTGAGAGAGACCAGAGATCCCCGGCCGGGCATCTCTCTCGCTCTGACGATGCCCGAATATGAGCGAGAGAGAGACAGAGAAACAACCATTTGATATTCTTGTGTGGCCTATCTCTATCTGTGCCGCCACGCTCATTGTCCGACCGTCCCTGCAGGCGGACAGACCGACCTCGGCCATCCGGACTACTTTGATAAGCAGCGAGGAGGTGTCGGCAGTAAACTTTTACGGCGGGTGCCGCCAGTTTTGCACGGCGGTGGCGCCTTTCTTCGCCTGTTCCCGTCGGCGGTGACGCGGTTCCCGAGAGAACAGAGACGCGTGCGAGTGCGAGAGAGATGCCGGACCGAGCGCCATCTCGCTCGCACCGCCACAGTCCTATCAGGCGTTTGTCTCTCTCTCTCACTGACCGCCACTGACGATGCGTATGTAAAGTGGGCGGTGCTGGAAAGTCACCGTTCAAGGAGTTTGCGCGGCATTTCGTGAGCCGCTGTGGAGGGATTTTCTTTCTGCCATCTCCCGGCGACGGTCTCTGTGGGAATCACACGGCTCTCCACCGAACGGCGTCCCGCTGCACCGGTCCGTATTCCCGCATCCTTCTCCCCCTGCAGGGATCGCCCATAGTCCCCGCCGGGCCTCTCTCTCTCTCTCTCTCTCTCTCTCTCTCTCTCTCTCTCTCTCTCTCTGCCATTCCCATCCGTTTGCTTTCCTTCTTCAAAATTACAGGAACCAGCGACAAAACGCGATCAATCAGCGTAATCATTACACTTGATGCCCGCGTACTCCCCCCCCCCTTTTCCTTTTTTTTCCTTTTTTACCCGCTTCCCGCCCGAGGACTCCGGTAACTGCACTCGGCCGCCGCGGCTGATACGAGAGGCGCGGCACATCGCGCCTCGCCCTCTCGAAATGAGGGGCCCAACGAGTTCCCGAAAACAACAACAGCAACGGCGCACCGATCCGCAAAAGAGAAGGCCCCGACTGGCCAGCCGGCCGCGCGCGGGCAGTGCTAATAATTTTCGGGAGGGCGGTGCCATGCCGCCGCCACCGCCGCCGCCGTGCGCACCGCCTTGTCAAGCGGGGCGATATTAATTTTCCGGGAAATGCAATCCAGAGGCGGCCAAAAGAACTGGATGGGAAGGGAGGCAGAAGCAGCAGCCGTGGCGGGGCGGGGCGTGGCGTGGCGGGGCGTGGCGCATCTGGGAGCGTATCGGAGACCGGATAGCAGGCGCCGACTGCGCCGGCCGCCCGGTTTGCCCTGAACTTGACTGGGTCAGCGGCGCCAGTGCATAGCGGTGGCAAGGCTTTCTGGATTGGAAATTTATGCACCTGTGGCCCTCTCATTCATCTCTCAACTGATTCCGCGCTTTCGCGAGTGTTTCTTTTCTTTTTTTTTTGCTTTTTCTCCCAAGCATGTGTTCCTTTTCTTTTGTTGGTTTTCTTTTCGTTGTCCCGTTCGCGCTTTGCGAGAGGTGTAAATGATTAGATGTGTGAGTGAAAAGAAAAGGATAGACATAGATTTTTTTAAACTGTATTCTTATTACAAAAACGACACGCCAATCGCTTGTTCATAAAAAAGTACAAAAACAATAAATAAAAAAATACAATATGGACAGTATACGCTGACAAGTTTCTTTCGGTTCATTCATAAGTGAATTCGCCACAATTGTGTATTCAGAGCCTGGGAACGCGACTCGGCACGCACCAAAATGCAACATTCACAGAAAAAAAATAAAAACAAAAAAGGGATTTACAACCGTCTCCAATACTGTGAGATCATTTTCTTCGCAGTGAATTTTTTCTTTCAATGGGAAAGGAAGTTAAAATATAATTCAGGCTAGAATGGTCGAAGAAAACTTTCAACAGATAACGATGAGAAGAATCAATAGTCAATAGTGAAGGCACATTCAGGTAGTCCTAGTTACACACTAACTCAGCTCATACTATACATACTAGAAATATTTACAAACGTACAAAAATACAAAATCAATTTTAACATGTCTATCACTGGAACGACTTTTTGGTGAAAAATAAATTCTTTGAACTTCATCGGAATCCCAAGTTAATCATGTTCGTATCTTATGGCTGATTGGTGGCAAGATTGTTGCCGATCTGTCGCAACTTTGACAGGTTTGAAAAAAAAAGTTGTACTGCTTCAAATGTTACTGCCGTCCCTTTCACAAAATAATACGGTACCAATTTTTGACATTTTATGCAAAGATTTTCGCCCTTCGCACATGATAATGTACAGAACAAATAATGTACATTCTGGCACATGGCCATACTTAACAATAAAAAAACTTGTAATAACTAACAGGCAGATCACAGCACGTGAAATGAGGGGTATAGGAACAATTATTTTGTCGTTGTCATGGATTTCTTGGTCCTATAGTAGGTACTTAAAAGAGATGCCGCCACAGTTAGGGGGCACAACTTGATCGCATGGATATGTCACACTACACCCGGCCTTAAACTATAACGAAATTATCACTTATGTGACAAGCACACCCTCACACGATTTTCTAGGCATTTAAAAAAACAATTTGAACGACCAAGGATTTTTGTGACAGACTCGCGGAACAATTTGAGCACCACTAACGCTGGCACACGTCAGCGCGGCACACGTTCGCTACCTCGCCTTGGCAGGCACCGCCTTGGGCGGCCCCAAGTGTTCACTTTTCTGGACTATGTGCGTGTGGTAGTGCTTGGCGAGGTGCGCCTTCTGCCGGAAGCTCTTGCCGCACACTGAACACGCGAAGGGCTTCTCGCCCGTGTGAGTCCGGATGTGCACGTTCACGGAGTACTTGTCCTTGAAGGCCTTGCTGCAGATGGTGCAGTGGTGGAGGGAGCGCTCTCTCCGAGCGCCGCCGCTGCCGTTGGAGCCGAGGCCCCCGCCGGAGCTGGAGACGCCGCCGCCGCCTCCCGAGGACGCCGACGAGGAGGACGACGCCTTGGCCTTGGCGGGGGGTCTGTCGCCGGCGCTCCTCTTGCCGCCCTTCTTCTTGGTCCTGGAGGTGAGCGGCGCCGGGTGCGGCACGGGGCCCGGCCCCGGCCCGGGGCCGCCGACGGCGGGGGTCGACGGCGCGGCGCCGTAGTGGCCGTGGCCGGGGCCGTGGCCCAGACCGTTGCTGTGGTGCACGGCGTACCGCTTGGCCGACTCCGCCACCTCGTTCTCGATCATCTTGAGCTTCATCTCGTAGTCGTCGAGCGGAGACAGCAGGAGGTCGTCCATGCACGTCGTCGACGTGCACGCCGACGCGCACCCCGAGGACGCCGACGTGCTGCCGTACATGCCGCCCGCGCTGCCGTCGTCGAAGAGCATGCCGCCGCCGCCGCCGGGGTCCATGGGCGGCAGCATGCCGTCGCCGCCCATGAAGAGCCCCATAGAGGAGTGGTCGGGCTGCCCGGGTGGGCCCAGCTCCGTCAGGGTCTTGCTGTCCTGCTGCAGGTGCGGCTGCTGGACGCCGTTGTACTGGTTGAGGTAGGTCTTGCCGCCCTGCAGCGCGCTGCGGAGGAGCGACTCGGCGGTGCTGTGGCCCTGGCCGTGGCCCTGGCTGTGGCCGTGGCCGCCGTCGTTGTGGTTGGAGTACGCCCAGTCGTTGTTGTTCTCGGCGTACTCGCCCCGGGAGGTCGGCGGCGGCTGCTGCTTCACGTCGTCCTTGCTGCTCTCCACGAAGCCGCTGTCGTCGCAGCCGGCCGCCGTCGTGGACGCGAGGAGGTCGTCGTGGTGGTGGTGGTGGTGGTGGCCCGCGTCGCCGTTGAAGAGGCCGTGGCCGTGCAGGGACTCGGCCATGGACGGCAAGCTGGGCAGGATGCTGATGATGGAGTCGATGTCCAAGGAGGTCTGGTCGGCGTCCATGCTGGCTAAGCTGCCCTCGCGAAGGATGCTGCCCAGGTCCGGCGGCCGGTACCACAGCGGCGGCGGCTCGGGGGCGGCCCCGGGCCCCGGGGGCGGCGCCCCTGCGGCGGGGGCCTGGGGGACACCCTGGGGGACACCCTGGGGGACGCCCTGCGGCGCTGCCTCCTGGCCGTTGACGACCGTCAGGGTGTAGATGGAGCCGTCCGTGTTGCCGTCGCCGTCCTGCTTCTCGAGTCTTTGGTCGCTGCTGTCGGCGCCCCTCTCGGGGGCGGACACGTCACCCACGCTGGACGCCCAGCAGATGTCGTTGATGTCCTCCAGGGTGGGCGACTCCATCTTGATGTTGACGGAGGCGGCGGCGGCGGCGAACGCCTTGGCGCCTCCGGTGTCCCAGAACGAGTCGTCGGCGAAGTTGGGCAGCACGTCGTTGTTGTTGGCCTCCTTGGGCGGGTGCATGGCGTCGCCGTGGAGGTCCTCCGCCGAGCCGTTGTTGTTGTTGTTGTTGGCGAACAGCCCCACGGACTTGCGCGACCAGGCCGGGAAGTTGTTGTGCAGCACGATGTCGTTCCCCATGTCCTCTGGCGTCACCACGAAGTCAAAGAAGTCCGTCTTGGAGATGTCCTCGGTCCGGAAGGCCTCCGAAAACTCCATGGTGCGGCCGGAAGGGACGACGGGGAAGTGCGGGTCGGGCTGCGGTCGGCGGCGGGGCGCGCTGCGTCCGCTAGGCCATGGCGGCGGCGGCCTCCGGGCCGGGGTCCTGCAACAGGCGGAGCGAACACTGAGATCGAGCGGGCTGAGGACGCGCCTGTTGTCGGCTAACCGTGTCATTACCCGCCTCGGACCGGACGCCTCCTCGCGCCTGCATCACACCACACATTATTTACAGCGCGATTTTTCATCCCGGCGGTCATGGCCGACGCCGCCGTGTTGTACGCTTACATGCCATGTGTATGTGTGTGTGCGCCGCGCGCGTCGGTGTTTGGGAGAAGAGAGAGGGAGGGGGGCAAGATCCGGGGGGGGGGGGGGGGGAGGGGACTGCCGATCACTTCAGCAGCAGCGCCTTGCGACAGCTATCTATGACCGATGAAGGAAATAAAACACCGTGAAGGCAGTGTGGGGCGGGAGTCCTGACACACACACACACACACACACACACACACACACAGGGCCGGAAGATGGCTATCAGTCAAACATGTCACGTGGCGTCGGCCGCACCGCCTGAGGTAGCCGCCGAGAGGATGGCGGCGGCGGCAGCGGAGTGGTGGGCGTGCTCGCGGGCCGTGATGTGTATCGCTTCCCGTGATGGCCGCGCGCCCCAAAGGATGCCGTGCGTTTCGTCGTCGATACTTTGTCCGGTCCGGTGGAGGCGTCCGCCGGGGGCCCGCGCAACACGACATACACGACATGCGGAGGCCAGGCGGTGGGGGGGGGGGAGAAAGCGATCGAGCACGCGGAGCCCGCCGAAACGAATATGAATCTCAGGAAAGTCGAGTGCGCACGCGGGGCGGGGCGGCGCGCGCTCTTCATAACACGCCGTTTGGCACATAAATCGCTATCTCTCCTGACGAGGAACACGGCCCGGCGGGGACCCGGGGGACCGCACACGCACGCCACACCTCCGCCCGCTGCTCACTCCGCGACTGCACTAATTCAGGACACGGTGCGGCTGGTCGCCGAAAAGTACCGAAAAGAAACAACATAACAGGATGTGAAAGATTTTCGGATAGGCGATACAGAAAAAAAAAAAGGAATTTAAAAAGGCAAGCCCGCGCCGGCCGCCATGTGTGGCGGCCATTGAATCGGATATCGACAGCAGCAGCAGCGGCAGCACTACATGGTGCTGAGGCCGGTGCCTGGGGGCAGTGCCCGGCCGCGCCCGTCGAGGCCGTGATGTCGGTGGGCGTTGCCGGCGCGGTCGTGCAGGGCGTCTCCTCCGGGGCCCCGCTATGAGCCTCCGGCGCCGCGCGCGGGTCCCGTCGGGTCCTGCAGGGTCCTCGCGGAGGTCCTGGACGTCCTGCCGGAGTTGCATATCGGAGGGGGGGGGGGGATCTTATCGCGACAACGACGTCGAGGACGACGGAGAGGAAGACGACGGCGTTGTCCGAGGCCCCGTGCAGAGCGACCGGACTGACGCAAGCGGCCAGTGGCGGTGCGGTACGCGGGCGCCGAGCGATAATTAACCGATTAACCTGGTTAGCGGGCGGCGCTGCCCGCGCTGCCGGGAGGGTGGCCGTTCTCCAGCTCCAGCCGCTCCAGCACCCGCTCCAGCGGCTCCAGCCAGTGGCTCCAGACAGTGGCTCCAGCCAGTGGCTCCAGCCAGTGGCTCCAGCGATGACAGCTTCCAAAGCGGATGCAGCCACGCACCACCCGTATAATTAGCGTGGCCACCTTTTCTTTTCTTGCCCCCCCCCCCCCTCCCGTTTTTTTTTGCGTGTGCGCGCGCATCCGTTCTCTGCACCGCCCTCCAAGACGGCGACGACGACCAGTTCTGACCGCCGGCCGGCCACGCCGCGTACGTTGCGGAACTAACCCAACGGACGTGGTCGTTGTGTGTGCGAGTGCATGCCTTGCAATATATTCGCCCCCAAAAAATAAAATCAAAGTATTTCTTTTAAAAAAAATTATTTACAGCGTCGACGCATTTTTTTTCCGCAGCATCGTCGTCAGCTACCTGACAATGGAGCGGACCCCCAGGGGGCCCGGCGAGCCTATCTGAGATCGGCCACACATGGAGGGGCCGGGGAGCGCACGGCTTCATCAGTGCATGTTGACTGCAGGCGCTGTCCGGCGCTGCCTGCCGCCCCCGCAGGGCCGCAGGGCTGCCACCACTGCCGCACGACCCGGCGGCCCGTGCAGTTTCGGAGCACAATGTATTGTCCATCATTATCATTCCCGATAACAATTTTTTTTTTTTCAAAAAAAAAATTAAAAAAAAATTACGATGTGAGGGAGAGACACCGGTGACAGAGGTGTGCAAGGCGGGGGAACATGGAGCGAGAGAGAGAGACAGGCAGAGGGAGAGAGACGCGTCGTGGCGGCGCGTCGCGCAGAGATGGGGAATTATCCAACGAGGCATGGCGGCGGCCTGGAACGTGAGGTACGTGAGCTAATAGTATGTTTATGGTGTCCTTGGCGGGGCGGGGCGCTCCGCGGGGTCGGCTGGACGGCGACGCGGCCGCGACGCATCGCGGCTCTCGCCGCTCGGAGGCGTGGGAACGGCGCTGGACCGAGCCGGCCAGCGGCCGGCCACCTGGGCAGGACAGTAAGCCGCCCACAGGGCGCGGGCGCGGGAATTTTCGAAATGATATTTCTCCTCGTCAATGTTGGCGGCCGTGTGTTCCTTGGAAACGCTCGCGTTCGCACAATGGCGTGCAGATCAGCCTCGTTGGCCGCGGCGCGGCCGTCCGTTTCCGCGCCTCTCGAACTCGGCGACGACTGCCTGCCTGCGTGCCTGCCTGCCGATCATAAACACGGCTCCGGTTACGCTTGTCAACCCCTGCGCCGCCGCCGCGCCGCCGCTGCCGGCCGCGTGCGTCTCAATCGAGTCCCCCGCGGCCTCAGCCGAGTCCCGCAGCGCCGCGTACAACACCCGCGGCCCCGGCCGCTGCCACCGCCGTGTAGATCAATAACACACACGTTGCACTAATCCGGTCGTAAACTAGAAGGCGCTGCGCCCAGCTGTGCCCGGCCCGGCCCGGCTCGGCCCACCGCCGCCCTTACACGTGCTCGACGTGCGCAGCTGCGCCGCCGCCGCCGTTTATAGCAGGCGGTGATCCGCGGCGGACGGGCGTCGTTACTGACCGCGTCCGCTAACCACGTGACGCGCGGAGGCACGCCGCGGGGTGCGGCCTGCTAACTGAAACACCCCCGGCGGAGCGCCGGCAGCGCGTTACGGGCGACCGACGAGAATCGGAATTGGTGGACAGAGATAGGACTGTTCAGTTAAGCGGCGCGCTCCGCTCGCGCTGGGAGTCGCGGCCGGTAATAGTTGTGGTTGTCTCTGCAGTCCCACACAGGCGCGGGACACTCTCGCCGCGTTTAAAAATGCAAGCAGACCATCAGCTCTCTCTCTCTCTCTCGCTCGCTCACCCGCAGGGAGCAAAAGACGAGGACGACAACAGCGCGGCGCCGTCCGCATCCTATAATTCAGACGCATACAGAGTGGGGCGAGCGGTTTGAATAGCAGTTCAGTAATCATATTTCCAGGAGGATGTAAAAGGAGGGGCGGGCGCAGGAGGTCCATCCGGGGAGGAGGAGGGGGGGAGGGGGGAGAGGATGGGAGCTTGCATTGTAAAACAACACGCTGCCGACCAGATAGCATCACGACACCGGGTGGCAAAGCGGGCCGGAGAGAGAGAGAGAGAGAGAGAGAGAGAGAGAGAGAGAGAGAGGGGGGGGGGGGGGGGGCTCCCGCGGGCGAGGGAGTTGGCACTCGCCGGCGCGTGTATTTACAGGTGCGCCCGCGATGCGCCTCTCTCCCTCTCTCTCTGCGAAGAGACGCGCGTCCTCCGTAGAGGGTGTGGCGCGGGGCATGTGGGGTAATAGAAGAGTAAGAGAGAGACAGACAGAGAGAGACTCGCCGATCCAGCTCCGTGTTCCGGACTTCTCCTACTACAGCCACTACCGCTGCTGCAGCCGGTCAGGACTCTACAATCAATTTGGTTAGTTCTGCCCCGGCACCCGGCGAAGGAGGCCGGGCGGCGGCATCAAAACTGTTGTGTGGTGCGGATACGGCGTGTCCGATTATTGGCGCTGTAGGTCCTATGGCGGCCTATGGCGGCCTATGGCGGCCCATGGCAGCGGCCCGCGGCAACCTACGGTGTGGCCGCACTTTCCCTCATGGTCATTTCCATGCGGCCGCGCGCGCGGGCCCCCGACCGGTGTCCGTTGTCTGTGGCCATGGTTCGGAGGGCTGTCCACTGTCCGCTGTCAACTGTCCGCTGTCAACTGACCACTCTCCGCCGGCCGCTGTCCACTGCGCGCTGTCCACTCTCCGCCGCCTGCCGACACCCCCCACGGCCGGCCCTCCGGCATGCCACTTACAGCTCATAAGCGCTCGCCATCCACAACATCCACACCACCAACATCCACGGCGGCGGCGGCGGCGCGGCCAGCGGGTATGACAAATATGGCCCCCGCTCACACACACACAGGAATCCGTGTGGGGCATTTGCCTGCCGAGAGTGACAGAGAGAGAGAGAGAGAGAGAGAGAGAGAGAGAGAGAGAGAGAGAGAGAGAGACTTCAGCAAATTACGCCCGCTGTAAAACGTCGGAGTTATGAGTGGGGGCGCGGACGGTACGGCGGTGGCGAGTTGCCCGGGCGACACACACCGCCACGGAATGAGAGGGGGGCCAGGGAGGGGGGGGGGCGCTACAAAGCAGCGGAGGGAGGGGAGAGGGGAGGGGGCATTCCGCGGCGCTGGCGGCGGTGGAGGCGACCGGAGGCGACGACGACGTGTTCCTGGTGAGACGCGGGGACGTCGTCCGTCGGCGGGGTGCGAGCTCGGCGACGACCGCCCGGGCGGCAGGCCGGCCCGCCGAGCGCGCGCGTGCGGCGGCGCTGCCTACCCTCGGCTTCACAGGCGCTCAGCTCTCACCGCGCGTCGGAATCACACTCGGGAATACTTTTTCGAGTGCCGTTTCCAAGTCATTTTTTTTCCTCAATTTATTTTGTTGTTCCACGCACGCGGTCGGTTCTATTTTTAGGTTCCATTTTTAGGTTCTATTTTTAGGTTCTATTTTTAGGTTCTATTTTTAGGTTCTATCTTTAGGTTCTATTTTATGATTGTTTTAAGAAAAACTTTCTTAAAATATGATTCTATTTACGGTCAGTGTACTGAAGGCGCGCACGGCAGCGGCCGCTATCTGTATCTCATCTCAATGTTAATCTATACTTTTCCGCCTCCGTATGTGGCGGCCGAAGTGTCGTTGGGAACGCACGGGTGCACGCACACGGGTGCTCGCGCACACACGCACGCACACACACACACACACGCGCGCGCGCGTAGTGCGGCGGGGACACTATAGGCCTTACAACCACCGTACCGCCGCTGCTGTGCGAGAAGTAATGTCCGCGGCCATTTGCATACCGAACGCGTCTCTGCAAAAGCGTTTTCTGTACACACACACACACGGGCTCACACACACACACACACACACACACACACACAGGCATACAGGCTGCTCAGTCAAAGCACGGTACGTGCGCGCGCTCCTGACAGTAGCGGCGGCGTGGGTCCGCGGGGCCCAGCACCGCCGCCGTTGCCGACGGATTCGAGGCGACACGGCGCGGCACCGGACAGCGGCAGGCGAGCGGCGGCCGTAAGTTCCCGGGTTCGAGTCCCGAGCTGCGTGCCTCTCTCCTTTCCCCGCACGCGGGCCGCCGCCGCCGGCTGGGCGATAGACGACGCGGGCCGGTGCCAGAGGCGGTGCCAGAGGCGGTGCCGCCAGTAATGGTCACTGTTCGGGAGCACGCAGTCACAACACCTCCTCCAGACCCCCAGCAACGGTGTCCAGCCCACTCCAGCCGACACTCCAGCGGACTCCAGTGGGTTAGTGTGGGGCCGCACCCCCAGCCCCGCGCACCCTGCAGTGCAATGCAAGGCATGCCATCATTTTAAAAAAAAATTTTTTTCTGAATTTTTTTGTTGTTGAAAATCAATACTTTCTCCTTTCTAATTTGTTCGTCTTGAATACAAATCGACACAATTTTTTTTTGTTCTTAAATATTTGCTTTCTAGATTTTTTTAAAAACTCTTCTGTAATTGAGCCCGCGGCCTCACTCTGTTGGTATTCGACCCGGCGTCGCGGTGGCGCTGCGTCTGCTGCCGCCGCGCGTTTTGGGGAAACAACCCGCCTAATAGCGGACCTGCCGATAATAAACCGGCGATAACAGACAGTAAAGCGGCGCGCATCTCCGCGCCGAAATACACTCCGGGACCTCCGGGGGCCCCGAGTCAGTCGGGGGCCATAAACAAAGCAGCGATAACACAGTCGCAGCCGAAGCGGCTCCGACTGTAAAAGTCATAATCAGCACCCAATTCTGACCGATAAAGGAACTTTCAACTAACTATGGCTTCCCAACTCCATCCCTTCCTTTTCTTTTCGTCGGGGTTGAAAAACTTTTTCCTGTTATATAGTGCCTCTGCGACGGCTGTCCCGATTTTGAGAGACCAGCCCCCCCGGCTCTCGCCACGACCACGCCCCCTTTTTACCGCCCTGCGAACCCTCCGCTGATGAGCACGACTGCGGTCTCTCTCTCTCTCTCTCTCTCTCTCTCTCTCTCTCTGTTGACCGGCCGAGCGCGGCGATTTGATGCGCCTCGAAGTGCCGCCGATGTAGGCCGCTGCGCTGCTCTCCCCACGGCGGGTCTTAGAGATCTGCATCAACGCCTAGGAACTGAGAGTATCCACGAAATCTCGCGTGTTGCGGTGCGCGGGCCGAGCCCTGGGCGTGGCGTGTAGCGAGCGCCCCCACATCAGCGAGGGACATTAGCCCGCTCGGGGAGGGAGGAAGAGAGACTGACACAGAGAGAGAGAGAGAGAGAGAGAGAGAGAGAGAGAGAGAGAGCCAGCATGACGTGAAGACATAGCCGCACCGCACACCACCGCAGCACAACTCCAGTCAGCCGGGTGTTGGCCGGCCGGCCCGGACTTCGCACAAACTTCACAAAAAAAAAAAATCGCCCTGCGGATACCGTACAGACGGACGTTTGCGGAGTACGAGTTGTCCGTGCCGTTTTGTCTTCGGCGGGCTCTTCTTATCTTCTCTTGTTCGGAATCGGAGTGGGAATCGGGTTATCTTTGCTCGCCGCGTTCCGGCTTAGGACCCCGTCGCGGGAGATCCGGTCGCCTAGATATGATGCTGGGAGGAGGAGGAGGGAGGGAGGGAGGGAGGGAGGGAGGGAGGGAGGGAAGAGGAGGAGGGACCCCGCAACGGGAGGGGCGCGGGAGATGGACGAGGGCAGCGCGATTTGGTTACAAGGGACCCGTCCTGCCGCTGATCGGGGGGGGGGGGGGCGTTCCACCCACACCGTGTGTGCGAGAGAGAAACCGATAGAGAGAGAGAGAGAGAGAGAGAGAGAGAGAGAGAGAGAGAGAGAGAGAGAGAGAGAGAGAGACGCGGATCCGGGACAGAGCGGATCCACGGTGTTGAGTGTCCGGCCCAGTGCAGCATTCGAGCCGGGCGGCCGGGCGGCGGGCCGCGGTCCTGCGAGCGGGACGGACCGGCCGCCGGGCCGCCGCGGGTTCAAATACCGACGGCTTCGGGTTTCCTTCGGCGGCAACGGCAGCGCGCATATGAAGCGTGAAGCGCGGCCCGCTAGACACAATGCGGACGAACACCGTGTTCGCTCTCTCTCTCTCTCTCTCTCTCTCTCTCTCTCTCTCTCTCTCTCTCTCTCTCCACCTCAAGTGCGCTAACGCCGAAGATCAGGGCAAGAACCCACACACAAACCCACGCACACTTACACACTAACACACACACACACACACACACACACACACACACACACGCACACACTGACCGCGATCGGTGGCCGCCCGCTGGGCGCAACATACCTATCCCCTTTGGCAAAGGGTTTATAACCCTGCAGGGGAGCGAGCCAGCAGAGCCAGCAGAGCCGCAAAGCCCAGCCCAGTGAGGGAGAGAGAAAGAGAAAGAGAGAGAGAGAGAGAGAGAGAGAGAGAGAGAGGAGAGAGAGAGAGAGGGAGAGAGAGGGAGAGAGAGAGAGACTAGGATTGAAATCCCCAAGCGCGCGCTTTCAGGCAGAGAATGAAGCGCGATATTTATTCGTTCGCTTGTGTGTGTGTGTGTGTGTGTGAGTGTGTGTGGCGGCACTTACTGCACGCGACACTCCGGTCTGCGCGTGCAGCGGCACGGCGTATCAAAACCACCGCCCTCCTGTTCCTGATGATGATGATAATGATAATGCGCTGCAATCAATTAACGTGGTAATGAAGAGGGCGGTGCGGGGGCATTAGTCAGCAGGACGGCGGCGTGGCGGGCGGGGACCTCCCGCGGGGGAACCTCCAGGGGGGGGGGGGGGGGGGGGGGGGGGGGGGGGGGGGGGGGGGGGGGGCTCCGAGGGGGCCCCAAGGACGGCGACGGCGGCTGCCGCGTCCTTGACCGAGACAGTTCGTCACGGCCGGTAGGGCCCGCGCACTGCGACACCAAAATAAACTGGAGAAAGAGAGGGAGAGAGAGAGAGAGGGGGGGGGGGGGGGAGTGAGACAGAGGGGGGAGGGGGGAGAGTCGATAGCCTCACGAGTTGCTGTGTTGACCGCTCAGAAAAAAAAATTGAGAGAGAGGGGGAGAGGGGCGCGCTCTCCACAGGAAACGGAAGGGGACTGAGCGGGGCGTCCTTGGAACGCCGCCGCCACCGCCGCCTGTGCTCCCCGCAGCCGCACAGCGCTCTTCGTTTTCACCGCCTTGTGAGAACATATGGAACGGAACAACGGAAGAAGTTGGTCGGCGTCGGCGGCAGTGAAGCGCCGGCCGGGTAGGCAGGCCTGGTGAGCGCGGGTGTTGTGCGGGCTGGCCTACCTAGGCAGGCTGGCCCCGTGTGACGAGGGAGAGAGAGAGAGAGAGGAGAGAGAGAGGGAGGGAGAGAGACATTAACGCTGGGAGAGACGATGCCATGCCCGCGCCGATGCCCACCTGGGCCCCGCCTGGGCCCCGCCTGGGCATAGCGGGGCCATCAAACTGTTTAAAGTAGCGGCCAGTTAAAGCCAAACGCCTCCCGAGGTTTCCCCCCAAGTTTGGCGCATCTATTAATTAGCAGCACGGCGCAGGTCGGCCCTCACCCCCCCCCCCCTCTCCCTCCCCTCCCCCTCTCTCCCTTCCTCACTCCCTCCTCCTTAAGCTGTCGTGCTACTGTCTCCGTGAGAGTAATTCACCGAGAAATGAGAAAGAAAAAAAATACCGGTGCTTCTGCCGCGGGCTGACTGACCCACGCTGATTTACAAAAAAATAAAAAGATAAAGTCGAAAGAAAATAATAATCCAGCGACCTGTGAGAATCGAACCCAGGACTAGGCCGCGGTGCGATTGCAGACTTCGCCCTGACTTATCTGAGCGCCAGCCAATACCGCTGCTGCAACCAGCGGCAGTAACAGCAGCAGTATTCGAATAACAACTTTCCCGCGGAATGACCACCACTCCAAATTCTGATTGCAATTAACTTTCCAGGGCCGCGGCGGCGGCGGCGGTGCTGCTCAGGGTACTGCTGGCCACGACCCGCCGCTTGTCCTCGCATTCCCGACACGTGTTAGGGGGCTGGACCTACACGAGCAGCAGCTCATTACTGTGTGTGTGTGTTTGTGTGTGTGTAATGAGGGCCAATACCTGCGCGATATTCGCAAGCAAAGACAAGCAATATAAATGCGTGTTCTCACGACCACTTTGCGTCAGTGTGTGTGTGTGTGTGTGTGAGCCACGAAAACTTTTCCCGACCGTGTTTTCTCCTCCTCTGCGAAGCACCGCGACTTTGATTTACACGTTTTTGGCTCCCAATAATAAGCAATATATGAGGCAAGACCACACACACACACACACATATATATATACACACACACACACACGCGCGCGTGCGAAGAAAAAAAAATAAACAGCTGCGGCGGGTGAGCATCGAATCATAGGTGCTCGTGTTACATTGAACAGTCCCCCATGATCCCCGACTCCACTTTTTAAAAGTCGCGCCGTAAATAGTAAATATATATGGGGTCCGAAAGGGCGCCATCCGGTCGACGCGAGAGCACCCGTCGCGTAAGAAAGCGCTGCTGCCAACAGCGCGGGACGAAACAATGCCCTGCGGACGCTAATCGCAGAGCGAAGCGGTCCCTGCCGCCAACAGTAGCGCCACTCATTCATCACGGGAAGGTTGGCAGCGCGCGCACTCAAGGGCCAACGACGGGCCAATGACAGACCAATGACAGGAGGCGCACACAATGCTCGCGGCACGCGCCTGCGAGTATGGCATTACGTTGGCAGTCCTGGCTGACCGAGCGCGGGCGCGTTTGAAACAAAACAAAACAAACTTCGGCGTTCTCAAACAGTATGGCGGTCTGTGGCTGAGTGCGAGAGAGATGGGACGCTTGCCGCGGCGGCGGTCGGGCGTCTCTCTCGCACCGCCCAAGTCAAATGGGGCGTCCGCCTCTGTTGCGCTCAGCCAGACTACTGCAAGGAACTGACTCGCGCATGCTGACGACCGCGCTGCCCAGTCCCTGTTCAGAGTCCATCCGCGGTGTGTCTGTCTGTCCGTCTGTCCGGCTGATTTATACGTGTCTGTCTGTCCGCTCGGCCCGCGAGCAGAGTCAAGCAGGCGAGCGCGAATGTCAGGGGCACGCGGCGGCGTCTTGGCAGGGCGTGGCGGGGCGTGGCGGGGCGTGCAGCCGCGGCCGCCGTACTTTTCATACTTTTCGCGTTTTCCCATGGAACGTGACTCGGCGGCGGGGAGATAAGGGGGTTAAAAGCAGCGCAAGAAATTTATAGAAAAAAAAAATACCGAAAAGAGGAAAGAAATCGTCGATTTGTCATGAAGATGGGGCGGGATGCCACGAGGATGAGGTCGCGGTGGTCTGATGTGGCGCCGCCGTGCTAAATGGCACCTGTCGCTGAAAAGTACCCGGCGAAAATGTTTTCGGCGTGGACGCTGGCCGTGTGTGTGTGTGTGTGTGTGTGTGTGTGTCCGGTTGTGCCACTTCTGGCCCGCGGGCAGCCAGCCCCGTGGCAGCCTATCGTAAGCACGTTACTGATAGCTCCACCTCTCAGGTTTAAGCACGGAGGAGGGTGTCTCCCTCCCCCCCCCCCCCCCCCCCCTCTCTATCCCGCCGTATCGGCATATTGTCTCCAGCTCCAGCCAACCTTCCCGGGACTTTTCCACCGCCATTAATGCATGATATACGAGTGTCATGGCGCGTTAGAAGCTTTAATTCATTCAAACTGCCGGCAGTGCAGTCAGTTTCAGAAAAAGTCGGTCCCCAAGGACACGCAGCTGACGCGATTGGGCGGAAAAAAATTCAAAATGCACGGCTCAACGTGTCGTGCTTCTCTCACATATTTGTGCCGAAGTTTTTGCAGAAAAAAAAATTCCTTGTGAGTGTCGGTCCGGGACCCTATCGACCTGTCGACTCTACAGGTGTCGATGGATAATCTGCGAAAGCTGTTGCCGCGACGGTCCCCGACGGCTGATTGGTTTTCGGCATCGATAATATAAGTTTTTTTTGGTGCTGATTTTTTTTCTTCTTCTAAGCTGTTGTCGAGGCACCCGGCCGCGCTTGCGTCCTGAATACTAACATACCGAGGGACGGGCCAACCCCAAAAGAATCGAGGATGATACAAAAAAGACTCAATTTTGGGGGGGTAGAATGCAAGGATTCATACTAGAAAATCTTCTCCAAACATCTCATCTCATACACGCCTTCACAGAAAATTATCTCGATTTTCGTTATCGGCTCGGACGGGACGGGCTGGGATGGGCCGTCACAATTCATCCGAGCATTAACACCTCCTGAACCACTACTACCGGGCGGCCCCGGCCCGGCAGGTGGAGCCGAGTGGAGCGGCCCCCCGTCTCTGCCCGACACCGGCCGGGGCCGCCGCGCCACCGCCGCCACCGCCGCCCGGAACGACCCGTACGTGACGAGACACCATCTCCGCCTGAGAGCTTTCAGCGTATATTCCTTGACAATTTACGAACTTTGTTGCAAGGCGGGCGCTCAGAGGGACAGCGGTGCGGCACGCGGGAGAGGTTACGACCCCCGGCCCGCGCGGCGCGGCGCCCGTTTTCTCCCGCGTGTTTTAGTTTCCGAGGCTTCGCAACACGTCGTCTGCTCATCGATCACAGCGCCGCCACCGCCGCCGCGGCGGGGACCGGAACCCGCGGGACGGTCACACGTGCGGCGCGGAGTCCAGGGTGCTCCGGAGATGAAACGGGGCCGAACCCGCCCCCCAAAACTACACTCCACATGCCAAACATGAGGGCCGAAAACTACTGCCACCCACTAAAAAATATAAAATATCTAGAAAAAATAATTACCAAAATGGGCCCATCATAATAGGTTTTTAGTCGGTGGCCACTAACAGTGCGGGCGGTGCGGGTACCTCCGGGTATCTCACGGTGCGCTGCGTGCCCGCGCCCCATTACTGTCCTGATACCGCTTATCGAGCCGGCCGACTCCCGACACAAAACGGGAGTACAGCGGCAGCCGCGCATGGGAGCGGCCGCCGCCGCCGCCCCGCGCCGCCTTCAAAACCGGACGCCGCGACGCCCCGATATGATTAATGGCCGCGCACTGCCATGGGCAGCGCGGGCAGTGACATGGGAGCGACGCCATGGGAGTCCGCCCGGATCAAACGCCGGGCCCGCTCCACTAACAAACGGACAGGGATCGAGCGGCAGAGTCGTTTTGATTTCTCATAGCTCGCATCGCTCTGCGGCGCGTTTTTCGAAATTAATAACCGCGCCGAGCAGGAGGGCCTGATTGCATGACGAGCCGGCTGACGGTACGGGAGCGGCCCGGAACGTGATCTATTGCTGTGTGGTTCGCTCGTGGAAAAATATTAATAAATTTTTCATAAATTAATAATTTTTTTTTGTGAAACTTAAGGGGAAAAAAATTATCAACTGCTCGATGCCAAACTAACTACCGCCCTCGTACACGTGTGAACTCAAGACATCCAACAGACCTCGCATAGACAGTTTTCCATAAATGCTCCTAGTGAGCGAGGCATGTACTGCATCGGCCCAGAATTTTAGCATTCAATACTCGAGTGAAATAATAAACAAGGTGCTCAGCGATGTCGAGTTTCCCATGGAGGAGGAGGAGGAGGAGGAGGAGGAGGAGGAGGAGGAGGAGGAGGAGGAGGAGGAGGAGAGGAGGAGGAGGAGGAGGAGAGGAGGAGGGAGGAGGAGGAGGCTTTTGCGGAGCTTAACGCGGCGCGGTTCAGTCAGACACGCTCGTATAATCGCGCAGAAAAATCCTCGTGAGAAAATGAGCGTCGTTCCTCGCGTTTTGCGCGCCGGGCTCGGCCCTTGGCTCGGCCTCTGGCTCGGCCTGGCTTGGGCTGCGGGCACGCACGCAGCGGCGGTCCACCGCCGGCCCCACGGCGCCCATGCACTCCTGCCGTGCGCGTCAAACGGCGCGCCTCGGCCCGCGACGTAAGACAAACTCCAACACGGCGCCGCAGCCGCGGCCGCGGCCGCAGCAGCAGAAGACGTGCCGTGCCTCGGAATGGGTCAGGAGAGATGCTTTAATATTTATACCCCTCGCGGTACAGTTTGTCCGAGGCGGCGGGCAGCGCGGCGAGCAGCGCGCCTAGCGGTCATTAACCCAAATATCGCAACGCATCGCGGATCGGCTCGGGGGACCGCAGCCCGCCGCCTTGATTAGGAACCCCCAAATAAAGGACACTGAAAATCGCGATGCGGGCGCCTCTCATTTCCGCCGTGTGTTTTTAACGGCGGCGGTGCGAGAGAGATGGCCGGCGACCCGCGGCCGGCCGTCTCTCTCGCACTCCCCGCCACTGTGCGGTGCGGTAAGCTCGCGGGCCACGACGACCCGCGGTGTGCGGCAACAGTCAAGGCCAAGGGGAATAGGTCTCGGTGCTGCGTGGCGCGGGGCGTGGCGGGGCGTGGCGGGGCGTGGCGGGGCGTGGCGGGGCGTGGCGGGGCGTGGCGGGGCGTGGCGGGGCACCTCCGTGCGCGCGGGGCGCAGCGCCGCGCTGCAGTGCCGGACCGTGGACAAGCGTCCCGCGAGCACGGAGGCGGGGAGCAGCTAGCGCACTGAAATTACGACACTGCCAAAACAAGGCGCTCTTACGTCAGGAGCTCAGTAGAGTAGAGTTTTTACGTCCTTTCTCTAATTGTTGCTCTGCTCTGGAAAAAAATCGAAAGGTTTTTTTTTAAATACAAATTTAAATAATTAAATAAATAATCCTACAGCGCCCATATTACCTTACAAATAAATTGACGTTGGTACCCCGCGGCCCGCTTCCTCTACACCCCGCTGACACAACACGGCAAAGCATCGGCGCCTTCTGTGTGTCCACAACACGACGCTTCCGCGTGGCGGCGCCACCGCACAATGGCCAGCAGCACTGCAGCGCGGGTTGAGTGGGTCCAGCTGTCGGCTGCAGGGGGGGGGGGGGGCTGCGTCCGTAAGGGGGCCACGCGCCACGCAGGGCAGGGCTGCGGACGCTCCGGGCACGCGACTCGGACGCGGCCGGCCCTAGCGAAATGCCAATCACAAAAGCTGTGCGGCGCGCGCCCGCCACCAACCGCGGCACCAACCGCGGCACCGCTGCGGCACCGCTGCGGCACCGCCCCGGGCGAGGACAGCGCGGCGGGCGAGGACGCGCGGCCTCACCGATCGTCCCGACATTATTTCATCGAAATTGCTTCATTTGGAACGCGCTGCGAAACCCTTCGGAATGGTGGCGGCGGCGGAGGAGGAGGTGGAGGAGGCAAGGGCCCGGCGAAGGACGACGACGTGGTCGGATGAAAAATAAAACACGGGGGAAAACACCGACTGTCATCGACGAGGTGCGACCGAAAGTGCATTGCAGCGGCTCGGCGCACGTGCAGAGGCGCCCGCATGCCTGTCTGCCAGCCCTGTCGGCCCGGCCCGCCCGCCAGCCCCGCCTGGGCGACTTGCAAATGGCGACCAATCACGGCGTGCGATAGACAATGCCGCCGAACGTTAAAGCCGCAGCCGTAACCGGCAAAACGGCCCCGTTTTTTGTTTGGGCGGCGCGGCGTGATGGACTACTGACCCATAACTTTCCCCGGTGGCGCCCGGCCCGCCTGTCCTGTCCGGCCGCCTGACGTACTGTTTTACGTAAACAGATATAAATCCATCGAGTAATACGGTATATGAATTCTGACACTTTGAGCGCGCGGCGGACATCGGCTTAGAACGAGGCGAACCGGGCGTCTTAACGGATCTATAGAGAGCCAAGGGGGAGTGAGAGAGACAGAGAGAAAGAGGAGAGAGAGAGAGAGAGAGAGGCAAAGATGGAGGGGTGGGGGGAGTGTTTTCTTTTTAATATATATATATATATATACGTTACTCCTTTTACCTGTGGATGAACCCCCGCAGAAGGGGGAGGCGGCCTGGGCATGCGTCCGAGTCGAGGCTCTGAAACAGAGAACAGGCAGCGGTTCCGTTAATTTTAGTCGCACAAATTAACGCTTAATTTTTTTTTCCAGCGTGCAGCAAGGCCCCCCTCTCTACGACAGAAATACGTGTTCGCGCACGCACGCGGGCACGCGGCACCCAGCCACACACACGCACACACACTTCACACACGCCCGCTGCAGCAGCGTGTGCGCTTCCGCGTTGTCATCCGCGGCGCGTGACCTTTTGATCCCGCCGAGTGCGTTCGCTGCCGCTGAGGCAGTAAAGCATTAACGATCTGGAGCAGCGGCGCGACAACTCTCGCGGGCTGTTTGCCCGGCACTTCGAACGCGCGCCTTCGCTGCCTGAGTCATCGAGCGGCCCCCCCTGTGGGATGGACGCGGCGCTGCCGGGGGGGCTGCGGGGGCCCGGGCTAGCGAGCGTTGACACTGCCACGCCCCATCAGCTGGCGCGCGGACCCCCGGCGCCTTGCCTCTCCCCCCCCCCCCCCCCGCCGCTGCCGCCGCCGCCGCCGCTCCAATGCCCTGGAAGTCAGGGCCAAGGTTAGCCAAGGCTGCCGCCGGGCCGCCGGGACCCAAGCGGAGCCCGGGCGACCAAGGTCGCTGCCCGCACCGCGCCGCCACGCCCCCCCACCGCCAACCACGCCGCGCGCCGAGCGGTCACGGCACGAGTGCCCACCGAGAAAACAAGGAGGAGGAGGAGGAGGAGGATGCCGAGAAAGAGAGAGAGAGAGGAGAAATATAAGAAAGGAAGAGGAGGAGGAGCGGATTTGCATCCGTGTGGTCTGCGGGCGTCGTATGTCGCTTTCTTCCCACTTCCTCACGCCGCTCTCACGGCGTTTGTCATCTTGCACGACGTCATATTCTGCAAACTAAATCATCGGCGGCAAACAGCGGGAGTGAGAGAGACAAGTCAGTGAGAGGTGGGGGGGAGATAAGAGAAACGGCAGGAGTAGATAAGAAACGGAACCAAAAAAAAAAAAAACAGAGGCCGTTGATGGTGGCAGTGACCGTTGAGATGTTAATTAGCGCATCGCATTTCTCTATCTCTTCTATCTCTCTCCCTCTCTCTCGCATTTATACATTACCGCACTGATTTGAATCATTCAGCGCAGCTTAATCCATCTTGAATGGCAATAATGGAGAGAAATAAATACTTTCCTTAACCTTTCCACGAAAAAGTTGAGAGCTTGTACTTTCCTTATTTTTTTCCGAGTTTTATTTCAAAAAAAAATTCACAACTGTCGGCGCGAGATCTGGACATAAGTAACGCCCGCCCTATGGCCTCCGCGGCATGTGGAAGAGGACGGAAAAGGGGAAAGAAGAAAGGAGAAAGAAAGAAATGGGAGAAGGGTAAAAAAAAAGCGGTCATTAGTCAGACGAGGCATTCGGACACATCGTGTCGTCTATCCTATCCGTGTGAGAACACAGGCCCGCAGTCCGGCCCCGCGGAGAACCATGCAAAACTGTCGCCCATGTATTATTTCTCTTTTTTTCCTGAATGATTATTTTTTTTTTGCATGCATGATAAATGGACACAGCGCTGTTGGCGAGACGCGACCTAACCACACTCGCCATATTTCCTTCGACGGCGAATTAATTTTCCCTATTCAAACTATTTGAATCAATTTCGAGTTGCCGCCATAAAGCACGCACGCACACACACACACAGTGCGCCGCAGTTTATTACAATTAAAGCGTCACGGCGGGGGGTATTTGCGTTGCGCCGCCATGACGCGCTGCAATTACCGCCGCGGTGTATTGCGCGGGGTATCGCCGCGGGATAAGTGATATCGCGTTGTCAACAGTGTTGCCGCACCGTGCAATCACTCGTATATCGACTCGCTATTTACGACCAGGCCGATCCTTCGAATTGGGCAGGACGTTTATTCTCTTGGCGTGCGGCGTTGCCACGTCTCTCCCCGCTGTGTCGCTCAAGCAGCGCGAGCGTCCCCGCGCACTGGGCCTGCGGCGTGCGTTCAAGTCTCCCCCCAATTCTCCCCCGAGGCCCCGCGGCCTATACCGGCTCGCTGACCCCTGTCCGGCCGGGGCACGCGGGAGATTTAAACTCGGCCGAAATGAGGTACGCCCAGAAGGACACGAGCCTGAACGGTTTCGTGACCGAGAGAGAGACACGCGGCCCTGGGGGGGGGGGGGGGGGCGCTGCCGTGCCGCGGCTGCCAAGCGCGCGCCGCCGCATGTGAGATGTGGGTGTGAACTTGTGCCCCACACTGATGTCATATTCCGGTGCCGAGAAAGGGAAAGAGACAGCAAAGGAACTGTCACGACGCTGCCCCCCCCCCTCTCTCTCTCTCGTTCTGTCTGTCTCCCTCGCCGGGTACCCAAGGACGCGGTGGTCACGAAGCTCGTCACGACTCTGCTGTCAGCACCCACCACGGACTTTAACTAGCGCCTGACCACACCAAGCAGCTCGCCGAGCACCAAGCGCCTGACCACGGCAGGGTAGGCCGTCCCGCCGAGCACCAAGCGCCTGACCACGGCAGGGTAGGCCGTCCCGCCGAGCACCAAGCGCCTGACCACGGCAGGGTAGGCCGTCCCGCCGAGCACCAAGCGCCTGACCACGGCAGGGTAGGCCGTCCCGCCGAGCACCAAGCGCCTGACCACGGCAGGGTAGGCCGTCCCGCCGAGCACCAAGCGCCTGACCACGGCAGGGTAGGCCGTCCCGCCGAGCACCAAGCGCCTGACCACGGCAGGGTAGGCCGTCCCGCCGAGCACCAAGCGCCTGACCACGGCAGGGTAGGCCGTCCCGCCGAGCACCAAGCGCCTGACCACGGCAGGGTAGGCCGTCCCGCCGAGCACCAAGCGCCTCACCACGGCAGGGTAGGCCGGCCCGCCGAGCACCAAGCGCCTGACCACGGCAGGGTAGGCCAACCCGCCAGACAGCCATTGACCAGCGGAATACCAGAGCCTGTCGTGCTCTGGTTGACGGCCGGTGGTTAATCTTGTAATTGTTGGTGGTGGTAGACCTCCGTTGACGTGGAACGACAGAGCACGGCGATGGCCAGAGAGAGAGAGAGAGAGAGAGAGAGGAGAGAGAGAGAGAGAGAGAGAGAGAGAGAGAGAAGCTAGGTGGTGTTTTTCTGGTATGATACTGGTCTGCCCCACGGTCACTGCAGTCACGCCCGCGGCCGCGGCCGCCGCCTCCCCGCTGCGCCGCTGCACTACGCTGCACTTGCACTTCCTCTCTCTCTCTCTCTCTCTCTCTCTCTCTCTGCGGCTAGCTCCCTCCTGCTCACTCGCCTTAGGCCCCCTGTCGCGCGCGCGCGCGCACAGGGCACTGTGGGGACGCGACTCTGGAGCCGCGAGTGGAGGAGCGACTGTCAGGAGATAAATAATAACTTTGTGCCCGCAGGTTGGCTGCAGCGTTAGTGTGTGTGTGTGTGTGTGTGTGTGTGTGTGTGTGTGTGGCGATAACGCACCGACAGCGCCGCGACGGCCGCCGCTATATCGGCGCCCCTCATCACCACCACGGCCGCCGCCGCCTTCGCCATCTTTGTGGCTTAATTAGTCGGGGGACAGTTTTCGGGACCCGGCGACGGCGCCAGCCAGCAGGATGGAGGAGAAAAAAAAATGAAGAGCGATCGAGGAAGAAGGAGAAAAGTCCAGCTAGTCGCCCGTCGTGGTGGAGGACAGGCAGGGCTGTTGCCTATGTCTGTCCGTGAGCATGTCGATGACAAAGAGGATTTTTTTTAAAAATTTCCACTGATTTAAAAAAAACGATGTCAAAGTTGATAACTATGTCAGTTACCATTTTTTTAAAAACGTTGATCACCATGGCTATGACTATGGAGATTTTAATTTTCAACGGCAATAGATTTTTTTAATAAATCCCCATGACCATGTAGAAGACCACGATTGTGTCGACGACCATCCGGATGACGACGGCGATGACACACGGCGGCGAGGTGCAGTGGCGGGGCTGCCCTGGGGGCGGGTGCCGCGGTGCCGCCCCCGGCGCTGCCCCCGGCGCTGCCCCCGGCCGGCTCCGGGACGGCTCCGGGCGGACGGCTCGCCGCTCCCCGGAGATACAATTGTCTCCCGTACACAATGGCCTACAAAACGGGGCTTCCGGCCAAAGTGCCCCGCCTGATAATTCTAATGAGGCCAACAATGCGTGATTGGTCGGCGCGGCGCTGCAGCCGGTGGACGAGGAGGTCCCTGCTGCCGCCGCTGCCGGGCAAACTTGGGATTCCTCGCCGCCTCTCTCTCGCACACACGGGCGCATTCCGCGCGGCCGTCGCATGCGCTCTCGCTCGCACGCGTTATTCGGCTGCTTGGCCCCCTCCCCGGGCCCGGTCCTCACCGCTGCACTCCTCGCCGATGCAGTTCCAAAGAAGCAATTATAAGGTCCCATACGGGCAGGCATGCCGCGCCGCGGCCAACGGGACCCGGGGCTCTGCCGCCCGCTGCCCCGGCCGGGCCCCGGGTCCCCCGGATCCCCCGGGTCCCCGAGGACGACATCGCGGTTATCGGAGCATCGGACGGCCGCCGCAGCCGCCGCAGCCGCAGCCGCCGCCGCCGCGTCAAGATTATTTTCCCGCTCCTCATGCGGGAAGCAGCCGGCCGGGCAGCCGTCACCGCGGCGTTGCGTTGCGCTGCGTGCACACGCGGATCGTTCCGGGTTCGAATACCCGCCGGGGCTGCGGCCATTTACGCGGGGCCCCGCCGCCGCCGCCACCCCGTGCGGCGCATACCCGAGCGACATCCGTTCTATCCGCCGCGGCGCGCGCGGGGGCCGGCGGATAGAGCGAGCGGGCGGAGGAGGAGGAGGATAGAGGGGAGAGTTTTATAGGCTGATTGTTGTGGCGGGCGCCCCCTTCCTTCCCGCGCGCCGCCGCCACCACACATATTGCGATACGCTTATGAACCAAAGTATGCTAATGATAATGTGAATGTGGGGGCCGCGGCCGGGGCAACGCCGGGGCCCCGCCGGGGCGGCAACGCGGTGCGACCGCGGCGGCGACCGGCGCTATTAAAAAGAAACAACGACAACGCTGTATGTCATTGAACTAATAATTTAAATACCGACCGAAAGCGGCCAGGAGAAGTAACACTATGGTGACCACCATGTTGCGCTGTGTACTGGTAAGAAAATTCCAAAACTTTTTTTTTTTAATTTCTAACGTTTTTGAAAAAAATTATTTTTTTATTACGTTACAACTGATAGGTGAAATGTTCTATCAATAAAATTTCTGTTTTCAATTTTCGGAAGAATTTTTTTTTTTGCGTTGGAAATTTCCATAAGCAACGGTCAGGAAGATTTTGTATCACCAAAGTGTTTGAAATTTTTTTAGAATAGAAAATGTTTTTTTTTTTTACAGTGCACAGCAACCTGCCGCCATGCCGCCGCTGGACTTAATGTGGCCCGGAGCCTGCGGACCGCTGACCCGGCTGACCCCCTTGAGATGACACCGAGCACCGGCTAATAATAATGCAAATCGGGGAGCCGGACAATAAACGTCGTGTGTTGCCGCTACCACCGCTGCAGCTGCAGCAGCTTCTGCAGAGCAGGGCAGAGCCACGCAACGAGTACGGACGCTGAGGACGCCGGTCACGATCGGGCCCCGGCGGGGGCCCTCCACGACAAGGGGGCGCGGACCCCGGCCGGGGCCCCGGGGGCAAACTGCGGACCACACTCGGCGACGGGGGACCCCGTGTGTGTGTGTGTGTGTGTGTGTGTGTGTGTGTGTGTGTGTGTGTGTGTGTGTGTGTCGGGGGCCGACGCGGAAGCCGGCCGCTGCGGCACACGACCGAAACGCAAGCAGCCGCTCACCACTGGCTCGGGTTCAAATACCTGCCACGGCGCAGCGCCATGCCGTCGTGTCGCGGGATCAAATACCTTCTTTGCAAATACCCCGCCTGCCTGTCGTCACGCGCGGGTTCAAATACCAAAGGGGGGCGCTGCATTCGGGGACGAAAAGAGGCTTCATGCCGAGCGCGCTCCCTCCCCCATTATCTGACCTGACTAGCCGGAGACATCACGGTGAGAGAGAGAGAGAGAGAGAGAGAGAGAGCGAGGGAGATAGGGAGGGAGAGAGAGAGGGGATAGGGCGCGGCCCCGTTTTCGCATGCGGCTCATAGCGCTCATACCTCACGGGGAGGTGTTGCGCCGCGTATAAATTCATAAGGGAATATATCGAATGGCTCGCTATTGAGCCCCCCCCCCCTCTCCTTCCCGCCGGGATTTTATGACAAACGGCTAAAGTGCCATAATGCCGGGCATAAAAGCCCAGTATGCCGCGGCGACACGTCCGCGCCCATCCCAGGACAAGTTTGTAAAAAAAAATAAAAAAAATAATCGAAAAGTGCCAAAATTCGCGTTTACGCGTCCTCTCTGCTTCCCTCTCTCTCTCTCTCTCTCTCTCTCTCTCTCTCTCGCTCCCTTGCACTTCCAGCAGCAGTCTAACACCATGACGCGGAACACACACACACACACACACAGGTGAGCGTGAAATTAATTGTGATGAATCAGGAGAGGGGCCTGGCGCTTCGCAAACAGGTGCGAGCGACACCCGCACCGGGCGGCTCGTTAGCGAGTTAGTAAGGAGTAGCGGCAGCAGCAGCATCAGCAGCAGCAGCAGCAGCGGTGGTTAGCCGGTTTAGTCCAGCCTAGCCCTGCCTAGCCTAACCCGAAACATGTTATTCCCGTCGCCAGGTCCCGCGCGGCCGCGGCAGGAATTGCCGAGCAAATGAATCGCTTTATAAAGAGGTTGTGCGGTGCGGCGGCCTGCGTACGGAGTGTGGACCGTACGTACTGTCGCACTGCGACCACCCCCGGCGGCCGAGCGAGAGGGAGCGAGATAGAGGGAGAAAGAGAGAGAGAGGGAGAGAGTGAGAGGAAGAGAGAGAGAGTGTGAGTGAGAGAGAAAGAGAGAGAGAGAGAGAGAGAGAGAGAGAGAGAGAGAGAGAGAGAGAGAGAGAGAGAGGGAGGGTGAATGAAAACATCCGCGCCCCGCCGGTTTCCGCCGAGCTCGGGAGGTTGATGAGCAGCATTAGCCGCATCGACAAGTTACCCCGGGCCGCAGACAGGCGCCGCCGCCGTCCTCTACTCCTCCAGGGTGTGCGACGAGGACAGACGCGGAGGGAATTCCTCGCCCCCAGCTGCGTGCGTGCGAGAGAGAGAGAGAGAGAGAGAGAGAGAGGACGGGCAGTGTGTGTTGATTATGTTGGCGCGGCCCGTCTTGGCCCGGGGGGCCCCGGCCGTGGCACGCCACAGGGGGTCCCAGCTTTCAATTACCCACTCGGCACGTCCGAACGCGGCCGCTGCCGTATCCGGGGCCTGTGGGGTCCGCCGGGGGCCCGGCGGCCGAGTAGCGCGGTTCCGTACGGTTCCCCGAGGACCCGCCGCCAGTGCTGAGCTGCTGCTGAGCGGCTGCTGAGCGTCACTGACAACGCATCCCTCAGCGCGCGCAGCCGCGCAGCCAATATGGTAATGGTCAATCACCATCCGCGGCGGCAGCGTTAATCAGCAGCAGCGGCAGCGGGCCCCGAAACTGGTGGCGGCCCCAGTCACGCGAGACGGTCTCGGCGACGGCCAGGTGATGGGGCGTGCCCCCGAGCCCGACCGGCCCGACCGACTGACCGACCGAACGCGGGGACGGAAGCGCCAAGCGCGAGCGCTGCTTCAGGTACTTCAACTTCACTCCCTGTTTTTTTAGGTGAATTGTTTAACGGGTACGTCAACTCAAAAATTGAAAAAAAAAATCATTTAAAAAAATGTTTCTACGAAGTGAAATCCTGAGATGCCCAACTATTTTTTTTTTCAAATCTTTTCTGCCAAATTTCATGCCGCAAAATCGCTTATTTGCACTGAAATGTTCCCGTGGCCGGCAGTACGGACCCTTCTGGTTAGCGGTGTGCCCCGCTGCGTTCCTCCGCGTAGTCGGATCCTTGCGGCGGCGGCGGCGTGGCGGCGGCGGCGGCAGCGCGGCGGCCCGCGTCAGACCGGCGGCCGGCTGCACGCGTGCCAACCCTCGGGGCCCAAAGCGCGGCAGCGGCGGCGGCAGCGGCGGGCGCCTGCAGCGCGTGCAGGGCGGCCAACACTGCAGCGCGCAGCGGGGGGCGGGAAAACAACGGGCGGCAGCAGTCAATTTGAAACGCGGCGCGGGAAAAGTGTCGGCACTACATCATGCGGGTATCCCCGTCTGCACTGAATGTACACGGCCTTCAATTTCCCGCAAAATAGCAGGCCAGTGTGCTTGTGTGTGTGTGCTTGTGTGTGTGTGCTTGTGTGTGCTTGCGTGTGTGTGTGTGGGTGACGTGCGATAGAGAGGTTTTCAAAAGTCACAAGGTTTCCCGCTGTCGAGCCTCGCGCAGACCGCCTCGGCCAACGCCTGCGTAGCCTGTAGCCGTATCTGCGATGGGTGCCACGTATCCCCTGTACAGCTCTATATCTACCCGTGACGGTGCGTGTGTGTGTGTGTGCGCGTGTGTGTACGCGCGCTGCCGGCAGCTGACCATAATTCATGTCAACGACAATCGACATCGGCATAACGTCGGCAGGACATGCTTGCGCCGCTTCCTGTGCGTTAGGCGACAACTGTGTTGCTGACGACGCCGTCGTGCGCGCCGTTTTATGATTGCGTACTGAGAGAGAGACAGAGAGACAGGGAGAGGAAGAGAGAGAGAGAGAGAGAGAGAGAGAGAGAGAGAGAGAGAGATCGCGGTCGCTTTCTGACGCGCCCCTTTTGGCGGGGGCTCGTGAATGGCCGGCCGAAACTGACTTTACGGTCGTTCTTCGGCGAGCGATAGCCGAAGTGGTGAGCGGCCGAGATGAGAAATGGCTGGTCGCGTCGTCGCGGCGGAAACAATAATGACGTCATGCGTTTAGCGGCGGGGTGACCCGCCTGTTTCGAGTTCCGGCCGACTGAGGGCCTGTTGTCCTGCAGGAGGAAGGGTTGCTCTGCGGGTGGGGCCGAGGGCTGCTGCGACGAGGTAGTGAGTTGCCGCCGCTCCGCCACACGGCGCCGCGAATGCTTCACACGTGCAGATTGTATCGGTCAGAGAACAACCGAGGCCTTGTTTCAATGTCGGGAATACAAACAGGAGATCGACAACGCCCGCGCTCACCGCCGAGGCACACCCGGGTACCCCCCGCCCCCTCCCCCCCCCGCCCCCTCCCTCGCCCCCCCCCCCCCCCCCGCTGTCTCCGGGTGCCCCGCGCTGAAGGCCGCTCCGGCTCCTCCGGGGCCTCCGGGGGCCTCCGGGGGCGCGGCGCGTGTTGTCGAACTGTTTGAACCACTTCCTCGTGCCGCCGGGAGACAAATGACCTTTACAGAGTGGTGTGTGCGCTTAATGTTTTAAGGCGAGCTCTTGTGTGTCGGCGGAGCCCCGCACAAAGCGATATAACTTTCAATCTCAAATCATGACCACTGGGATTTTTTTATACGAACTTTTGTTTTAAAAAAAATAGTTTAAAAAAATAAATTTTTCAAGATACTTTACGAAAAAGAAATTTCTGATTTTTGAGCCTGTTAAACAAGAGCGACAAACGGGTTGACCGCACAGCAGGTGCGGCGGCGGCGCCGCACACGTGAGCTTTGCCCGCACCCCCCGCAGCACGTACGTTTATACTTCCGATACGATCAACGACAATGGGCTAATAAGTGACTGTATATATATGTATATATAGGTACACGGTTTGATCCGCGGCTGCTGCAACCGCGCGCTGACGACGACGAAGCGATGATTGTCGATTGTCCCGATAAATGTCGATTGAATTATGAGATCTTTGTACGAGCCAATTGATCTGTTGGACCGCCCCCCTCCGGCCGCGGCGCTGCCGCCCCTCGGTGCGCCTGGACTGTCATCGGGCCGACAAGCCTCGCGATAAATCCAGGACAGCAAAAGCGGCGCACGGAGTGCTGCCTCATCATGCGCGATCATACAGCAACAGGACCCAGTTTGCATTTTTTTTCCATTTCCCTCCCCCGTTTCTGCGCTCAAACATACGTATTTAACCGGCGCCCGCGCTTGTTTAAGCAGAGAGGGATTATTTGCCCAGCTGACGGGCACGTGTGTGTGTGTGTGTGTGTGTGTGTGTGTGGCACAGCGAGCTGCCTCGCCGAGCAGTCTGAGCCGAGCGGCAGCCGCGGCGTCGCCGTCGCGGCGGGAGCGAAGCGATCTGCTGCGCTGATGGAGTCCCCGGCCGGCTACAAGACAGGTGGCAAAGTGCAGCGCTAGCATATGCACTGCACTGCACTGCACTGCACCGCCGCGTGCGCGCTTCCTGCCTGTAACTGTACGTCGTGACCGCCCCCCCCCCTACTCCCCTCCCCCCCCCCCCCCCCCCTCCCCCCCCCCCCCCCCCCTCCCCCCCCCCCCTACTCACCTCCCCCCGCCCCCGCAGTCGATACAGTTCCGCGGATGGATTCAATCTCTAATTGCCCGGCCGCACCGCTCTCGGCGCTCTGCCGCCGGCCGCACGTCGCCGCCCCGCCGGCCGGCGTGTCGCGACCACAGGGATACATTAAAACACGGCAAAATAACTTGCCCGGAGGGATATTTTTTTTTTTAAAAATGTTGTTTAGTCATGAGAACGAGTATAGTTAGTGTAATTAAATTTGCCTCCGAGATGAATTTGCGTTACATAGTTCAATTCTCTACCCTAAAACTGCGACAACTATGCCTTGAAAATTTTTCATTTTTTTTTAGTTTAATGTATACACACGAGATCGTGGTCCACGACAACATTTCTCTCTTCGGTCCGCGCGCCCTTAAAGTTCCCGGCCGGTGTGTGCCGATACCCCCGGTGTGCGGCACGCGTGCGGCAGCAGCGATACTCCATGCAAATGGGGCGCCGTGCGCGGCCGCGGGCGGCCGCGGCCAGCCGCCGTGTACAAGCTAATTATGTCCGGAACAACCAAACTTCTCTTTCCTTCCGCGTCTCGCTTGCTTCTCTCCCGCTGCCGCAGCAGCCCCCCCACACGACCCTATCATCCCAGGACGCGCGCGCTGATTAAAAAAAAAGAGCGGTGCAGAAAAGAATAAAATGAGGGAAACGGTCGCCGCCGCCGCCGACGGTCGCGTCCTCCAAGCAGGAACAGTATCGCGCCGACATTTCAAATATCCCGCCACCGCCGCCCCGCCCCCCGCCCGCCCGCATTTCAAATCTCCCGCGCGCCGCGGCGCTCCGCCTTTTGGCACCCCGTCAGCGTTCTCTCGCACGACCATCACGAGCGTCCGCACGCAGCGAGCCCTCAGCTCGCCCAGCTCGGGGCTCCGCTCTCGCGGAAAAACACTCTTTAATGAAGCACGACTCGATCAGGCGGGGGCGGGGCCGACGGCGGGGTGCGCTCTGCAAACCGATCCCGAACACTGCGAACTCGGACCTCTCTCTCTCTCTCCCTCACTCGGACCCCTGTCTGTCTCTTTCTAACGTTAGCTCGGACGTCTCTCTCTCTCTCCCTTATGACGCACCCTCCGAGTGCGACAGAGACAGAGAGTGTCTCTCAGAAAGAACCGCGCTTACATCCGAGCGACGACGAAGCCCGGCAGCCGCTGCCGCTGGCTCGCGCGCCACCCCGTAAATCCACCATCCGAGCCACAAAACTGGTGACGAGAATGTATCCGTCCCCGCGACACGAGAGCCGGCGAGAGCCGCGCCTGCCCGCCTCGGCTCTCGATCACTTTAATAGTGTTGGCGCGCGCGCGCGCTCCCAGCGCCACACGGCTACCACCACCACCACCACACTAACTTCGCATCGAACTGTGTTGCCGCCGCCACGCCCAGTGCGGCGATGCTGCCAACTTGCGCGCGTTAAATTTGATCGCATCGCATCACGCGGCGCGCTTGCTGCCCCCCTATGTGCATGCAGTGTTGCCCAACAACAACAAAAAAAGAAAAAAAGAATAAAAACAAGTCCGCGTGGTCCGCGCGCGCGCGCGTGGAAGAATGCAAAGTTTTCTGTATAGAAAGTGTTTGGAGCAGCGGTCCGAGTCTGTCGTGGCGGCGGCGGCGACGCTTTCGGAAAGACGAGCGGCGACAGTCAGTTGGCAACACTTGGTAACGAGTAGTCCGTCAGTCCTCACACTAGCGCTCATGAACTCCATGAAAGGAGCGGGCGGGTATAATGACGCACCAACTGCTGCGCCGGAGGCAGCGGGGCAACAACAACAACAGCATACAACAACAACAAGAGCCGAGCGCGCGCGCTGAACTTCACGCCGCCGCCGCCGCCACCGCCGTGCGACGTCTGCAGCGCCGCCATCCAAACAAAGGAACATCACTCGGCACCTCGTTCGAGATTTCGCGGCAGCCTCGACCAAGAGACGAGAACAAAAACAAAAAATATTTGCAAGAAACATTATGTCACCAATCCTCAAAGCACCACGACTACAAAAAAAAAAGAGTTTGTTTACGTTTTTTTTTTGCATTTGGCACGCTTGCTCATTTAAGAGAACACAGCACGTAAAAAAAAGAAACATTTTTTTCTGTGTGCCTGTTGTTACGAGGGCTGTCGCCGCCAGGCACGGGTCCTTCTGGTCCTTCGGGTCCTTCGGGTCCGAACCATTGTGTGCCGAAGGACCCCGACGAGAGAGCAGAACTCGGACACGCGACACTCCACCGTTATTGCAGATCACGAGTCACCAACTTTCTCTCTCTCTCTCTCTCTCTCTCTCTCTCTCTCTCTCTCTCTCTCTCTCTCTCACTCACTCTCTGTGGTTACATCTGTCACCTCGCATGACGAGGTAAACCACAACACGTCGCGTCAAACGCCTCCTCACTTATCTCCTCATTTATAATAATTTTCGCTTTGCAAAAAAAAAACCCACTTCAAATCGCGTATTATTTTGCCGCGCAATTGTTGGCGCATGATTATTTCCGGCAGGTTTCCACACAGCCGTTGGTAGTATCCATCGGGTCGGAATGAGCCATTATAACGTGATGCGAAAGTGGAGTGTCAGCGGCGGCGGTGGCAGCGGCAGCGGCGGCGGCGGAGGCGGCGGCGGCGGAGGCGGCGGCGGCGTCGTGGCAGCGGCGGCGGCGCGCCGGCTGCACGGTGAGAGTGTGATTTCAAACAAATGACGGGAGCACGACGAGTGGCGGCAGTCCGGCCTGAATACGAATCGCACAAGAATGGAAAAGAAATCTTATTCGCGATGGTCTGGCCGGCCAATCCGCGGGGAGGAGGGAGCTGCTGGCCGCCGACCAGGGGAGCTTGTTATTGGGCCACGCCCCCCCACCCGCGTAGCGCGGGAGATTCAAATACGAAAGAGAGACAGAGAGAGAAGAAATGCGAATGTCGGAATGAAAAAAATAACCCGCGTCGAGAAGTATATCTATACGGAGGCGCGAGATGTCGGTGTGTGCTGCGGTATGCAGGCTGCGTAAGCGTAAGTCGTCGGCGACAAAGTAAGGGCGATAGACAGGGAGGGTGAGAGGGGGAGAGAGAGGGGCGAGTGTGAGAGAAAGAGAGAGACAGAGAGACAATGGAGTGGCAGCGCAACAACTACTGCGGGAGGGCCGCGCGCCGCCTTTGTGTCTCACCCTGATCCGCGCGCGGCGGCCACCAAATGCCAACCCCTTTAGGGTCACGGCCGCGCGGCCGCGCTGCAAGCGCTGCTCGCCAAGTTAATTAAAGCTCCCTCGGCCGCGGTGCGACAATAGTTGGCGGCACTTTTGAACGGCAGCGGCGGCGGCAGCGCGGGCGGAGCCGATGGAAATGTCGCGACACACGACGCCTATGCATAGATCTGTTCGCGTCGCGAGCGAGAGATGCTATCGTGTTATTCTGTTTCTTTTTCGAACGATTTTTTTTTGGTGTACGATCGTTCTTAAAAAGATTCTTTTTCAAACGTTTCGTAAAGATTTATAAACATTTTCATGTCAGGTAGTAGGTAAGCTTAGCTAGCAGATAGTTGTAGAATTTCGAGAAAGGGAGAGAGAGAGAGACGGAGAGAGAGAGAGCGAGAGTTCTACTCTACATTAAGAAAATTGTTATCTATATAATAGATTGAAAAGAACTGCAGAAGAGAGAGCCGCGTGACAACACGTTTACGCTGTAGCCGAGCTACACTGCTGCACTACAGTGTGTAGCTCACCACGCTGCTGCAGCCGTCGGTCAGCGTTCGATCGCTCGGTAATAAGTCTGCATTTGCATCGCGCGCTCCGGTTCACGTTCAAGGCCGCTCGGCTGCCGCTGCTGCTGACGCGTATTGCCTGCGAACAACAAGTCAGCGAGCTATGCGCAGGGAGCTCTGCTGCCCGCGGATTCCACGGGAGGCGTTGGGCCAATAATGACACCGCTGCGGCACTGCCCGCGGCGCGCCGCATTTTATGTCTTCTTCGTCGCCGCCATCTTCGCGCCGACCCTCGCAATTTATCGACGTGGCCGGGGCCTCGTCATGTTCGATAACGCAATTGCTAATAACCGCAATAATTATTATTTCCAGCCGCGCCGCGGCGCGTGGCGCGGCGGGCCGGGCGGACGGCGCCTGCCAGCGGCGGGGTGGGCCACCCGCACGGCACGGCTGCGCGCCCGAGCGGCGTGTGGCCTACCCACAGCACGGCAGGCGCTCACGGCCTAGCGGATATAAAATAAAATAAAATGAAAGTAAATTACAGTGATACCCCCCGCGGGTGTGTTCTCTTTCTCTCACCCTTGCTCTCTCCCTCTCTCTCACTCGATCGCATCCAGCTTGCTAATTGGACGGGCGCAAAACGGTCAATTAATGGACTGCGAACCGCAGAGATATGTGCGTGTGTGTGTGCGCGCGGGTGGGTGGCAGCGGGGGCCTGGAACCTTTCGCAGCGGCGGACTGTCAACGCGGACCTCTCTCTCTCTCTCTCTCTCTCTCTCTCTCTGCCTCTCTCCCACCCACACACACAGCGCACCCCCCGAGTGGAGGTGGTGCGGGGCAGCCCGCTGTCGCCGCCTATTCAGCCGTCCGTCGCCCTGCCGGCCTCCGAGGGGCCCAGCGCCGCCGCCGCCGCCGCCGCCGCCGCCGCCGCCGCCACGGTGGCCGAGTTGTCGCAACTCGATCGCCTTTGCCATCTTGGTCGCCCCCGATGGCGCCCCCGATGGCGCCCCCGATGGGGTGAGGGCGCCCCGCGCGGGGCCGGCCGCCGCTGAAACGGCACTGACCTACGACAAGCGAGGAGCAAAGGCGTCTTAACAGCAGCAGCAGCAGCAGCAGCAGCAGCAGCAGCGCGGGCCAAAAGGTTAGGTTTCGTGTGAGGGAGGTACTCTCTGGTAGTAACACGGTGCGCGCGCACCCGGGGGAGGGGAGAGAGAGAGACAGAGAAAGAGAGAGAGAGAGAGAGAGAGAGAGAGAGAGAGAGAGAGAGAGAGAGAGAGAGAGAGAGAGAGAGGTTAGGGTTCCCCCACAGCAAACCGCCCGCCACAGCGTATCGTGTTGATCAACGATATCGGTTCGTGTCGACGCGTTACAAGTCCGTTTACGGCGCGTGTACAAGCCGAGCGCGTGAGCAGGGACGGGTTACACCGTTTACACTGTTTACAGCGTCGCGGTGGTTCGGCGGCGGTGGTATGTGCGGATAGAACGGCGCGACAAGAGCGCACGCGGGGATAGAAAAGGAGGATGAAAAAAAAAGAAAAAAAGAAGAAGATTGACACCGGCGGGACCGTATGGAACGTCAGTATACAGACAAAGGTCAAACGGTTTGTGAGCCGCACCTGATTGGCAGCTCCCGGTACCGCTCCGGGACAGAGCCCCCCGTACGTGCGGGCCGCGGCCGGCCACCGCCGGGCCCCGCCGGGCGCCCCGCACCATGAGGCGGCACAACAAGTGCTGCTCCACCCTCATGCGGCTGCGGCGGCCTGTGTGATGAAACCCGTGCATCTGTGTGTGTGTGTGTGCGTGTGTGCGTGTGTGTGTGCGTGTGTGTGTGAGTGTGCGTGTGTGTGCGTGTGCGGACGACGACAGAAGAATTACCGAACGACACTGAGGTCACTTGGTACCTATGGTATTGCAGGAGGTAACGGGGAGGGGGGGGGGGCGCTGAGAGACAGACAGAGACAGAGAGAGACAGAGAGAGAGACAGAGAGGCAGGGTTCCGCCTCCTGCGACCTCGTGTCCATCTCCGACTCGAGGAGCGCCGCGGCGTCCAGAGAGAAAGAAATTGATTGGAAGCGCGGGCACACAGCGGGCGGCGCGACCCCGCGGCCACGCGCGCACCGGGGTACTCCGCGACCGGCCGGCTGAAAAAGAAGCGACGTTACACACACACACACACACACACACACACACACAGACACACAGACGTGGTCATCATCAGGCTAACTAGCCCCCCTCGCTGCTCGTCCTCATCACTTTCACCGTGACGAAACGTTAGATCAGCTGCTGCTGCTGCTCTTGTCGGGGACCCCCGCGAGGGCACCCAGCAGGGCTCCACAGAGCAGAGCACGGCACAGAGCGAGGCGGAGCACATCTGACGAGACACGAAGCGAGTGTGTGTGTGTGTGTGTGTGTGTTGCGCATGTTGTGCGCTACTGCTCCTGTTCTAATGAGGCGCTTCAAGTTCACCTTTATTGAATCAAACCTCCTTCTGCCCCCTCCCCCCACCCCCCCCACCCCTTTCCCCCGTATCGAACGGCGACGTCCGCCGTACAAGGCGCAACAGACAAGGAGAGGGGAGAGAGAGAGAGAGGAGGAATTGAGTTATGTAGCGAAGGCGCCCCCGGGAGCACACGCTCCCGTTTCAAACTCCTTTTTATTTTTTTAGTTTCGGCGGCGCCCCGCTCCGCCTACAAGGACGGCCGCATGTCACACGCCAATGGATGCACGCAGATTTATGCTCGCTCACTCTCTCGGCCTCTCTCTCTCTCTCTCTCTCTCTCTCTCTTTCTCTCTATCCGCTGTGAGACGAGCACGGGGACATTTCGCAATGCCGCCAGAGAGAGAGAGAGAGAGAGAGAGAGAGAGAGAGAGAGAGAGAGAGGGGGGGGGGGGGGGGGAGAGAGAGAGAGAGAGAGAGAGAGACTCAGGAAAGTTCAGAGAAAAAAAAATATCAAAGGGCGAAATTAATTTTAAAAAAATAAATGAGAATTTTTTGTGGAAAATCGGTCAGGAAAGGCCGTTTTGTATAGTAACCGAGTACACACCGTTCGGACGGCTAGAGCCCTGCAGCGAGCGCGTGCACACACACACACACACACGTGCGGATGGGGTAGGGTGGGGGGGGGGGGAGCCCTTCGACAGCGCCGCGGTCGCTTCTTAGAAATTCTAAAGCGCTAAAAGTCAGCGGGGTCTGATCGCGCTTTGAATGATGATGGTGCGGATCGGGGTGCCGCTGCTGCCGTGCGTGGCTGCGTGCGGGAGGGCCGCGTCTCTCTCCGTCACACCTACACCCCGCGGCGCCCCCCCGGAGCGCGGCGAGAGAGAGAGAGAGAGAGAGAGATAGAGGCCACAGGCGGTCCGGTTCGCACGCCGCCCTAATGCACCGCGAGGACGCACTGGCTGCAACATTTCAATTTGTATGGTACGCGGGCAGGAGGTGATTAGGAGTGAGGCGGACTGCAAAAAGGTTAAGAGATCCGGAGCCGTGCCTGCGGGCCCTGCCGCGTGGGGGCGGCGTGGGGGCGGCGTGGGGGCGGCGTGGGGGCGGCGTGGGGGCGGCGTGGGGGCGGCGTGGGGGCGGCGTGGGGGGCGTGGGGGGCGGCGGTCCCACCAGGCCCCTGGCCGCGCAGCCCGCCGTCCGGGCAGTCGGGAGCCTTCTCATAATTTCTTGTTCGTCCTACTTTTCCATTTTCTTGCAACGTTCCTGTATAGGTTTTTAAAAATAACAATTTTGTACCTGACTTACAAACAGGGAAAAAATAGGGTCTCTAGTCCCAAAATTTGTAAAGAAATTTTTTCTGAGAAATAATTTTTTTTCCCGATTTTTTTGCAGTTTCCCCCGAAATTTTCAGGACTAGGAAAGCTTCCCCCAAAAATGGGGTGTGAAGGCGCCGCTTTTGGCGTATCGGTTTAAGCGGGCCTCCGCATCTCCCGCGTCGCGGCCCGCGGGCCCGGCACTCGCCCGGTCCGGTGGGTGTTGCAGGGTCGTGTTTTAAACGTCGCGGGCTGCAGCGGCGGCGGCGGCGGCAGCGGCGGCGGGGCGAGTTCCCATCGCGTCGTGTGCGGGAAAGGTCGTAAGGTCCATTTAGGGGAGTGCGTGGCGGTGAACGCCGCCGCCGCCGCCGCCGCCGCCGCCGCCGCCGCCCCGCGCGAGGTGTCGCGTCGGGCGCATGCCCATTATCATTGCACTACAAGGTACACGTTACGGACAGCTGTTTCGCGTCATTACAGAGACGTCAGCGCGGCGAAAGCCGAGAGAGCGGCACAGACCCGGGGCCGCTGTGTGCCGCGCCGACTGTCGCCGTGTTTTATATTCAGATGCGCTTACATTGCATAGCAACGCAGTCGGACACGCGGGGACGCCACATACGTCATCATTAAGGTCTCACAAAAATAAAATAAAAGGTGGACATGTACAACGCAAATGAACAGACCTGCGGAACAAAAGTGGCGAGCGATACTCGAAAATAGTCTCATGTTCAGCGGCTGGCCGCGGGCGGCGCGGCGCGTCGTTCTGAATCCGCACCGTATTTCCTGCGTGACGCGTCGCCGTCGCAGGCTTACGCAGTCTGGCACGCGCTGTGAGAGAGAAGGACAGCGGGAAGGGGAGAGAGAGAGAGAGAGAGAGAGAGAGAGAGAGAGAGAGAGAGAGAGAGAGAGAGACGGACAGACTCTGAGAGTACGGAGGTGCGATATGTCGCGCACGCGTATAAGATTAATCTGGTCATAAATCGCCGGGTGCGTTGGGGAGGGACGTCGGCCGTGCGTCTTGCGCGCGCCCGCGTCTCTCTCTCTCTCTCTCTCTCTCTCTGTGTCTCTCTCTCTCACACACACACACACAGACAGCTGTCGGCAGGCTGAGGAGGAGGTCGGGTGCGACAAGGATAGCACGCACGATCGTGTTTGTCGCACCGCGTCTCGCTCGCAGGTGACCCGGTGACCACAACAACACTTGTTACTTCCGCCCCCCACCCCACCTCCACCTGTCCTGTATCCGTCTGCCGCGGCGCGCCGACTCCGAACACTGTCTTCGTCGGCCTGTCTCTGTCGCACGCACGGGGTGGCTCCGTGTAAGAGTGCGACAGAGGTAGAGGTCCGACGAGTTGACTAGTGGTGTTCGGAATCGTCTGCTGCCCACGCGCTCTGACATGTCCGCGCGCGGCGTTACAGTGCGAGTGGAGGAGGGAGGGAGGGGAGGGAGGGGAGGGGGAGGGGGGGGGAGAGGGGAGGGGTGCAGGGGTCAGCCGAGCGCCCAGCGGCCGCTAGGGGATCGGAAGACGAGGCAATTAGAAGTTGTCGGTCCGGGGGCACCGCCGGGCACCGGGCCCCGCGGTACGTGTGGGCATCCCGAATCTGGCCGCGTCCGCTAGCCGCGGCGCCGCGGCCCCTGCTGCAGGCCGACTCCTGTGTGCTCCGTCTCTGTCACACACGTGGGACGTGGCGCTGCTCCGCGGGAGAGCGAGAGAGACAGAGCGAGTGTTGGCGGTGCATCGTGGCCGCGGCGCATCTCTCGTACCGAGCGCTGCATGCGGCTCCGCTCTGAGCTGCGCGGTCTGATAAAATGACCTCGGGCAAGGTTGTGATCCTGTGCGAACAGCCGCGTGTGTGTGTGTGTGCGTGTGTGTGTGCGTGTGTGTGTGTGTGTGTGTGCCCGCTGATCTCGACCTTTCTAAACGGGTCAACATTCCTCGGCAGCGAGGGAAGTATTTTACACAGGAACCGCGATGCCGCCGCGGTGCCGCGGTGCCGCGGTCAGCCCGCGGCAGCGCTGGTGGCGCCCTCCATCCCTCCGCGGCGGCGGCTCGTCGAACTAACGTCGACAACCCTCGGCAGCGGCCGAGCGCGGGCGATTCGAACCGATTAATAATCCGTCATAAAGTGCCGCCGCCGCTGCAGTGCGAGTGCCTTCTGCAAGAAAGTAGTCGTCGTGCGGAAGAGGAGTGCGCCGATGCGAGCCGTGTGGCTTTACGACTGCAGAGCAGCGGCCGACAGCACGGACTTCATATCCCACCCGACTTTCTGGTAGAGGATAATGTGTCAGCTGTCACCCCCCCCCCCCCCAAAAAAAAAATTGTGGCCCTTTTTATTTTAAAAAAAATACGCACTGTGAATCAAATTGAGATTGATTTCAATTTTCGACATAAGCATAAACGAATCAATTTTTTTTCCTAAATTACTATAATGAATGATAAGCCAAACAGACAAATTGAAATAAAATTTTTAGCCGCCAAGTAACGGAGGAGGAGGCGCCCGCTGAGGGTCGATCCATCGACGCCAGGCCATCGGCAGGAGAGCGAGAGAGAGAGAGAGAGAGGGAGAGAGAGAGAGAGAGAGAGAGAGAGAGAGAGAGAGAGAGAGAGAGAGAGAGAGAGAGAGAGAAGCGGAGCTGCGGGGGTCCGCGACGACAAGCTGCCGAGCATCAGCGGCGGCGGAGCGAGCAACAGTAGTCGTTGTGGGTCATAGCCGCGGTGCCCACGCGCCGCCACGCGCCGCCACGCGCCGCCACGCGCCACACAGCAGCCTCAGCGCCCCCGGCAGCCTCAGCAGGGCGACATGAAAACTGAATGTTGCGGCGGGCGCACCGCTCGCCGCGTCTCGTACTATTTTTTTTTTTAAACGTTCATACTGCTATATTTTTTTATTGGCGACGAGGCGTTCGCGAATGCTTCATAGGCAGGCAGCCTCTGCATCCATCACGGCTGGCCGCCTCCCTTCCGTGTTCCGTCGCGGCCCACGCACGGCACACCGCGCATGTGTGGCGCCAGTTGTGCGGCGGTTTAAATATTTTTTTTATTACTACGTTTAAAAAACATTACCAAAAATATTTAAGGTATTTCTCTTTGCACTAATTGCGCTTTTTCACAGCGCCAGCATTTCAGTGCTATTTACAGAGATGCTCCAAAAAAATTTGAGGTTTCGATTTTAATTTTATCATTTTTTTTTTGACTCGAAGTGAAGTCGTACGTTTCTGAATTTATTGTTTGGGAGACTTGAACGCGGGGGGCAGTCGAAGCGCTTCGGCTGGCCGGCCGGCTGGCTGGCTGCTGTTGAGGCGGGTCAGTGCGGCTGACACGGCGCGCACACGGGAGCGCACACGGCGCGGCACGCACGCGGTTACCACGCGGACGGACACATGCACGGGCCGAGTCGTAAAGCCGTCACCGGCAGCGGGGCCGCGGAGCCGCACGGATGAAGGACGTGCCTCCGAAGAAGGGCCGCCCCGGCTGCCGCTCCGCTGGCCGCCCGACTCCGATGATGTTTTCCACACGTAGTTAACGCGCTATGGAGACCCGAGGGCCGCGGTTATAAAATGGCCGGGAAATATCCCGCGGAACGTAGACGGGAAAGGAAGAAAAAAAAAACAAGAAAAACACACACTCACATACATGCACACTTTCCGAACAAGAAAGAATGTGTTGCGGCCCGCCGCTTTCCCGTCCCATCCTCTCCCGGCCCCGCTGCTGTTTAAATACTGGACCTCATCCAGGAGGAGTGAGTACGAAAACGCATACGGATAGCGGAATTGAACAGGTTCCTCAAGTTTCGACGTCCCGCCGGCCCGTCCCGCGGCCAGCCGGCCAGCCGGCCGTCTCCCGGGGACCAGCGTGTAGTACAAGCACGGCTGCTGCATGCAATAAACGGGGGCCCACCGACGGGGCCCGCAGACACGCTGGCCGGACCTCACCACTACCGAAGGCCGTACTGCCAGAAAAAAAGGGAAAAAAAGATTGGCTGAAAAAAAGTCGGATTTTGGTGAAAAAAAATTGCCCTACGCCGTTATTTTGAGTATAACCGATTGCGTATCCCAGAAAATGCGCGGCGTGTCCGAATCACCTCGGTACACTATATTTCAGAAGTTGTGACAGAAAGTCTTCTGCCCACTTTTTTCCCTTCCCTGGAGTCCTGGCCGCGCCACACGCCACGATCCCCTATCCAACGATCCGTCCCAGTGATGGAGCGGCTCTCGGCGCCGGCCGCCCTTCTTCCTCCACTTCTTGGCAGCGCGCCGCCGGGCGGCCCATGAGAGTAGTGACCGACCCGCGCGGGAGTGGTGACCGACTGACCCGCTGCGGGCCACCGGGGCACCTGCTGTCCACCGCCGTCCGTCAACACCGCCGGCACATCACCGGCAGCTCAGAGCCGCGCGGTGCCAGCTGTACTCGCAAAAAAAAATATTAATTATTAGCTGGCACGGTTCGTTTTTGAAACAAGGACGAAATTTAGTTTTAGGGATCAATTCCAGTCTGTTCGTCTATCGTTTCCCGTGAGTCACACCACCACTAACCGGCAATCATAGGGAGAGTGAGAGAGACGGAAAAAAAACGAGCCGTTAATGATCCGTAGTGCCAAGTGTGTAGTAATGGCCGATGATGGATGTCCACGGCACACACACGCGTTCGCTGTGTACGACTACAACTGCTGCTGCTGCGGGCGGCGAGTGCTGCTACCACACAAATGCAACCGTTTGTGCTGAGCGGCGATATTAAGGAGATCGGGGAGAGAGAGAGAGAGAGAGAGAGAGAGAGAGAGAGAGAGAGAGAGAGAGAGAGAGAGAGAGAGAGAGAGAGAGAGAGAGAGAGAGAGGGAGCGGCCTTGGGGCGGGGCAAGGTCGAGGAGCGGCGCCGGCGGCATAGCTGCATTATCACGATGCAGATTTGCAGTGGCAGAAGGCCGCCGGCTCGCGGCTCGCCGACCGGCCGGCTACTTTCGTTGTCCTGCGCGGGACGCGGTCGCGTGACCGCACCGCGCCGCCGTGTGCCGATCGGAAAGGATAATCATAATTTACCCCGGAAAAGCGGCATACGCCACGACCCCCGCGCCGCGGCCGGGGCGTTCCATGTTAATCTGCGCGGTGCAGAGGCCGCTGCTGCAGCCACCACCGCCGCTACAGCCACCACCGCCGCCGCTGCAGCCACCACCGCCGCTACAGCCACCACCGCCGCCGCTGCAGCCACCACCGCCGCCACAGCCGCTACCGCATCGGTACACACAGCCCCCCGCTAATGCGATCCCGTACACGACGACGGATTATTACAGAGCATTCCCGCTGCACGGCTCCGCGCGCACCACTCTCGCTGCTGACTGCTCTGCTATTGCGTTTTGACATTTTCGCGCGCTGCGAGGCCGCAGTGCTGCCGCGGCGCGCGGCAGCGGACGAAAACGGTATCACTTATCCCCGTGCCGTGCGGCGGCGGCGGCGGCGCTGATCAGCAAACGTGTTTCTCCGTGTTTCCGATCCAGATTGCAACACAGTAAATCCCCACGGAATAAAGCATTGCATGGTTAGTACACACGTTCTGTATTTGTTTTTTGTTTTTTGTCGCTGTGCTGGTACGAAGTATAGCTAGTGCCGACCTTTCGGGCCGCGCGCGTCGCGTTTGATGCGTTTCTCAGACAGCAGACCTCGCAGACCTCTCCTAGGACCGATTTAGTTTCCAAGCGCACGCGGCGTGGCTCCACTTGGCTCAGGGCGCTCTCTCACCCCCCTTGGGACCCCCCTGTGACTGCCCCTCCACCCCCACCCCCCGTTCCTCCTCGCCCTGCCCCTGCGCGTGTCTGATCTCTCGCCGCCGCCGCCGCCGCCGCCGCCGCCTCGCAGGGGAATAATGTAACGGTCCATGTCAAGGTCGGTGGAGGGGCTCTCTGGACATGGCCATTTTCTTACGTTATGGGCGAAGACGTGACTTTTATAAACGGCATTTCAAACAATGCAAGTGATGCCTTACGGACAGCCGCGCTCGCGCGCTGCCCCGTCTCTCTCTCTCTCTCTCTCTCTCTCTCTCTCTCTCTCTCTCTCTCTCTCTCTCTCTCTCTGTGCCTGCGATCGTAAAAATCTCCCTGCTGGGGGGCTTGGCACCAGACATCGACTCTGTGTCGCTGCGAGCGGGAACACTCTACAGTACACGTTGCACGCCGCCGGCCCGCCGCCGGCCCGCCGAGTGTTCATCACAGCCCAGGTGCCGGAGTCCGGCCATGTCTGTCAGGGGGCTCCGGCGGCGCCCCGGAGGCACCCGCCGCCTCGAGGGACAACAAGAATATTTTATCTGTGCGCTGTCACCATTTTTGTCTCCAAAAAAAAATTTCTTTTGACATGCTGAGAGGCACGCGACGCGAAGAGTTGAATACGATTCACCTCTAGTAAAAAATTTACGCAGCTCCTTTTGAAGTAAATTTCTGTATAGCCGAAAATGTGTTTTTCACAGTGCTGCGCGCTCGTATAGGGCAGTCTAAATTGAGGGGCAGGGCAGGTCGGGTATGCGGAGCTGCGCCGCGCACTTACACCTTCGTTAACAACGGGTAGTGCGTCTCGGCGCTGCAAACGGGGACTTTGCCGCAGTGGATCAGTGGACCACTGGAGCTGTGCTGCTGCTCCTGTATTTTTCCAGACATCGTGAGAGGCCCTTGTAGCACGAAAAAGTGAGCGTGTGTGTGTGTGTGTGAGAGAGAGAGAGAGAGAGAGAGAGAGAGCTCCTAACGAGCAGGCGACTCCTGCCGTCGTCTGTCATATCCGAACTGGACCAAAGGTGTCGAAATGGTCTCAATTATGAGGGTAGCGCAGGGCCGCAGGGCCGCAGGGCCGCCTAAAGAATGCGGCGAGAAAGGTAAATAATTGGCGCCCCGGGCGGTGGCCGGCTAACCTGGCCTAACGCTGACCCTTAACCCCGCCTAAACTAACCTAACCCGCGCAGGGCGGCGGCGTCGTGGTCGTTTGTTTCGCGTCGATAAATAATGAAAAGGTGCGCGCGGCGCGCGGGGCAGAATTTTTGCGCGCGGCGGCGGCGGCTGTGGCGACCTCTGGTGGCGGCGAAGGGCAGCTCTGTACGAAGGTGAGAGCAAAAACAGCAGCTGCCGGGCGTAACAAGACGCTGTGTACGGTAGCCGCGCGCGTGCTCCGATAGCGAGAGAGAGAGAGAGGCGACAGAGGGGGAGACAGAGAGGGCGCTAGGCGGCGCTCCTAACCTAACCCGCTCCCGCAGTAAGCTACCGATAACGCCCCCTGGCACCTGTCCCAGGTAATTACTTCATTTGCGGGCCAAATAAATTCCACCGCGCGCACACTCGCGTGGCAGGTGCCCCGCGCACCACCATTAAGAAATCAATATTATTTAACCACCTTTATATAAGTACATACCTACGATTTTCATTAGAGAGGTGGTAAAAAAAAATAGAGAAACGACTGAACGCGTCGTCGATGAACGTTTTTGAAAGAGACTTTGAGAGATGGTGTCCGCTGTGATGGTGCGTGGCGCCACCGCACTGCGGCGGCCTCTTAGCGGTGCCAATACTGGCGAACCACTCGTGTCTTTCGTATTTTTATACGGTAAGAAGTGGTGTATAGTGGCTTTGTGCACACTGCATGTGTGTGTGTGTGTCACGCAGTGACCCTTTCACCCTACACAGACACACACACACACACACAGACGTATGGAGCGGGCAGGACGCCGGGGCGCGGCAAATGTCCTTCGCGAGACAACACAGGACACACACGTGGTTAACACGTGGGGTACGTACGTATACGAGCATGTAAGTGGAACGCGGTGACAAGCAGCGCGAGGCGCCCCCTCCCCCCCTCCCCCCTTCGTGAGTGCAGCCAGCAGCACTATCACGATAACACACACACACACACATGGTTGGCGTGCCGCGAGCTCCAAGCCGACACCACCACCCCTCAGTAACAGGTGTGAATTTCGACGTGGAGTACAATCAACTTTAACAGGATTTCAGCAGTGATGATTTTTTTTTTGATAAAAAAAAGTCAAAATTAAAAATAAATTAAAACCTCAAAAATTTGCGAAAAATTAAAATAAGAAATTTCAGTGCCCCCTGTCCCCTCTACCCTTACTGCTCGTGTTGAGACGCCCCCCCCCCCCTCCCTCCCTCCCCTCTACCTCTCCGGGAGTGACCCGTGTGCGGCCGCTCTGTGGTAATTTCAGGGACAGAGCCGATGCTAATTGGGCGGTGAACTGCTGCCGCGGCGCAGAGGTCGCACGTCGGAGGGCGTGGCGGGGCGTGGCGGGGCGTGGCGGGGCGTGGCGGGGCGTGGCCGGACGCGAACGTGACAGGGAACCATTCGATACGCACGAGTCCCCCAGGGCGGATCGCCGCCGCTGCCGCCGCCGCTGCACCAAGAGCCGCGCGCCGCACAGACGATATTTTCATCATTATTTTTTTTTTCAGATGACTGACTGTCAAATTAATAACTACAAACCTCGCTTATATTTTTTTTCAGTCACTCTCTTCAAATTAGAATTTCACAATGGCAGATAAGGGACGAGCGCAAAATAATATTTTCCCGGCACAAGATGCACCGCGCCTCTGCGGGAGTGCAATGGAGTACAGAAGAGTGCAATCCCGACCGACACAGCAAGTGCATTGTCGGGCCGACGGCTGCCGCTGCGGTGAGCCATGGGGAATTAATAACACAATATCTGCATGCGCCAGCCTCATCGGTCCCGGCAGCCGTGTGTGTGTGTGTGTGTGTGTGTGTGTGTGTGTGTGTGTGTCCGCCGCCCGCTGTGAGGTTTGCCAAGCCAAAGTGTCGAAATGGCGCTCTGTGCGGCTGCCGTGCGGCGGCGGCGGTGCTGCTCGGGGTGTGTGACAGAGATGCAGCCACCGGCGGCGGCTGCTGTGTGAGAGAGAGAGCCGGCACAATAATAAGGAGGTTCCCAAGAATCGGGTGATTGGTACGTGGCGCGTGCCGGTATCGAACCGCCGCCATCTTGGAATCAACATAATTACTAGTCGTGTGGACACTGCCGCCGCCGCCGCCGCCAGCCCAGCCGTCACGCCGATCCTGTCAGCGATAGCGGGGAGACATTCCGCGCCGCTATCGCCAGCTATCGCCAGCTATCGCGCGCCTCCGTGTGTCCCAACACAACAAGAGCAGCGGGCACAACCGCTTGCTGTGTCAGAATATCAGAATATCACACCCCTCACAAAGCTCGCGGGTACTCGAACCCGCGTCACAGGACGGAGCCCCCCCCCCCCCCCTCCTCCCCCCACCCCTCTCCTCTCTCTCGGACGCCGCGGCAACTTAGCAGCAATTATTTTGGCACCCGCACCGCCGCGCCGGTGCCCCGTTGTTATCTCGCGAAGCCAAACTGGGCGCTCCGTGTGTGTGTGTGTGTGTGTGTGTGTGTGTGTGTGTGTGTGTGCAGTATCAGCGGAGTATAATCTGTTTCTGCATTGTTGTGTCAGACGGCGGGGCGCCGGTGGCGGCGCGGCAGCCGTTCTGGAGCACCATTGTCGGCAGCCCTGGGCCGCCTGTCTGACGGGGGAGTGCCCGAGTCCACGACGGCCGACGGGGGAGTGCCCGAGTCCACGACGGCCGTCGGGGGGCGTGCCCGAACCCTTGACGAGGTCCTCGTGCCGACGGCGGCGGCGCGCGCACGGTCTCGGTGGCAGCACCGCGGTCCGCCGCCGCCGCCGCCGCCGCCGCCGCCGCCGCCGCCGCTTGTAAACCACAAACGAGACCGCCGGATCGTCAAGGACAAAGCTCCGGCGCCACCGACTACTTGTGGGAGAGCAGGGAGATTGCAGCCCCGCGGCGGCGGCGGCGGCGGCGTCGCTCACAGCGTCCACGAGTGGCAAACAAAACACGGCCCGACTGCATCGTCGTAGCCTTCCACCTCCCAAAAGACAAAAACGGAAAAAAAAAAAAACTCACGAGCGAGACCGTAACGCCTGGCAGGTAGGCCACGAAGGTCTCCTCGGCGCACGCGTGCCGTGCGGGCTGCCTACCTCGATGCTGACAGGCGCTCCCCGCCGCACTGCTCGCTACAAAAACCTATTTTCTCTAAAATATTTTTTTCACTTTTTATTCTAATTATAAGATTTTGCATCTACAACCCTCGCTCAACCGCCTGTGTGCTTTCTTAACACGACGATCCAAGCAGGTGATCGCGCCATTTCCTATTCGATCGAAATCGGGAACACAACACGTCGACGAGGCACGCGTGATGCGTGTAATGAGATGGCCGTTGCCATGTGTGCACACATATGTGTGCGTGCGTGTGTGTGAGCGCATGGTAATCACCGGCATGTCAGGAGTAAACCGCCATACCGCCGCCGCCCGTGTCCAGCTACCGGAAATTATTTATTATTTCCCATAGCAGCACTGGGGGGCCCTCGGCTGCCGGGCTGCCGCGCCGCGCCCGACTTCTGCCCGGCGTTTGCCCCGCGCGGCCGGCGGTAGGCGATCTATATTTACGATACCGGGCGGCCAACGGCGGCGGCGGCCTACGTGCACATAAAGCTCGGGAGGGCGCCCTATAAATCGGTACGGTAAGAAGGTAAGAGAGAGACAGGTGAGGCGGGCGGCAATTAGCGTGCGGCCGCGCTGATTTGAATTCCCCCCATCCCCTTCCACACCCCCCCCCCCCCCCCTCCCGCCCTCTCTGTCTCCCCCCATCCCTCATGTTCAAACACACAGCAGGTGTTACGTAACTTTGTGGACGGCATCACGGCCCCGCACGCTTATCATCGGCTTCTTATCACCTGCTCCGTGATCGCGATAGCGCAGCGTGCAGCGCCGCGCACCGCATCGCGGCGGCCCGATTCATAACTTCGATTATCTCGACGCCGAAATCCGATCCGTTCCAGCGGCCACAATACCGACTCATCAGCCGGAGGGGCCGCTCGTCAGAGGCTGCCCGTGTTGCTGACGAGGCCCCCTTCGCCTTCAACTCACTTCCGGCCTCAGCGGAATACCCTATTATTGTGCGTCGTATCTTTTTAAGCAATTTTTTTTTTAATATTTTTGGTGTAGAGCTGCCGCCCGTTATGGTACCCGGTAGCGGTAACATAACCTGACCAAACCCGAACCAAACTCACTCCTCGACTCCGGCCGCCTTTTACAGCCCCCCCGCCGACCGTAAGAATATTTAACAACATTTGTGTTGGCGCGCGTCGTTCGTATTTGGTGCCCGGAGCACGCGGAGCTGCCGCAGCTGCCGGAGCCGGCCGGGCGCAGCGGCGCAGCTGGGCGCGGTGTCGCTATAAAGACGGTAATCCGGCGGGGGCCGTTCGGAAGAGTGACTGGACTCCAGTCACACCCTCCAGCCGCTCCGGGGCCTCCGGGGACTCCAAGGACCCCGAGTGCCCAGAGGGCTTCGGGGATCCTGAGGACCTCTCCGATCACTGCGGGGCTTCCAGGACGGCCTCCGGGAGCCGTCGATGCTGGCCGCGTCCGGAAACACAGCGCACCCCAGTCTCTGCGACTGCACAATGGACCACAAAACCCCACCTCTGTCGGGGCGGAGCGAGGCACACACACACACACAAAGGTGAGGTGGGATCTCCGTGCGACTATATACTTCGGACGCGGACCACATCCCGGTGAGAGAGAGGGAGAGAGAGAGAGAGAGAATTGAATACGTGCCGTAAAACATTTAAGCGCACATAAAGTGGGTATCGCCCCCCCCCCCCTCCTCTCTCAAACTTACGAGTATGGCGACGGTACTTACCCATCATCATTCTGTGCGGCGCGCGAGGGCCGCGAGGGCCGGCGCCCCTATCGACTTACAGTATGGGCTGTTACATGGACCGCATTAGCACTGGCTTAGCGGACAGTTTTGATTTTTACTGCGGCGACCGATTCTCTCTCCCTGCTTCTCTCTCTCTCTCCCTCTCTCTCTCTCTCTCTCTCTCTCTCTCTCTTGCTGTAAAACAGGAGCGCTGATGACCGTTTTGGCACTGCGTTCGGTCTCTTCAGGCCGCGGCGGCGGCGGCGGGGACGTCGAAGCGAAGCAGTGCCAGAGCATCATGGGATCGCCCGGACAGCAGGTGGTGCCGCCAGGGTTGGAGGCCGGAGGGTTTTATAAACATTTTGAACCTGATTTATGGTGGGAAACCCCTCCGCCGCCTTACCCAATCGATAATACGAAACGGTCTGCGCGGCGCGTCCGCGGAGGCGGCGCGCGAAAAGACGCCCCGCAACTTTTCACACCGACTAGGCCGTCCTCGTCGACGTCAGGCGTACGCGCCGCGCCGCAGCCTCCCGCACACACACGCACACGCACGCACGCACACACACACACACACAGGAGCTCCTGCAGCCGGGGTGCGTCAGTCTGCCCGGCCGGGGCCCGTTTGATTCTATCCCCCCCCCCCCCCCCCCGGCGGGCACCGTATGAGACACATACAGCGAAACGTACTTTTGATGCTATCAGCCGAGTGGATTCCGTACAAAATGTCCGTGCGGACGGCGGGCTATCACTGCCGCGGCCTACGGAGGAAACACACACACACGCACACACACACACACACACACACATGCACGTACTCACGCACAGATCGTGTTTTCGGACTGTGCCTCCGCTATGTTGGAGAGGATCTCAAAAATATTCTTTTCCTGTTCCCGCTGCAGTAATTATTCATATCCTTGTTCTGGCTATTTTTTTTGAAAAAAATCGTCATAGTTTTTTTTTAATTCTTAAAGGTTTTTCTTTTTTTTTTTGTCTGCTGTCCTCTAAGATCAGCCGCGTGTGTCGGCCGGCGGGCCGCGGGCGCGTGCCGCACCGGCAGGGCGCGGCAACCCCCTCATCTCATCCGAGGTGCAGCGCTGTGAGCAAATAGAGGAGTGCATCGCGACCAGCGTCGTTGATAATATGCAAAGTGCACGGGGCGGCGAGCGGAGCGGGGCGGGGCGGAGCGGAGCGGAGCGGAGCGCGCCCTAGACAGACCACCCCGGAGCGGCCTAGCCGGGTCCCCGCCGCGGCCGACTGCGACCGCTGCCCTCGCGGCTCTGTCTCTGTCGCACTCTTTGGGGGGCTCCATCACAGAGAGAGAGAGAGAGAGAGGGAGAGAGAGAGAGAGATAGGCCCGCGGGTTATCAGCGAGGCACAGCCGCGTCGACCGGGTCCGCGGCGCTCCCTGCATTGTGTGGCCGACCGTGTGCACTAACCACGTGACAGAGACGCGAGAGAGAGAAAAGAAAATCAGGAAATAATGCAATCACCGGCAAATATCGGCGTTTTAAAACGCTACAAAATTTTCAGAGCAAAATAATAAAATGTTAAGTTCCACAAAATTACTTCACGGATCTTTCGGGCCAAACTATCGATGGGTGTCCCGTTGAAGCGTGCCCAGCCCCAGCCGTGACTTTGGCGGTCGCGTTCCACGTCCCTGTCTGCTCTGCGGGGGACCCTCCCCCCCCCCCCCCCCCCCCCCTCCCCCCCCCCCCCCCCCCCCCCCCCCCTCCCGCCCCCCCCAACCCTCGCCCCTCCCCGCGCTGCACTTGCCCTGCAGAATAACAGAACGGGAGGGAAACTCGGCGCTGCTGCAACAAGGCAGGGCAGGGCCGGGCCGGGCCGCAGGGCTGCAGCCGAGTCTTTCCGTCTCTGTCGCACTCGTAGGGGTGCTCTCCACGAGACAGGCGTGCGCGAGAGAGACAGAGAGAGAGACAGCGGGGCCGGTCGGGGCTCATTGTCGCGGCCGGTAATGGTGGCCGATGCATAGAGTTCGTGCCCGCGTCGCCGCTTCGCGCTCCGCATTCGGAGTATCGCGAACGTGACGCAATAGGCCGCCCACTGCATCCCAATGAGCACGACACACGTGCTGTCTCTGTCTGACCTCGTGTCCCCGTCCCCGCCTCCCTCTCTCTCTCTCTCAGACACACTCTCCACATGCGGATACCTATGCATCTGCTTCCGACCAAGGCTGTGGGGGAGGCACAAACCCCGCTTCGCCGCACGTCGCGTCCTTGTATTTTTCACACAGCGCCACTTACTCAGATCCGCCCCCGGCGCGGGTCGGCGGCGTCAACAGCGCCGCCACGCGGTGACGCCCGGAACCTCCCTCCTCGGCCCGGGCGGCGGCCGCACGGAGGAATGCAGGGCCGTGCGCGAGCCTTTTACACGCTTCTTCATGGAGCAGGTCACATCCCGGAGACTTGTACGCCGGAGGTGGGTCCAAGTGCCTTCTCTCCCCCCCCCCCCCCCTCTCTCTCTCTCTCTCTCTCTATCCCTCTCTCTCTCTCCCTCTCTCTCTCTCCCTGCAGTCACTCTGTCACGGGCCGCTGCCGCCGCCACACGCTGTGCAGGACGACGCGTGATCGTTTAATGAGGCGATCATATCGTTTGCCGACTTGACTGTAAACGACGCTGACAGAGGTGGCGGTGGTGGCGGCGGCGGCGGCGGCAGCGGTGCCAACAGCGTGTGTGTGTGTGTGTGTGTGTGTGTGTGTGTGTGTGTGACTTTGTCGTCGAGCAGGTGGAAGGGGGAGGGGCAGTGGGTCGACACCAATCCACGGTGGAAGCCACTATGGGGTGAGCAACATTTCTGCAACATCTCTCCGGGGGGACCCTCCTCTAGGAGTGCGGGGAGGGGAGGGAGGGGGAGGGGAGGGAAGGTGTCCTCCCCCGGTTGTGCTGCATTGCGCGCACGGTTGTCCCGCGTCGCGCGCGCGTTCAAAATCCGCGCACAAACTCGCGGCGGCGCGCACAGCGGCAGACCCCGGCGCGCCGCCGGATAAAGATTGACCTGCCAAGATTGTGCGGAGCGTTTAGTTTATTCCTGGTTCTGCTGGCGGGCCGGGCCGGGAGGGCCGTGCTGGTCTTTTACCTTGCACGCCCCGCGCCGCGCCGCGCCGGCCTTGCAGCGCCTTGCAGCGCCTCTGTCCCGCGGTTTACCGCAGCCGCACCGCACGGACACCCCCGTAACTGGAAAGGGTTCGGAGCCGGCGCTGCGGGCCGCGCCGGGGCACGCCTAGGGTCGATCAAGCTACACGTACCGCCTCGATATGCGATTGCCATTCAATTATTTATTCACCCTTCGGAATCAGATCGGTTATAATTCACCGCGCTCGATGCAGTGCTATTGGCAGACTCTGAAAAGTCGAGCGTGAGGATTAAAATGTTTTTCCACGTGTGATACCTCAGCCTGAACCTTCCAATTCCCTTTTATAAATATGAACGATTTTTGGGGCACTATGTTGATGACCATGACCGTGACCATGACTATGATCACTGATGATGATACTATGACGGTGGCAATGACAGTGACCAATGACGAGGACCATATGACGATGACGATGACCATGCGGCCCCCAGCCGGACGTTTCGGCGCCGCGCCGCTCCGGGAGAATACGATATTGTGAGAGAAGCGGCCGAAGTGATCGGCCAATACCCCCCGGCACTGAGTCAGCACGGGGTAACGAGACGGCTCTTGTTGCATAGACAGAGCCCCGGCCTATCCTAGCTCTCCTAGATAAACCGCTGAAAGCGGGGCGCGCGCGCATCTGTCAATTGCAACGAAACGGCAGAGCAGAAAGAGTGTGAAAAAAAAATACATTTTCGTCTGTGACTACACTCACAGAATAAACGTTCATCACTAAATTTTTAAATATTTTTTTTAGAGTTAAATCATGTTTTTTTTCTTTTAATCTCTAGAGATGCACCTTAAAACTAACCGGGTGAGGCGAGGAGGGGCCCGGGCCCCGGTGTGACGCTGAGCCCCCGGAGTGCGTCGGCCGACGGCCCGACGCCTCTTCCGACACGCGCTCCTATTGGTCAGGGTTTTAATCTGTCTGCCATCGCCAAGTGCCGCGTGCACTTCAAGTGAAAGCACCCGTCCAGGTGCCCGTCTGTCTATCCACACAGGGATTGACCCATTGAGGCCGTGCAGTGCCGCGCCGCCGCCGCCGCCGCGCCGCCGCGCTTCAATATGTACGACGGCTACTCTCCTCGGTCTACAGTCCTCTCCATTTATTTTTCAAAAGTCACGGAGAAAAAAATATGTGTATCGGCGTGGTCGCAGCAAATTTAAAATAGCTGATTTGTACATAGATTTTAATCATGGGAGGAAGAGCAATTTTTTTTTATTTTTGTCAAGGTGAATTAATGATCTTACAGTGTTCTGGTAACTTTAAAAAAAAAATTCCACACGAAAAATTAGCGCATTTATGGAAATCTTCTCAAAAATTAGCGCCAACCACTGCCATATTTTCCGCCTGCGGCGTCAGTGTTCGCCCCGTGTGCGCGACAAAGTTTCCGTGTTGACGGGGCGCTCGTCGGGTGCCGCGCGGCGCCCGCCCGTAAACTAAGTGGGGACGCTGGCACTGCTGGCGCCGAGCCGGCGGGGCCGACGGGGCTGCGGCAGACGCCCCGGCGGATGAGTGGCAGCAAAAAAAAATTAATCTATTATCCTAACGAACCGCCGATGCCGATGCTTCTTCTTCGTCTTAACGGTGCGAAACCCCCTCGCCGCGAAAACCCGGTCCAACACATACTGCTGTCCCCGCTGCTTCCTAATCCGCTTCAATGTCATCTCTGCGCGTTGGTTCCCACACTCGAAACGCTGTTCATCATCGACGGGCTAGAAGGGATGGGGACGCCGCATTTGACTAGTGCGAGAGAGACGCCCGACCGTACACAGTCGTCCCTCTCTCACTCAGCCGACCTGATCATGAAACAGACTTGTCATGTGAACGCATGCGTTTTGCTCCTCGTAAGTTTTGCTCCACGCATAGCATGTACCACACGCAGCCCAGGAGTGAGGCACACGCGAAACGCTTGGGTGTGTATGCACGGCATGCATGCGGCGCGCAGAGGTCGCCCCGCCGCTAATAACTCCATCGGTATTACGACACATCGTGTGCATAATAATTGTCGTACAAATTAAAGTGTAATGGCTGTCAAGGCGCCGCTACGGCCGAGGTAATTGGTCCGACGCCGCCAGCGCCGCTGCCGTGTGGATGTGCCGAGTCAGGCCGGCTATGGCGGTGGCTATGGCGGTGGCTATGGCGGTGGCTGTGCCGCACGGCACCTGCTCCTAACTCGGCGCCAAGCCCTTGCTTATTGAGGAGAGACCCGAGAGAGCGATGGCCCCCTTTTCATCTCCCACCTAACCTAGATTCAAAACGCTATTTAAAAAAAAAAGGGTTTCGAGTTGAGTGTTACCGTACCGTCTCACCTCTCCAAACGTTGAGTGAATCAATGGAGACGTTTCAATAGAGGCGGTTGCCAGGTATGTAGTTAGATGATCTAGGCGCACCGCGTGGCAAACCACCTGTCCTTTCTAACCCTAGGTGCGTTTTAAAACAATAACTCTTCTAAAGACATGTCTGAAAAGGGCATTCTCCTAGTTTCTCTACAAAATATAATTTAGCATTTTAGAGTCGCTGCTTGGGAGTGTACGGCCGTGATCGTGCCGGGAGGCACGGCACGCGGTACGCCACGCCGCGCCACGCCGCGCCACGCCGCGCCACGGCACGCGGCAGAGACGATCACGCCGTTGACGGTCACGGGCAAGAAGATGCTGTCGGCGCGTAGCGGCGGCGGGGTTTCGTAAGCCCTCCGAGGCGGCCGCCGCAGAGCCGCGCAGAAGAGGCTCCAGAGAAGCTGTCAGGCGGCCGGACGGACAGACGAGGCTGGCGGCCGGGAGCCGGCGGGGCCGGCGGGGCTGGCAGGCACGGCGACGACGGCGGCGTTCGGCAGCCCTTTTGTGTTGCCGTAGGTCATGTCATGCGACCCAAGGCCGCACGCCGCGGCGACGGCACATCAGCTTCAGCATCGGCGTCTGCTCTGAGTCCTTCCGCCATTCCGCCGCGGCTCCGTTGGACGCTTTCTCCCGCGACGCGGCCGTGGCGGCGCGGCGCCGCGTATCGCACACGCTGAGGCCGGCGGCGGCGCTGCCGCGAGGACCCGGAGGAGGACCCGGAGGACCCGGAGGACCCGGAGGACCCGGAGACAGCCGCCGGGCCCATATCATTACCGATTATCGGATTGGCAGCACCGGCCGGCCGTTAAAGCGAGCGGCCGAGCGCGACGCCGTGACGCCAGCGCGGCGGCAGCGGACACGCCAACTGCCGATCAGGCCAAGCAGGCGAGCCGCGTGGAGGCGTCGGGACGGCTGCGCTTCACGCGGCCTCACGCGGCCTCACGCGGCCTCACGCGGCCTCACGCGGCCTCACGCGGCCTCACGCGGCCTCACGCGGCCGGCCCGCCGCGACGGGGTCCGGGGTCCAGTCCGCAGCGCCCTCGCCGCCTCGGCCATCAGGGGCTTATCAGCGGGCCACGATGACCACGTTTGCCGTGCCCCGTGGCGGAAAAATTTGTCTCTCCCCTCTCTCTGTCTCTGTGTCTGTCTCTCTCTCTCTCTGGCACGCCAATCGGACCACCTCGCACGAAGGAGACGCTCATCAAAAATGTGTGTGTGTGTTTCCCCCAATGGGTCTCTACTGATAAGTCAACGTCGCGGTTCCTCTTCACTCAAAAAATAATATCTGGCAATAAGAATAACAATTTTTTTTTAAATAGAAAAAAAAGAAATATTTTTTTGTATTCTTTTTTTTTCTTTGAGCAGCTAGTGTAGGCCTGGATTTTTGGAGCTCGCGTGCAGCGCGGCATCTCCCCTGGCCGGCCGCTGCCGCTGCTGCTGCTGCTGGCGGTGTGCCCTTCCGTCAAGGTAAAGGCCCGGCAGGTAATACCAGCCTGCGTCTGTCCAGTCACAGCCCTGGGAGAAAGTCGGAATAGACGTGCGTGTGTGTGTGTGTGTGTGTGCTTTTAGACGGATCGAGAGGAATTTCGACGAAAACTGGACGAGGCTACTCTAGGGAGGGGAAACATGCGAGAAGGGTCCTCGATACGCGCGTGTATAGCGGCCGGGCGTTAAAAAGAGTCGTTACAGGGTGTTACCTTGTTGGTGTACAGAGCGCGCTGTGCCGGTGCGTCACAGAGGTCACACATCACAGCTCTAATGCCGGTGTTGTTTTTAGTGCTGTAATTATTTTGGTCTCCCCATCAAGGTCCAGAAGCCCTCCTCTCTCTCTCTCTCTCTCTCTCTCTCTCTCTCTCTCTCTCTCTCTCTCTCTCTCTCTCTCTCTCTCTCTCTCTCTCTCTCTCACTCTCTCTCTCTCTCTCCTCGCACACGTCTCTAAGGACTCGCGAAAGCAGCGCCAAGGTCCTCGTGGCGGGGAGCCGTCTTCTTCTTCATATCTTTTTCCGCGCAGATTGGCCGGGCAGCAGCAGCAGCAGCAGCGGCAGCTGCAGCAGCAGCAGCCCCCACGGCCGCCACGCCCCGCGCCCTGCCGCCTCCTCGGCCCCCTCTGCCCGGTCGTGAGGTCGGACCATCCGTCACGACCGGCCAGCAGCACGGCCAAGGCGCCCCGCCCCGGCGGGCCCCGCGCATCGCTATCCTAGGGGGGGGGGAGGGAAGAATTGGACAGAATATCACTCAAAACCGGATCCGCGCGCGGCCGTCGTCGGTGAGGTTTGCGGACTGACTGGGAGACTGTTGGCTGCCCTGCGTGCGGCCGCGGAGCACCGCGTCTTGTCGTTCGGAGCCACGGCATGGCTCGCCAAGCTCGCCTGGTGGTGGTGGTGGTGGTGGTGGTGGTGGTGGTGGTGGTGGTGGTGGTGGTGGTGGTGGCTCTGCGATGCTTTTGCTACGTGCGAAATCGCCGGGCCCGCGTGGCGGTGCAACGTTCCACAGCGCTCCGTCGTGAAACTATACACTCCCTAGGTTTGAAAAAAAAATAAGAGAAAAAACAGTAATCCTCTTTTTTTAGAAAAAAAAATGTTCCACACGTTTTTTTTTGTGTTTGTCTTTTTGGACCGCTTCGATTCTCATCCCGCTCCCCCTCTCCCCCTCCTTTCTCCAAACTCACGCCGTATAAGGGCGCGGCACGGCACGGGTGATTATTACATTATTCTATGTGGGTCACGTGACCGAGGGGGAAATGAATCAATTACGGCCGGGAAGCCGTGACAGGTGCTGCACCCCGGGCGAAGCGGACGTTCAAGCGGACTGCCAAGCGGGCGGTGAAGCGGACTGCGTGACGGAAGGTCCGGCCGACTGCCAAGCGGACGGTCAAGCAGACGGTCAAGCGGACTGCCGAGCGGACGATAAAGCGGACGAACTGAACGACGGGGTGTATCAAGTCCTCATGTGGGAAAAGTCTGCGGCCCGCGGTCCGCCCGGCCGGTCGGTATATGGTGTGCGTTCCCGTTCAGCCGGAGCAGAGCGCCCCGCGGGAGAGAGAGAGAGACAGAGAGAGACAGAGAGAGAGAGAGAGATGTCAGTGCGGATGAGATTCTTCCCCGTGATTGCTCCTGTCATCGGGAGTCTCCGCGCTCTTTCTCTTTTCTTGTTACATTTCCTCTCTCTCTCTCCTCTCTCTCTCTCTCTCTCTCTCTCTCTCTCTCTCTCTCCCTCTCTCTCTCTATCTCTCTGCCTCTCACCGCTTCATCCTGAGCGGCTCCGACTGGTTCGTGTTGTTGACTTTGGTGGTGGCCCACGTCATGTGGAACGTTGTTAAAAAAAAAACATCTCTATGATAAAAGAAAAAACAAATTTAGATTCCTATAATTTTTTTTCGAAGCACCACACGTAAGTAAAAAGCAAGGCATTTCCAAAGAAAAATTTATAACAAATTGAGATTGTAAAATTTTTTCTAGGGCCTTGAGGTCTGCCTGTATGGGGCACGCGTGTCTAGGGCAGCCGCCGCCGCCGCCGCCCCTGGACCACACTAGAGCCGCGAGACCGGCTCATTAGACACGTTTGACACATTGGGACAATAGGGCGATATGGATTAGGCAACGGCGCCCGAAACGGGCGGGCGGGCGCGACACTCACCGGCGTGTCCGGCACGCCCCGGCACGCCCCGGCACGCCCCGCCACACCCCGCCACGCCCGCGAGCCGCTTGCCGCACGGGTCCTCGCTATATACTCCTCCCATGTCAGGCACGGCGGACAGCTGATAAGCCATCGAGACAGGCGGCAATCAGATAGACGGAGGCACGCCGCCGCCGCTGCAGCTGCAGCAGCTGCAGCAGCTGCCATGAGGAACGACCCGGGGGCACCTGAGGGGGCGTGGCAGGACGTCGACCAATACCGCTGCATCGGAAGAAACTATCAACTTAAAATCACTTGAGCGGCTCGGACCAATTGAATGATCGCTCGCGTACTCCGAAAAATTTGTCCCAGTGACCGCGTCCCACTACATTAACTCACGCAAGTTTAATGATTTTAAGAAAAACGACGATAACAAAATGACGTTGGCCAACGTCCGTTTTTTTTATGTACCTTGAGACAGCGGCGCGCGGCGTGGCAAACTATTCGTTTGTTTTGTGCCTTTTTTTTTTGCTTCTTTATCCCTCCTCCTTTGCCCCGACGACGATCACTATGAGCTGTGGGCGATTAGCATTACGATCGCAAATAACAACGCCAGAGCAGCGGCTCGGCAGCTGCGGCGGCAGCTGCGGCAGCTGTACCCCAGCTCCCGCCACCGCCGCCGCGCGCATAGCTGTGGTTTGACAGTCCTTAATTGAGCAGAAAGAGCACTAAAAAGAAGCCCGCGTGGTGGCGGTGTGCCCCTGAGGTGGGAGGGGAGGGAGGGGGGGGGGGGGATGGAGTGACGCAACCCCGGCGGCTTGGATGCTCGTCGTGTTCCACACCGCACTGCACGACAAGAGGCGGGAGCGAGACAGACAAACAGGCGGACAGACAGGCAGCGGAGAAATGGGAGTGAGCGGCAGGGGAGCTATTTCGGGAAGGAAGGGAGTATATCGTTATTGCAACGAGATCGAACTGCAGTCCGCCGCCGCCGCCGCCGGTGGTGCATCCGGATAAGTCAATTATCTTCACGTTAACTACCGATTACTTCTTCCCTTCTTAATTAGCCCGGAGCCGCGCGGGAAATTACAAAGCCGCGGGGCCCAAAGCACTGCTAACGGTGCACCCCCCCGGTGGGCCCCCGCAGCCCCGCGACGGGGCCCCGCTGGTCATCGACGGGGACCTGCTCCCTCCCCGGGGAGGCGGCCGGGACGTCGGGGCCGGCGGCGGCGCGGGCAGGCCGTCGGGGCTCGGGCACCGCGGATTGCATCACTTTAAGGGCCTCTGCGGCGGCGGCGGCGGCGGCGGCGGCGGCGGCGGCGGCGGCGGCGGCGGCGGCGGCGGCGGCGGCTTGGCGGCCAAAGGCAGCAGCGTGGTGGTGGCAGCGCGGCGGTGCAGTGCTGCCAACGCGGCACACGCAGAGCCTTATGGCCCGGGACTCGCAGTTGAGTTGGCAGCCCTGCCGCCTCGTCGTCGCCCGTTCGGCCGTACGCGCAATTATCGCGGCTCGCTGCAGATAATTTCAGGGCGGGGGGGGGGGGGGGCGGGAGAGAGAGAGAGAGAGAGAGAGAGAGAGAGAGAGAGGGGGGGTCAGAGAGAGTCAGACAGAGGTGGCAGTGCTGGGGGCTGCAGCGGCGGCACGGGCAGCGCACTCAGTCAGTCAGTGCGGGCGCCTGCAGGGTAGGCAGCCCTCCGCTGCTCCGCTGCACGCGTGTCGTGCGGGCTGGCCTACCCTGACGTTCGCGGGCGCTTGGCGATCGTGGACCGCGCCGCAAGGGGCGCGGGGAACTTGCTTAATGAAGCTCTCTCTCTCTCTCTCTCTCTCTCTCTCTCTCTCTCTCTCTCTCTCTCTCTCTCTCTCTCTCCCCTCTCTCTTTCCCCCCCCCCCTCTCTCTCTCTCTCTCTCTCTCTCTCTCTCTCTCTCTCTCTCTCTCTGTGGGGTCGGGTCAGAAGGAAACACGGGCGCCGCCTCGGCGGCTCCGCGGCTCGGCTCGTATCTCGCGGGCTTCATTCATTAATCTCTTCGTCATCGCGGTGGTGCCCCCTCCCCCTCCGCCTCCCCCCTCCTGCGTGATGGCTTAGAAGGCTGCGGAGAACAATGAGAAACAGATCAGCCGGCCGGCCGGGCGCACGACACGCGCTCTGCCGCCGTGCGGCTCCGGCGGCCGCTGCGGACGGCTCGCTGCCGAACAGCCGATCTACAAACGCGATTTCGGCAGTGCCTCGCGGTCCCGGCGGGGCCGGGCGGGGCGGGGCGGGGCCGCAGGGCCAAAGGACACCGCGCGAGCGCCGCGCCAAATTGTTTCGCGATAAGTCCTGCGAGCGGCGCGGCGCGGCGCGGCACGGCTCCGCCGCGGTCCAGCGGCACAGCCGAGCGTAGCACCCCGCCGCCGACGCCGACGCCGTCCTCGGCGCGCGCAGCCGGGGCGGCGGAGTACAGCCATGCAAAGAGAGAGAGAGAGACAGTCGACGAGCGACGACGAGGAGAGCAGCGCGGTAGAGAGAGAGAGAGAGATTGGCGACCTTGACGGGACCGGCCGCGGTCCGGGCCGCCGAGGTCGCGGTCGCCGCAACGACGATATAGGGGGTGCACGAGCAAGGGGGCAAGTAAAACGGGACATTAAACGTATTTTTTTTAAAACTCGTGACGCGTGTCCAATTTTTTTTTTTTTTTTTAAAAGAAAAAGAGATGGCTAATGAGCTATGTATCTAGCCCGTTTCAAAGTGTTCGTTCTCAAAAAGAAAATATCAAAAAGTATTTTGATTTTCGATTCAACCCATAAAGCACTTGTAAAAATTTGACAAAGACTCTGATTCTGACTTATGCCATTTCGACATTAGCCAGTGTGTGTGCATGTGCCTACATTTTTTTTTCAAGTCCTTTCCCGCAAAAAACAATTAATTGTAACACTATCTACACGACACGTTTTACGATTACAGCAGAAATGAGCGCACTTTGCGCAGAAAATGAAGCGGTATAACCGGCGGGGGTTAATTAGCCCGCGGAAAGCCCATTTTCCGGCGCGGGTTAACGGCTGCTCGCACTTTGATCAGAGCCACTAATGCCCCGCCGGCTCCGCGGCTCCGCAGCGCCGGAAAGGCGTCGTAAACCGGATTTACGGCGATCGGTCGGATTCCCATAAGTCCACCGCCGCTACGCCGTGCGCGTTCTGCGGCACCGCAGAGGATGTCTTGTCGTAAAAACACTCCGGAGAGCAACAAATTTCTCTTTATAAAGCGAGCGCGCGCGGGATGAAAGTGGCGGCGGCGGTGTTGGATTTGCGCACAAATTGGTCGTGTTACCCGACACACTGTGCGGATCAAAAGCACCCGATGCGCGCGACAGCTGGAATAAAACAGGGAGTCCGCTTCGCTCGGCGACATTTCACAGCCGCCGCCGCCGCCGCCGCCGCCGAGCGGTTTCTTTGTGTCCGACCCGGATATGCTTGCCGCCGTTGGAATGACGCCGTCCGAAATTGGTCACTTCTCGTCTCACTTTTACTCCCTCTCGCCCGCGCGCGTGTCCTTGGGAGCGACAAGGAAAGAGTGCATAGCGTCTGTGATTTCTTTGCCGGCCGCGGGCCGACCGGCCACAGGCGAGCCTGCGCGGCCCGAGAACTGCAACACACACACGCACACACACACACACACACTCTGCGCGGTCGAACAGGCCACAGGCCAAGGGCACACATCAAGCACCGCATCCGTGTGCCATGAGAAATTCATGCGCGCCGCTCATGTCAGCCAGCTATCAGGCCGCCACGCCCCTGCTCAATCCATGAACGATACATAAAACACGTTGTAAAAAGGGAAAAAAAATATTCATTTTCTTTTGTTTGAAACATGATTTGCCCAGTCTAACTATAGTGCCACGATTGTTTTTTTCATTCCTTATTAATTTCTTTTGCCGTTTAGTACGGCTTGCAGGCCGCAAAAATACGGTCGGAGGAGTACGATGAAGACCTCTTCGCGGGGGGGATCCCAGCCCGGGTCCGGCGGCCCCCCTCCTAAATCGGCGGTCGGCGATCTTGTTGGCAGTGCCGAAATCGAAGTCGTGATCCGGGCGGTGTGCGCCGTGAACACAAAGCGGACGCGCGCAACGCCCACGAGAAAAAAAAACAATAATCATTATCTGCATCGGTTTCTATTCCGCGGGAACACGGAACGACGCCCGCCCAGTCCATCAAAACATTTTAATCGTTGAAAAAAAAATCTGTTCTGATTTTGTGTGGACTAATTTTGATTTTCCTTCGCCTCTTTGAAGCTCAGCGCCGCTCCCCATGCTTATTCTGTGCCATGTCTCTGCCGGCGCTTGCTCCACTGGGCCGAAAAAAAGGGGGGGGGGGGCGCCTTTAAGGGCTGTCAAGGCCTGTCAAGGTCGGTCAAGGTCAGTCAAGGGCAAGTCAAGGGCGGCGCGCGCATTTTTGTGCGCGGCGGCGCGTGTGGATTTCACCTGGCGGCGCTGACGGCCCGTGATCGAGCGCTTCCTAATCGCTCCGGGCGGGCGGCTGCTCGGCACCGCTCGGCGCCCCCCGGCTGGTACTAGACGGGCCCCAGACCCGCTCCGCATTTCGGAGCGGCGGCGCAGGCACCGTGAGAAACGCGGGCCGGGCGGGGCGGGCGGCGCCTGTGCTGACAGAGGTCACGCCTGAGCTGGGCTCTGAGCTTGCAAACGTTTTGACTGACTCCTCTCTCTCTCTCTCTCCCTCTGCATCTCCGTCTCTCTCCCTCCCGTTGTTCGCAGTACGGCTGTGCCGATATACGAGTGGGGATAGGTCAGTGGGTTCATTAGCAGAGGCTCGTGCCGCGGCCCGCCGCCGCCATGACCCTCGTCTCGCTGGTGCACTTGTTCTTATCGGCGGCCTCGAAGGTCGCGGCACGGACGGCGAGCACCGCGCACTGCAGCAGCACTGCAGCGGTGCGGCGACAGGTTGGCTGGTACAATAAGATCCGCTCCGGGCTCCGGCGCGGCGGCTGGGTTAGGTAAGGTCCAGGCACCCGCAGCAGCGGCAGCAGCCAGCCAGCCCACCGTCGTGGGAGTACGGGATTCCCCCCCCCCTCCCCCCCCGCGGCTCGCGTGTCGCAACCACAAAAGAGTATGTACTTGGTGGTGCAAGGCGAGCCAAATGTCAACGCGACACACTCGGGTGGGGGACGGGCGCGGCGCGCTGCGAGGGTGTGCTCTTCATTGACGTGGACGTGCACTGCCGGGAGGCTCCGGGTGTCGCCTGGGGGGGGGTCGCGGCCCGACGGGGTAACGCAGCCGGCAGGGCAGTCCGTCCCGGGCCGCCCCGGACCGCCGCGGCGCTCAGGTAGCCGCGGGACCCGCGTCCGCAGCGCCTGCAGCGCCCAGGGGCCCCGGCGGCCAACCGCGCGCGCGCGCAGCGATTCTTTAAGTGATTAGTGTCCCCGCCGAGTCCCCCGCCGGCTGGCCTATTGAGTCTGTGAGGAGTCCCTGCCGGGGAGCCGCGGCCGGTCCGGGGGACGCCATAGGCCACACACACGTGCGTGACAAAAATGCTTTACGGGACGAAGCCCGCCGTAATGTTTCTCTTCTCCCATCGACGGCCGGCGGCGGCGGCGGCGGCGGGCGCTTCATGCCGCCTCACCTGCACCGCGTCAGCCCCGGAGACAAGCAAGAAAAGGGGGAAATTTATCGGCGGAGCAGTGCGGCGCGACGGCAGCGGTGGCGGCCGGGTGGCCGCGTCGCTGTCGGGGAGGTGTCGCCGCTGACCTTTGCCGACGGGGGCGTCGCGCTCCGTTTGACGGGGGGCGTGCCGACGCGGCGTGCTCGTCGTCGCCAGCGGCAGGCCGCCGCCGTTTGACGGGAGGGCGTGCCGCCGCCGAGCAGCCAAGCAGCCGCCGCCGCCGGTCAAGGGGGCGTCATTAAGCTACGATACACATAATGGTCATGATTGTAGTCATGGTGGTGGACATGATGATCATGATGCTTATGATCGTCATGTCGGTCATGATAGCCATGACTGCCATGGTCATCGTGGTGGTCATTAAGGACATATTAATGATCATGAGGGGCATGATGATCATTAATGGTCATGGTCATGATCATCATCATCACCATCATGACCGCGGCGGTCTCGGCCCGCGGCCCGTTATTTCCGGTCGGGCCGGCTAAGATGATGATTTAGGTGGGGTTGGCCCGGGGTCGCTGCCTCGCCGCCGCCGGTGGGGTCAGGCTCGGATGGTCAGGCCGGGCGGGACGGGTTAGTCCAGCGCAGTCACTCGCGCCCAAGTCTCTATTACGGACCGCGTGTGTGGGGCGCATCATCGACACGTCATCGGCCGCCGCTGCCGCCGCCGCTGCTGCTGCAGTAGTTGTGGGTGGAGCCGTCACAACCGCAACCCCATTCCTCATAGCAGCGCTCGTGTCGCCCAGACAATAAATATTTCAGCCCCGCGACGGGTCACTCCTGTGTGTGTGTGTGGGTAGTGTGGCACTACTGGGCTTGCAAAATAACACACAGTAGCGAGCCGCGGCTGCTCGTTCTCTCTCTGTCCTTGTCGCGCGCACGCCCCGCTGCGCGGTGTGCGACAGAGACACCACGAGCCCGGCCACCCTGCCGGCCCAGACGACGAGGACGGACGTGAATAATGCATGTCGGCCCGAGTCGTGACTCTGCGGCACCCGAACCGTGAAAACCACTCGTCGCCGACCGCCCCTGCCGGGGTCCCGGGTTCGACTCCCACACCGGGCTCACGACTTTCGCCACCTTTCTGCATAAATCCAGTCGGCCACAACGTTGCGGCGGTGGCAGCGGCGGCAGCGGTGGCGGCGGAGGTCCGAGACATTGATGCTGTGGCCGGCGGAGTGCGGCAGCGAGCTTCGCGGGGGGCGGCCGGCCGGCTCTCTGAATGAAAGGTTTCGAGTGCGCCCCGCTGGGCCCCGCTGGGCCCCGCTGTGACCCCCCGGGCCGGGCCTAGCCGGGGGGTCAGGGGTCAGATCAGAGATGAAGGCTGCACGGCCGATGTGTCACCCGGCGGGCTGGACAGGCCGCCACGCGCCGCCACCGCCACGGGCCCCGTTGGCACGACGCGTTTCGGTTGGGAAACTCGCACGACGACGTTAAGGGTTTCGCGTTCACGAAAGGTCGCCGCAAACGCAAACCTCACATATGGAGCGCGCATGCGAGGATATCGACTTTGCGTCGTTCATTTTTGTTAAATGTTTGTCGCTGTTGTTGGTTCTCGAATTTCCTCGTCCTTACCTGCCCGGACGGTCTACATCGCGACTGGTCCTGTTGGTTCTCTGGAATCAAACGTAAGAAAGAGTTAAAAAATAATAATTACGATGAAGCGGGTATTTGAAGCGGAATCCTCTCCTGATGACTTGATAAGCTGCAAGATGACAAATTACAGACGGTGTCCCCGATTATTTTGAAAGGGGAAAAAAGAAGCCGGTGCTCCAAATATGAAAGAATTCCACACACACACAGAGCTCACTTCCTCTTTCTTTTTGCGCTCCGCAGCAAATCGTCTCTCGCACACTGACACAGACGCGCGCACACGTCCACACACACACACACACACACACACGCACGCGCTCGCGCGCTCGGGCACACATTCCGCGTGGCGCGAGAGCGTTCAAAACTACATCAGCGTCCCGCCGTAATGGCTCACTTTAGCGCGCTTTGCCGGTCTCCAGCAGTGGCGGATCCAGGAGCGGCTGGAAGGGGAGAGGGGGCGGGGGCACAGGGCAGCAGGGGGGGGGGCGTGGGGCACACGCGCCGAAGAGTGCAACACATCACGAGAACGCGCGCGAGCGGAAAGGGGAGAAAAACCTGCTCGGCGAACAACGAGAGCACCCCCTTCTCTCTCTTCCCCCGTCCCTCTCTCTCTCTCTCTCTCTCTCTCTCTCTCTCTCTCTCTCTCTCTCTCTCTCTGCCCCTCTCTCTCTCTCTCTCTCTCTCTCTCTCTCTGGGCTGAGCCCCGCGCAATGCCAGTGTCATGGAAGTCGCGCTGCAATGCGTCGCCGGCGCTGCCGCCGCCGCCGCCGTTTCCTTGCCTTGTCCGTCATCTCAGCGGACTGCGTCCGCCGCGGAGCGCGGCCGCCGCACGCACGCCCGGCCCGCGGCTCCCTCCCCTTTATGTCCCGACGGCTCCCCCCCGGACGCAGCCCCCCCCCCCCCACCTCCCCCTCCGGGAGCAAATAGGCCCGTCGTACGGCATATGCCGCGTATGACGCCGCGGGATTTATTCAGCCACCTGTCCGGGCTGACGGGGGATTTCTCAAACCCCAACGGCCGCCGCCGCTACCACCGCAGCAGCAGCAAGCGCACGCAGTTCTTCAGACGACGACGGCGCGGCCGAGCGGGTTTTAGACCGAAAAAAAAAATTAAAGTCGGTGAGGCGTTCGGCGGGACTCGAACCACCGCCACCGCCGATCCCCCACGGGGCCCGTACTCCCAGCCGCTGCTGCCACCGCGGCACCGTGAACGCGACCGTGTCGATCTCGCTATCACTCGCGTCTCACGGCCGCGACACCGCCGCCTCTGTGCACACGACGGTCAGCGGGGGTCCCTGCTCTCTGTCTCTCTCTCTGTGTCTCTCTGTCTTTCTCACACACACGCGTGATTGATGGCTGTATTTGCAAGCCCTGTGCGGCGCGCTTGCCGCCCCGCACAATGTCATTACGGCGCGGTTAGAGAGACTCGAGAGACTGCCAGTGGTGTCTCTCCAGCCGCCCCTCCGGCCCCCATACACACGCGGGACGCGGGACCTCTCTACAGGCCAGCCGGCCGGCTGAAGGCTAAGCCGCACCATGAGGCCCCCGCTGCCGCTGGCTAACCGAGCCCAACCCTCTCGCGAACTGGCCGGCCGGCCGGGCGCGCCTCGCTTTGCTTCTTTCTCGTCACGTATTCGTGGATCATTGGAAGTGGATATGCCGACCCCAGCCCGTGTGAGCATGTGCGTGTGTGTGCGTGTGTGTGTGTCGATGGCGCATTCTACGTCCGCCCTCCTCCTCCTCCTCCTCCTCTTCTTCTATCCACCGTCCTGCTCAAATCACACACTTTCTCTATCTCTTGGCGTGCGATCTCGCGAGCGGGCGGGATACGCACGGCCGCCGACACCCCGCCGCCACGTGCCCTCTGAACCCCTCCGGCGCGTGCCGTGCCCGTGTGCGTGCGCGTGCCGAGGCGTGCCGCCCCACGTGCCGCGGGAGTGCAGGCGGCACGCACGCTTCCGCGGAACAAGAAAATGTTGCACTACCTGCCCCGCAAAAAAAAAACACCGACTTTTGAAACAAAATTGTCCTTTCTCTCTCACACACACACTCACTCACTCACTCCCTCTCACCAGTTCCCGGCAGAGACACACACAATGAGATCGATCAGCAGTGCGGGCTCACGCGGTATGGAGGTGTGTGGTGGTAAGGTCTGCGGCGATCAAGGTCTGGGACAGGGCGGTACCCGCGGTACCCGGGGCCCGCGGGGCCGAGCGGGGCCCCCGGGAGGGGCGCGGAGGCCGTATTGAGTTAATCGGCCGGATCATTTGTCTTCCTTCTCTCTCTCTCTCTCTCTCTCTCTCTCTCTCTCTCTCTCTCTCTCTCTCTCGCTTATCCAAGTTCTTAAACACTGCAAGGATCATCCATAGCGCCAAAAAAAAAATATATAAATTTTGTAATTTTAACCCGAAGCGATACTGTCAGGACCCCGCCAGGATCCTACCCAGAATCCTTCGAAACACCAAGAGGATCCTGCGGAAGGAACACGCGGCGCGTGCCGCGATTACAATGCGATCTCATTAATGCGCACAGCTCCGCGAGCGCCGCAGCAGCGCCGTCCCAGAATAAGACGGCCGCCGCCCACGAGACCAGGATGTACATTATATGCCCCGAGCATTATCAGCGGCGGCATGAATGGCCGTGACGTCACCGCCACGGCCGCGGGGGGCTCCGCGGGGGGTCTGCGGGGGGTCTGCGGGGGGCTGTCCGCGTGCTCAGGTGGGGTCACGCCCATCGCCGGGGCGCACGACGCGGAGTCGCCCGCAGGTACTTACACCTCACACGGACTCCTCTCTCTGCGGGGGGTCCGGCGAAACATCGTTCGGAGATCATTTCGAATTTGTCAACGAAATAAGATTTCTTTTTAATTTTTGAAAAAGATTTGGTGTGATTTTTTTTTATTGTGACAACGGCACGGGATTCTTTGGTACCTGACCCCGCGTGACGGCGGACAGGTGTCCTGCGGGTATCTCTGAGTTTTCATCTCGCCACACGCGGGTACATTAGTGGTCAGCCTCTCTGGGGGGAGACCCGCCGCCATAGCTTTGTTGTGACAGTCCGCGGGGGGTCGGGACGTCCTAACGAGGCCCGTGGCCCGGGCGGCGGCGGCAGCGGCGGCGGCGGCAGCGGCGGCGGCGGCAGCGGCGGCCGGCACTCGCGTGCCTAGCCGCTGGCCAACGCGGCGGCGGCGGCGCATACGATCCCCGGGAGCTGAGCGGCGGCGGCGGCGGCGGCGGCGGCGGCGGCGGCGGCGGCGGCGGCAGGCAGGCATGATGGCACGCCGCCGCTCTTTCTTGCTCTCCCTCGCCATAAACCATTCGGACAGTATATACGATTGTTATTGGCATGGATTTCGGGTGGAGGGGAACTGAATGCGGTGCTGCCGACCCGTATAACTGCGGCGCATTCTCACAAACCAAAACCCGTTGCCATTCTAGATTTTTTTGTGGCTGTTTCTTTTTTACAAAAATTCTACGAGCAAAAAAAAATATGTCAATTTTATTTTCTGTTAATTTTTTTTTGTTGTACATATTTGCCCTCCGTCACATAATTTGGTTTCGTTTAAAAAATTCTACAAGAGAGTATATGGCGACGGAATTGGTGATGTGAGGCAGCGCGCGGATTTGCCTGCGAATAAAACATGTAATCCGTCCCGAGTTTCCATCGGTGCGGCGAGCAGACGACGCTTGCGCCGCATTATTGGCACTCGAAGAGAAGGGACCGCAGCGACACATGCGGCGGCGGCGCGGTCGTTACCGGATTTTATAGGCGTTTCGAATCAGAATTATGATTATTATTATCGCCACATCATTCGCATGTGCATACTTCATGCAGCGCGGCGCGGCTACTGCACTGCGGAAAAATGATGATAATAATAATATTTCTTTTTAAAAAAAAATGGTGAGAAAGGGGATTATCGCGATGCGGAGCCGGTCTGATGGCTGTCGATACGGCAGGGCGTTTATGTCGTATTCCTCACGCGTGTGGCGCATCTCTGGTAGAGAGAGAGAGAGAGACAGAGAAAGAGAGAGGGAGAGAGAGAGAAGGGGGGAGTAGAAAAGGGAGAGAGACAGTTTCGAAGAGCAGTAAAACTTGTGCGGAACGCCAAGAGAAGTCCGTCGCTTTGCTGCCGAAAGATATCAATCATGTAAGACCCGGAGGTACCACGCGGAGGTGGCCGCGGAGGTACCCGGAGGTACCCGGAGGTACCCGGAGGTACCCGGAGGTACCCGCTGGCCGGAAGCCCTCCGGACTCGGCTCGGCCTCCTTGTTGCTGCTCGGCGCGCGCTTCTCGCTCGCAGAAAAAGGTCCGGGAGGGAGGCGGGCGGGCGGCATTCCCTGCCGGCCGATGACAGGTGCAAACAATGACACACTGACTGCGAACGGGCAATTACTGGTGATGACAAACAGGACGCGCAGCTAAGAGCCCGCGGACAAGAGTTTTGCGCGCGCCGACGGAAATGAGGGAACGGGGCAGAAACAGAGGGCGGCAATGGGCAGAAGCGGGAGCGGCGAGCGTGGGAGAGAGAGAGAGAGAGAGAGAGAGAGAGAGAGAGAGAGAGAGAGAGAGAGGGAGGGGGGAAGCAGAAGCACAAGAACTCTTCAGGGCCTAGGTCTGATTCACTTGGCGGCCGACCCGCCCAAGCGCGGGCATTTGGTCGCCGCGCGTAGCTCGTAGTAGTTTTGAGTAGCTCTGCGTAGCTCTTCTGCGTAGCTCCGCGCCGCTAGGATAGACAGAGCCGCCGGGGCGTGCGAGCGGCCGGGGCGCCGGCCCGCACCACCAACGTAACTCTACGGAGCCGTTTTTATTCCCCTCATAATCATTATTTAGGCTCCGAAACAACCGACCAAAAACGGAAGGGAAGGAGGGGGAAAAAAAAATATCGAGAGAAAGTCGATGTATCGAATTGGCCTTGCTGCTGAATTTTTGCCGCTCTCGAAAAATATTTTAGAGTTTACCGCGCAGGGTAATATAATAATCCATAAAATCGCGCGAAAAAAAATCTTTTTTTTTTCGTAATTAAAGTCCTGACCATCGACGCGCGCCCCTTGCACCACATTCGCTCATGATTTCTACGGCGGGGCCGGCGAGCAGTGGGCGCCTCCTCCGCCCCGGCGGCGGGCGATCATCCAAAGCGAGTAGTTTCGAAACGGTGCTCTTCTTGTCCGCACCGAGGCAGCGCCGCGCCGCGCCGCGCCGCCCGCTGCCCCATATCTATCGCAGCGCAGCCGCCGGCCCGCCTCGCTCACATCGTGTGGCCACACGGCCGGCCTTTCAGGGTATTAAGGTCGGAGCGGAGCCAGCAGAGCCGAAGGGTCAGAGGGATGGGTCGGGGTCGGGCTGTACTGCCTGCAGCGTCCGACCCGACGACGCCGCGCCGTTTCCAATCACAGCCTTGCTTGTCAACACCCACACCAGTAGCGCTACAGGAGACCGCCCGCGGTAGACCGATCCAACTCTCTGTCTCTGTCTCTCTCTCTATCCCCCTCCTGCCTCTCTATCTCGTAAAAAAAATAATGAAAAAAGAAAAAAATTAAAATAGACTTAAGGGCGACGGTACAGAATGCGACCATCAAAGCAAACACAGAACGACGAAGAGAGAGAGAGAGAGAGAGAGAGAGAGAGACAGAGAGAGAGAGACGGGGCGGGAGGAAGGCAGAGAGATGGAGAGAGGCAGGGAGAGAGAGAGAGAGATGCTCTGCGGGAAATGAAAAGATAAAGAGGGCGCAGGCACCGCAGGCTCCGCAAGGCTCCGAGACGTCCAGTCTGTGATCCGTCCAGTCATCGACATTGATACGTGCTGCACGATCCCAGAGGCGGCCGGGATCACAGGGGCAGCGGGGCGGACGGGCGGGGGCCAACGAGAGCGGCCGGCCGGCTTGTTGTTGTTGTTGTTTCGGGATGCGACCCGAAAACCGTGGCCGCGGAGCGCGCCCGATCCCACACACGGTACCATTGCCGTTGTTTGTGTTGTTGTTGACTTTTTTTAAAAATATAAGAGCTCCGGATCGTGTAAAAAAATATATAAAAAAAACTTAATGCACAGTTAGAAAATAGACGACCGGAGAGCATAGCACTTCTCCTCGTTTCGACCATCATCAGCCAGCAAAACAGGAGTGGAGGAAACTGAGAAAACTGGAGCGGAGAGAGAGAGAGACAGAGATGTGAATCTCTTTCATGCCGGTCTGCTAAGCAGATTGCTCGCCATTTTCACCGTCAGTTTGATCCGTCCGGATTTTTAGCCGAGTTAATCGTCCGGTGCGTCGGGGGGGGGGGGGGCGTTACTGAAGGGCGGCTCCAGCGGACGGCTCCAGCAGACGACACTAGCAGACGACACTAGCAGACGACGTCAGACCAGCGTGGGACGCCACGAGCCCGCAAAGCGGTCCGCGGGGTTCGCGGTTGCCTCACCAGCAGCGCGTTCCGATCGCGATTCGCGTGGAGCCCTGCGCCGCGCGCGTCGCCTGTCGTTTGTTTGTCTGTCTCCGTCCCTCTCGTTTGTCGCGGCCGCGGCGCGGCTGCCATCAGTGCGAGAGAGATAGCGGCCAAGTGGGCCGGCGCGGCGGCGGCTGTATCACCGCGGCGGCGGGCCACCAATCTCGCAGCACCTGCCCGACGACGCCCCCTGACGGCATGACGGGCTGCTTGGCGGCGGGCAGGTGCCGTTCGGGAGGCGCGAGGAACGACCGGGGAGAAATCGTCCATCATACCCACACACACACACACACACACACACACACACACACACACACACACACACACACACATGCCGTGGCGGCGTCGGATAGCCAACTTTCCGGATTCCCGCGTGCCACACTGAAATTTAAATTCGGCGACGCGCGCGGCGCCGCAGAGACTCGCTCCATTCGGTGGTGGCGTCTCTTCCTAACTATACTGACCCTCCACGCAGCAGCGGCAGCAGCAGCAGCACACACACACACACACACACACGCACAGGCAGCTCGCATATCGTACGCCCCGCTCCATTCAAACGTTTAAATTTAATTAGCTGCAAAAGGATCCCCCCCCCCTCCTCCTCCTTCTCCTATACTCCTCCGGGCAGGAAACCTACCGCACACACACACGCACGCACACACACACACACGCACGCACCCATACATATGCACGGCCTAACGACTGCGGCGCGCGCGTTCCGCGACGCACTCGAGTGCGAAAAGGTGCGAGAATAGCGCAGATTGGCCGGCGCAACGGCGCTTATAGTGCGAGTATAACTAACTGGGCGCGGGCCGTGCGGCCGCGGCGGCGCCGTCTCCGGTGTCCATTACAAGCCCGCGCGGCCCGAGGGCTCAAAGTCCGGGGCAGAGTATTTTTTTTCGACCCCTCAATATTCTCTAAAAAGAAAGAAAAACGAAACGATAAATAAGCGCCGGTGCGTGGAATTTGTGTTGCATGGATATAAGGGGGGGCCCCGTTGCAAGCAGCAGCGGGGCCGTGTGTGTGTGTGTGTGTGTGTGTGTGTGTGTGTGCACGGCGGGGAACCTCTCCGCTGGAAATCGGGTATTTGCACGGCGCGGTAGGATTTACGGTCGAGTAGAGCAGGGCGCTGCCACAATGCCCCCCCTGGGGGCCCGGCCCGCCCCCGCCGCCCCCGCCGCCCCGCCACGTCCTGACAACTCAATACAGCCGTACGCCTTTCCGGCCGCCCCCGGCCGCCCCGGGCACCCTCGGGCTGGCTGCGGAGCTGCGGTCAGAACGCGTGACGCACGACGTGCGGCCGTGTGTTGCCATTACTCGCAGCCGGCCCTATTTACACTCCCGCACACACACACACGCGCGAGAGCACGCCGCTGCGCGTTATTCGCAGACAGAGGCGGCCGCCTGAGCGGTAGGCAGTCCCGCCGGGCGGCCGCGTCGTGCGGGGCTGCCTACCCCGGACTCCGCGGGCGCTATCGTGCGGGCCAGGCGGGTGGTCGTCGGGTGTAAGCGAGACGGAGCGATGCGGATAGACGGAGGGGGAGTGAGACAGAGGCACGTTGAGGAGGTTTGCTGTGCGCTACCGGGCCGGCGGCTGCCGGGTGGTCCCGCGCGGCTGGCAGCTGCGGCAGCTGCGGCAGCTGCACTGCGCCGCACCCACACAGCAGGCAGCGCGGGCCGGCGGCCGGACAGGTAGGCGTCAGCGTCGCATGTTCCCGGGGGGCGCGGCAGCCAGCCAGCCAGCCAGCCAGCCCCCTAACCTACCGGAGAGCTAATGGCTTCGAGTAGTACCGCGAGATTTTTAAAACGGTTTTAAATGTTCTTTTTTTTCCTTTTAGAAAAAAAAAGTAGGAATACGCATCTGTATGTGCCAAGGCAACGACACGCTTGCCTCGCGCCTCACGAGTGTATAATTGGTACACAACGCAGTTGACCCAAATTGTGTGGTGCTATACGCGCGTTACCACTGAAAAAAAAATAACAAAAACCAACGGTGTCAGGCCCCTTTTTTTTCCAGAGGGTGGCGGTGGTGGACGGCGGCACACAGCCGCCTGCACGAACATAAACTGCACCGCTTTATACCGTGAAACCTAAACGGCAACGAACGGCGAGCGCGGCATGGGCGCCGAGCACGGGCCATAGGCCGCCATAGGCCGCCATACGCCGCCATAGGCAGCCATGGGCCGTGCTGTGAGAACCAGGCGGCTGAACACCGCAAGTGGCATGGCCCGCCCTGCGGAGATACCAAAGGTCCAGTTCAATATTGTACACCGCGTGAGTGCGCGCGTGTGTGTGCGCGTGTGTGTGTGTAGATGGTGAGGCGCGCTCGAGATCCAAGGTGGCGTCGCGGACGCTGGCACACCAGAGACCTAACGCTCGCGTCATAGCACGTACCCAACCCACACACACACAAACACACACACACACACACACACTCACACACTCACAGCGCAGTGTTTCGCTTTACGCAATGCTCATTATTTTATCGTCAAATTCAGCCCGGGCCTCCATGAGCCGTGCTGGCGGGCCATGAGCCGGTCTGATTCACTGGTCGACCCACCCTGAGCACTAGGGCGTGTGTGTGTGTGTGCGTGTGTGTGTGTGTGTGTGTGCGCGTGCGCACGCGCGCGAAATCATCGCTCCTCGTGCAAGTTGTATATGATTACCACCACCCATACTCGGGATCGTGTGTGTGTGTGTGTGTCTGTTGTGAGTTATGAGTGTGTGTGCGTTGGTGTGACAGCCCCGACACGGCCCGGGCACTTTTCGGCGCTCACTGCAAAAGAAGAAGATGAGACGAAGCCGAGGAGGAGGAGGAGGAGGAGGAGGAGGAGGAGGAGGAGGAGGAGGAGGAGGAGGAGGAGGAGGAGGAGGAGGAGGAGGAGGAGGAGGAGGAGGAGGAGGAGGAGGAGAGAGGGCTGAGAGGGGTGAGGCGGTCGATGATGTCCTCCCACACGACCGATTTGGTTATCACGGCTCACCCTACAACAACAACAACAACAACAATAACAATAACGGCCTGGACGATCCCGATATATGAATATGAATCCAGGGCTGGCGAGGAGGAGCCGTCGGCGCCGCCTTCCCCATAAGGCGGTGCATGGCGTACTACGTGTCGGGGGACTTGCAGCAATACGCTCCTTTTTTCCCTTTTCTCTCTCTCTCTCTCTCTCTCTCTCTCTCTCTCTCTCTATCTCGCTCTTCGCCCTCGCCGCTGTACTTCTTCGTATTCGCTATCATAAGGCGTTCGAGTCCATTCGCGGTGCCTTTCGCAACGCATCCTAGAGAGATAGAAAGAGAGAGAGAGAGAGAGAGAGAGAGAGAGAGAGAGAGAGAGCAGGCCGCCACGCCTCCCCCTTTTGTTCCTCGGATCGGTATAAATAGACTCATCACCCGCGCAAAGAGGGTGACGTCCACGAGATCAGGGCATACATGATGCGTGGGAGAGAGAAAGAGAGAGAGGTGTACGTTGCAAACCAGCCATTTTCACATCATTGAAAAAAATATAAATATAGAATACACGTACAAAAATCATTTGCAAAAAAAATAGGTCGTGCCAATAAAAAGCACTGCCTTGACCGGGCAATGAGGGGGGTGGGGGCAAACCGTGTCACCTGAACATGGCACCGCACCGAAGTGCTTTGTAAAGTACTCGTGTGCCCGACAGGACAGGGCCCCCCGGGAGGGCCACACTGCGATAATTTGGCGTTTACCGCTCGGCCTCCGCCGCAATTGTACACACACATACACATAGTCACACTCACAGTCACACACGCACGCACGCACGCGCGCGCGCACACGCCGAGTGGCGGCAGCCAGCTCCGATTACATAAATCATAAGCGGCGGCAAAGGTATGAAGAGTAAGAAGGTTTGCATCGGAGTATATGCGTGTCTGTGTGAGTGTTTGTGTGCGTGTGTGTGTGTGTGTGACGATTGGCTCGGTGCACGACCGTCTGTGTGTGTGTGTGTGTGTGTGTGTGCGTGTTGTGGGTTTGTGTAACAGTCATTGTCACGACCTGGCTGGCAGAGAGTCCAAGTCCGCGAGAGCGCAGCAGAGCAGACGTACTGCGGGGGGCTCTGTGTTACAGCGCAAAGTGTGCAGAGAGAGAGAGAGAGAGGGGGGGAGACAGAGAGAGAGAGAGACAGGGGCAGAGAGAGAGAGAGCAAACGTACTCATCTTCACAACAAATAATTTAAATCGTTCAAAAAAAAAAACACTCGAAACGAAACACAGTATGTGTGCGGTGGACGTGCATTCTCATTACCAGAAAATGACAGCGACGTCCACAATTCCGCTTTGCTCGGTCCGACGGACGACGCGCGGCCGATGCGTGTAAATCAAACGGCCGGGCCGCCCTGACCTCGCCTCCTACAACAACTGCCCTACTTTGTGGCGGCGCCTTTCGCCGGCACAATATAACCGTCAGTGACGTCCGTGCGTCCGGGAGGCGCGGAGAAGCTGTTGCTGCTGCTGCAGCTGCTGCAGCTGCGGCAGCTGCGGCAGCTGCGGCAGCTGCGGCCGCGGGAGCTGCGGCGGTGGTGGCGGCGGATGCCCGCGGATACCCCAGGTCCGTGTGTATTTACGATATCGTCATAAAGACTCCCCGCAAAAGCGCCCTTTTCGAAACGAGTTAGTGAAGCGTAGCCGCCGACCACGTGTGTGTGTGTGTGTGTGTGTGTGTGTGTGTTTCCCATGGGCTTGCCTGCCCTACTGTGTGTACTCCTGGGGCATGCAGCAGCTGCAGCAGCTGCGGCGGCAGCTGTCGCTGGCCCAGCACAGCGCGCTCAGCTATGGGAGATCTCTCCGCCGCTGCCTTGCGCATGCGGGGCTGCTTGTTGTATTGGCCGGGCGCCATGGGGCATGCTGCGCCCCGCCACACCCAAACAAGCCCCGGCTGGAGGGGGGGGGGGACCACGCCCAGAGCGGCCGCCGCACGCGATACACTACGAAGTAATTACTATTAGTGTTATTATTAATCGACTCGGCCAGATCTCACTGCGAGGGCCGTTTGGTAAGCTCGGCACTGTGTTTAGCGCGAGGGGGACCCTGGGAGAGTGCCACGCCATTTAAAACCATTTTTTTTTAAACCCTGGACAATTTTTGAAAAATGTATTTTAGGTTTATTTTTTTAAAAATCTTTGGGTATCAAACATTAATGGTCTGGCAATATTTATATTTTTAGGAATCCTCTTGGTTATTAAACATATATGGTTTTGTAATGTTCAGTTTCCGAAAACAAAAGAATACTTTGGGTTATGACGTATAAATGGTCTGGCAATGTATCAGAACAGCCTCCCTGCGCGCACGGGCCGAAATCGGGAGACGGTCAGGGCCATGAGCCGCGTGGAGCCTTGCGCCGAGAGAGAGAGAGAGATAGAGATACCGATCATGGCACTCTCCGTCTCGCTCGCTCCCCCGCGTGATTGGCTAGGTGGGAGGGAGCAGGGGGCGAACGAGACGTACACATGTACACTCGCCTCGCTATGGCCGCCCGTGTGTTCGATGCAAAAGCGAGCCAGAAAATATATATCTCTCGGTGCACGGGCGTGCGACACGTGTGAGACGGGGGGGCCTGACAGACGGACAGACAGACATGCAGACAGACAGACAGACAGACGCATGGCTGTGGCATTCCTAGAGCCTGAGTCAACGCGGGGGGTGCCACACGGTCCGACTGATATATTCTCCGTCCCATCTATTTTTTCGCGACGAAAACGATGCCACGTCCGTTTATCCTTCGACGTGTCCGCATGGCGCGGTAACCAACCATTTATACCTTACTTATTCTCTCCTTTTATTTTCGTTTTGAGTATTCGTATACAAAGGTTCGCGTGAAGAATTTTTTGAGAGTGATTTTTCTCGGTGGTGAAGTCCCGCAAGCAAACAGCCCCTCATCCCTGGCAGCTCCCCGATGCAAGTCCGCAGCGGCAGTCACACACACACACACACACACACACACACACGGGTACGTGGTCAGCTAGTGTGGGAACCCCTCCCTGCCGGTATGAGCCCGCGCCGTCTCCGGACACAGGGGTCCGGGGCCCTGCTCAGCTTCCGCCAAATGAAATTGTAAATCAACACGGCGCACATCGCGATGCCGCCGGCAACCAACAGCACTCTCTGCACAACACATGCGGCGTCCGTGGCGCAGCCGTACGGCCACACGGGGCCGCCAGAGATGGGCACAGCGCTGCTGTCGACACGGCTGCCGGCCCCCAGGAGGCCCCCGGGGTTATCGAGTTTAGGGAATCGCAGCCCCGAGCAGGCGGCGGCGACGGCGGCCGCCATGTCCTGTGCCGTGCGCAGGCAAACACCTCGCGTGTTCATACCGCACCTCGGGCTCTAATTCGACGACTTATTTCGGCGGCAAGAAGAAGGAGGAGGAGGAGGAGGAGGAGGCAGGAGGCATGTTGCGGGGGTTTCGCCGTTGTGTACTCAAGGCGCGAGGCACAGACAAGAGCGCGACAGCACCGCCCTCAGGGCACGCGCGCGCGCGGAATCAACACACGCACATTCTCACTTTTCGTCCGAAATTAAATTACACACTCACACACACACACACACCGGGCTCGCACCAACAATAATACAACAACACGTCTCATTCATCAGAGTGGCGCGAAAAGGGGTTCCATTCAAAATCGCGCGTCGGCGGCGGCGTCTGCTGGCTGCGTTGTTATGACGAATTAAATGCAGCCAGCACGGGACAGACGGACGGACGGCGGGTCATTCGCAAAAGTAATCGGGCTGGACCTGGTCTGATGACAGCGCGGGCAAAGAAACGCCCGTTAGTGAGGGGGAGAGAGAGACAGAGACAGGGGAAAAAAATAAACGGGCTGGGCGCGAAACCTAATACCCGTTCCGAGTGTCATTGCTGTGTGTGAAAACACCGCGGCCGCAACACACGCGCGCGCGCGTGCGATAAAGGCGGAGGGGTCGCTTCTGCCGCCGCGGCCGGGCAGCCGCCTGGCATACAAATGAAGTGGTGCATCAGGTCCCAGCGGCTGCCGGCCGTGAGAAAAGTGCTCCGTGCGGCCACGGCGGCCGTTTTCGGCGCGCCCATCAGAGAGGCCGCCGGGGCCGCACGGGCCATTCAAGTGCTTAACTCTGTGACCGGATAACACACACAGGACTGTGTCGCCAAACTGTGAGCTGATGATGATTATTCGGCGATCTCTGTCTCTTGACCTCTCTCTCTCTCTCTCTCTCTCTCTCTCTCTTTCTCTCTCTGTGTGGTATCTCGACGTACGCGTTTTCATACGGCAGCTGCGGAATGGGGTAGTAGTGTCTGCGAGAGAGAGAGAGAGAGAGAGAGAGAGAGAGAGAAAGAGAGATAGAGAGAGAGAGAGACGCGACACCCGGATTGGAGAGGGGAGGTCCGGGAACTGTCCGTAGCGGTAATAGCCACGAGCGGCTCCCCGATGATGAGTCATTTATTTTAACTTTCAGGCGGCGCCGCGCCGCGCTGCTCGCCGGCCCCGCGGACGGACCGCCGCGGCCTGCAGACTCACGGCCGCCGATCCAACGCCGTTTAATTGCAAACACACACACACACACACACACACACACACACACACACACACGAAGCGCCCTCTCCGCGCGTCAAAGCTTTCTCTATCGATATCAAAACCGATAATTCAATACACATTTCTCCCATTCCGGATAAAAACGTCACCGCCGATGCTTTTCGTAAAAAAAAAAGAAGTTAAGATTTTTATTTTAAAAAAAATATTTGGAAAATTTATGGACAAACCCTTGTTTGTCTTTTTTAACTCTTGTGAATCCATTAGAGTGGATCTCAAATTACAGTTTTTCGCATCTGACCCACTTCGGGGATGATTTCTTTTTCTTTTTTTTTTTGTTTTGGCAGTGTGATTATGAAGCGCCACTTACTTTTGCATTGCTACCTCGGCACGGCAGAAGGGTGTCAGTCGGAGGGGCCATCCTCACAAGGGTGGCGGATGCCAGACATCACCACCACATCATCCGCTGTCATAACTCCATTACCCCCCCCCCCCCCCTCTCCACCTGCTATCCTTTCTCATTCTTTCCCCCTCCCCCGCTCCCTCCTCCTACCTCACACACACAGACACACACACACACACACATATGTATATACTGGCCCCCAGACGCACCGCGCACCTTGCTATATTCTCGACGAAGCCATTAAAAGAGTCACAGCAATGACGTCGTGTCAGAGACCAGCGGTTTGTTTCATCACAGATATTTAAAAAAGAAACGGTCCACCACAGAACAGTTTTTTTTTTTTTAAGTCTCCAGAGGATCCCAAAACGATCTCAGAATTTATTGATATTTTTAACTTTTTAAGAAATTTGCAAAAGAAAGATGCAAAAGAACAATTTTATTTTTTTCAGTGCATCGAGTTTGGCTCTCCGAAGCCCGCAGCAGTGCTTCCCTTCGGATGATTTAACGCTCGACACGAATCCGCGCGGGGGGGGGGGGGGGGGACTGGACAAATTATTGGACCTGGATCCGAGGGATCCTGGACAGAGTCCCATGGAACTCTGGAGATTCCCTCGGCAGCGCGGCAACCGCGCGACCAGACCTTTCGCTTCTTATGCCGGAGAAATTTTTCATCCCGAGGAAACAGCAGCCACACACACACAGTGCAAGATGCTTGAGGTAGGTTTGAGAGAGAAAAAAATAAAGCCAGCCTATCGACTCGAGTCGTTTACCGTCCGTAAGCAGTTCATCGGCTCGTTTATCACCGATGGACTGATGGCGGTCCGTTAGCGGCCGCGGCGCCCGCTCCCTGCATAGCCTCTCTGGCCGTGCATTGGCACCGCAGCCAATGCTAGAAAGAAACAACATTCTTCTCGTTGTTGCTGGTTTTTTTTTCTCGTTCCTTTTGGAACCAGAGAAAAAAAATTGGTTGCTACTGTTTTGGAAGTGGCAGTTGACGCGTCCGGCAGCTGGGGAGTACGCAAGCAGGGCCGCGGTTTTACTGCACCCGCGGAAAACGGCCTCGTGTAGCGGAAGTTTTGCGATTCGTAAAGCCATTGGGCAACGCTGGGAGCCGGCCCCCCGCGCTGCGCCCAGAGCGCCTGCCAACGCCGGGGTAGGCCAGCCCGCACGGCACGCGTGCGCGCCGGGCGACCAGGGCAGCCTACCCTGACAGGGGCCCTGGGCCGGGCGCCACTAACCGTGCAGCCCAAATACCGAAAAGTGGCACACGCCGAGCGAGCCGGCTGCTGCTGCTGCTGCTGCTGCTGTTGATGCCCGCGCACCATGTCCCTATTTATGACCCTTTTTTTTTTCCCCGCACCCCGTCGCGGAACAGGTTCCTTCTGTCTCTCTCTCTGTCTCTCTTATTCTTCGGACTGAGGAAAAAGTTATGCGCGTCCGGCGTTATTTAGCATGCGATTCGAACGGCGGCGGTGGCATCGGCTCGAATGTGAACGCGAATATGTAAACGCTGTCTGTGTCTGTGTGCGGGACCCCACGCACCGCGCGGATGGGGTGGGGGGGGGGGGGACGAGAAACGCAGAGTAAATGGGCGTCGCTTCACGCTCATTATGCCGTGTGAAACGTTGTTAAACCGAAGCATTTCTACTAATGGAAGTATAAGCGGGGTGAAAGAAAAAGAGGAGAAACAATATTTTTCTTTTTTAAAAAAAAATGGGATTGCCAGGCAGACAGTGTGTGGTGGTGGCGGGGCTTTCGATCCATGTGTCGGGAGCCGGTCCGAGGCAGCGGCGCGACGTGTCCGTTGGGTTGGTAACGCCGCCGCTGCTGCTACTCCCACACGTTTCGGCGTTGTGGAAAACGAGAGTGGCGGTGGTGGCGGTGGTGGTGGAGTGCGGTTGGCAACGCTGACGGGCTCTCGCGATGATGAGGGCGCGTACCTGTGCGGTTGTACGTAGCCAGTTGTGGTGGCGGTGGTGGTGGGGGTGTGGCACACACACACACACACACACACACACAAGTCTTTTGTCGTAAAACTATACGCCGCCGCCGCACGCAAGACATGGAAATAATAATAATAATTATACGGCCCGGTTTTAGTGAGGAATTTAAAAAAGAGAGGGGAAAAAAAGAAGGCCTTGTCAGTAGCAGCAGCGGCAGCGCTTGCCAGGCTCTGTTACCCGCGCGCGCGCACCCGGGCTAATCTCGATCGCGATTGCCAACTTTCACGAAACACAACCACCACCACCACCACCGCCGCCGCCGCCGCCGCTACCATACCGATCCTAATGACTAATATCTCGCATCTGATGGATTCATTAATATGTGTGGCGGCTCGGTGGCGGGCCGCCGCCTGGCCGCCGCCTGGCTGCCCCTACGGGTGGCTGCACTGCACTGCCGCGGGTGCGCGTAAACGCTGTCGCATGTTCTACACACCCTCGAGTTTCCCGCAGGATTTCCCAGGTCTCGCCCGCGGAATTTCCCGCGGCACAATTCCCGACAGGTTTCCCCGCGGGGTTTTCCCGCCGCCCCGCACAAAACCGTACATCGCACGGCCGCACTCTAGCGCCTCGACGCGCGCGGCGGCAGAAAAACAATTGCCGTTTTCCCCTTGCAGCGGCCGCGGCGCACGCTGCCGCCCTACGCCCCCTTCCCCTCCTCCCACCCCGGAGCTCGTGGATAATTTGAAGGTTGAAGGTCAGAGGCAGTAATACATGCAACACGAGGGCTGTACCCGCGGTGCGGTAGCGGCCGCGCGGCCCCACAGACAGTTCGGCGCTGCGGGGCGTGGCGTGGCGTGGCGTGGCGGGAGAGTCGGAGGGGGGGCAGTTGTGACAGTGACCTAGACGGCCGCGCCCGCCGGCGCTGCACGCACCGCCGCCGCCGGCGCCGCACCGCGCGGCTGGAGGCAGCGGGTGCAAGAGAGACGGTATGGACGCACCATCGCGGCGGTGTGGCAGTGCGATAGAGACGGCCGCCGCGCGGCCGGGCGTCTCCCTTGCACTACCGCAGTCTAAATGGGGGCGCCCCTCGCGTCTCTCTCTCTCTCGCGCACTCGGACAGGACGTCGACACCAGACGCCCGGCCAGACGCGGTGACTAATGAAGCGGGGCTTGCGTCACCGCGAGTCCTTGCGGACAGACGCTGGACAGCGCAGCCCGCGGCCACCACGGCGCCGAGGGGAGCTCACAGTATCCATTCCTCTAAAATAAATACAATATTGAACCCGGTCACCTCACGATGCACGGATACTGACGTTCGTTACACTGTAAAAACATTGAAAATAAATGCTGATGACAGCAAAATTTAAGAGCAGATTTTTTTTGTGAAGTGACGAAAAATATTTTACAGTGTAATAAAAAAAATAATACCCTACAAACTATTAAATAGCCTGTTCATTTTTTTTAAAAGGCCTTAAGGTGCGTGTACTCCGGCCGGCCTGACAACGGCGACAGAGCCAGCCGCGGCGGGTCGTTTCATTACCGCTGACAGAGGCGCTTCACAATGGGTGGGGCGGCAGCAGAGGCCGCCGCCATTACACGATACAGGAGATAACAGATAAGCGATGGCGGCATCACCTGTGCGGCCAATGCCGGCTGTGATGACACGCGCCATTACCAACACACACACACGCACACGCACACACGCACGCACACACGCACACCTCTCTTCCTTCGACACCCTCCTGACATACACACTCTCACACCACGCGGCGGCGGCGGCGGCGCCGATCGCATCTCTGATCTGGTGGTGGACACCGGACGCCAAAGTGGTTTGCGAAATATCCGTCCGCAAGGGGCCGCCGTGGGGTCGCTGCCGCGGCGGGGGCCTCCGGCCCTCCGGTATCATATGCAAAAGGGGGCCCCGCGGGCATTGTCTTGGCGGACCAAAAACAAAAAAAAAAGTGTTGCATCGCCGTTTGTGGAGCCCGCGTGTTCACATTCTGCGGACGCGGGACCAGTCCCGTGTCCTCCAAACCTCGTACGAGTTCAAAGTTGAAATTTTTTTTAAATCAATACAAAAACAGAGAGAGAAAAGGAGAGAGAGAAGAACGAAAGAGAGAGTGAGAGAGAAAGTGAACGATCGAGCAAGAAAAAATTCAAACTATATTCTGTTGTACAAAAAAAATGTTTTTAAAAAAATACCAAGAGTAATAACCATGGCAAAAAAAATTATTCCGAATCCGCTAAAAATTGGTAATGATGACCATGACGGGTGCAGCGCAGGCGGGTCGGTGGGGGGGGGGGGGGGGGAGGCCTGATGCAACGGGAGCTGGTGTGCCGCCGCTGCCGCCGCCGCTGGGTGCGGCACAATGCAGGCCCGGCCGCCGCCGCGGCGCCCGATACCACCTGCATAATGCGGGGGGAAACGCTGTGAAACGCTGGCCGCCGCCGCCGCCGCTGCTACTGGCCTCATGAAAATCGCTTATGCCGCCTTTATTTTCGTTTATGCGTCATAAACTGCGGCGGCCCGGGAAGTTAGTTATCTGTGGAAGTGGCCGCCCAAACCGCCGCCGCCGCCGCCGCACTGCCTCTCCGCCTGTGGATAGGCAAACGCGGCACATTGCCCCCCCGTTTGAGCCGCTCCTGGATCCGCCACTGTCCCCGGCCGCCGCCGCCGCCGCCGCTGCTGCATCTGCCGCCGAGCCAACGACACGGTGTGCTCGTCTCGGCGCCGCCGCCCCGCCGCACGGCCAAACCGCACCGCGCTGGGCAGTCAGTGCCCCCGCAGCGGAGGGAACGACCTTCGCGGCGCTAAACGGTGGCACTGGGGCTCACGCCAACGCCACGCCAACACCGCGCCAACACCACGCCCGCCTCACGCGACACGACAAATGCAAGACACGGCGAGACACGTCAGAGACATACACGTGCTCCGTGCTCGTCATGAGCAGCGCATCGTGAGTACATCCGGCCGTCTGTCTGTCTGTCTGTCTGTCTGTCCGTCCGTCTGTCTGTCTGTCTGTCTGTCTGTCTGTCTGTCTGTCTGTCTGTCTGTCTGTCTGTCTGTCTGTCTGTCTGTCTGTCTGTCTGTCTGTCCGTCCTTCCTTCTGTAGTGCGTGCATCGGTCGCTATCGTCCTACCGAGCGTTGAAGTCTCCAGCAAGCGCCGCGCGGGGCCGCGTGCTCTTCCACCGCCTCATCTAATTTTTTTTTTTCAAAAAAAAATGTCGTTCTTGTATTTATTACTTAGGATCATTATTACTGATTGTGAAATGGCGCGGTGGCTGCAGGACAGATGTGTGTGGTTCTGGAGGGGGCGGTGGTGGCGCTGCGCCGCCTCGCTGCATGCAGAGCCGCTGTGCCTTATAGGCAGGCGACCGCAAAGGTTTCGCGCATTTCTCCATCCCCTCACACCGACTGACAACGTTTCTGTCGTCTGTGTGTCTGTGTGTGTGCGTACATTTTTTGCAAGAACAGAGCAAGCATGCATATGAGTACGTGTGTATCACATATCAGTAGCCGGCTGACGTAAATCTCCGTATCCACAGTATAGGAGGGGAATGCCGAGGTGAGCTTTTACGCGCAACAGTGCAAAAATAATAACAAACAATTTTTTTTATTTTTTTTTAAATTACAAACAAAAGAAGAAAGTGGCGCGCTGCTGAGCGGAGGGACTCGAACCCCGGCGAGACAGAATGACGCCGCACCGAGGTCGCGTGCGGCAGGACTCATCTCTGCCCTAACGCGGGCCGGGCTGGGCGCCGGGGCTGGCGAGGCTGCCGAGGCCAGGCGCCACGACTAGGGCCGCGCCAAAACACGCGGGGGAGCTGATGCTGCGGAGGGGGAGGAGGAGGAGGAGGAGGAGGAGGAGGAGGAGGAGGAGGAGGAGGAGGAGGAGGAGGAGGAGGAGGAGGAGGAGGAGGAGGAGGAGGAGGAGGAGGAGGAGGAGGAGGAGGAGGAGGACCTTGCTGCCGTGGGGGGTTCGCTTTGCGCCGCTGTACTCACCGCCCCCCACAGCGCGGCGTTCGCGTTCGACTTGGCACGGCAGCGGCGGCTGCGGCGGCATCAGTCGCAGGCCGCCGCCGCCGCTATGTGATATGCGATTGGCCGCTGGTGCCGCTCCAAGTCACGTCGCGGACCAATCACAGGGGGCCTTGCGGGCGCGACTTTTCAAAGGAACGCGCGCATCGAGAGACGATTCCAAGACTTTGAATTCGAGACCTATCGAGACCAACCGCTGAGAGCAGAAATCGATATCGAATAGGGAAGGTGGGAGGGGGTCGGACAGCCAGGCCTTGATGCGTGGCAAGGAGGTATTACTGTGGCGTTGGCACCGGCCCAACATTCTGCTCCATGAATGATCAAACCACTTGTTCCTGTACTTGTTTTTTTTTTGGTCTTTTTTTGTGCGTGTGTGAATCCTTTTCTACAACTTGTACAAAAAAGACGCATTTTTTTCCTATCACACTTTGAAGAGAACGAAACGAACATCACGGCGGTGGTGGGGCACAGCGGAGGCATACTGTGTGTTCGTCGTGAGGCAAACCGGGCGGCTGAATACGATGAATACATGTGAGTGTGTGCGTGCCTGTGTGTGAGTATTTTCTAAGTGATAGATGGGGCATTGGTGTACGTATGTTGCATGTGTGCGTGTGTGTGTGTGTGTGTGCCACTGCTGCTTTCACGTGGATTGTCCCAACTGCATCGTTGTTTTGTTCTGCCGGCCCGCGGCCCCAAACGACGCCGGGAAAAGTTGGCTTAAGGGCGCTCTGGCCACGGTAACAAAATAAATCCCCCTTCAATAAAAAAAACAACCGAATAAAATTTAATTTTTCAATAACATTTCTTTTTCTGTGCCGAGCCCGTGAGGTACGTTCCGGCGGTGTGGGAGACGGCCCGCGCCCTTGGCAGAGCCAGCCCTCTGCCATAAGCCCTGCGCCGCAACGGGACCCCGCACACATGAGTTAAAGGGTCTGAAAAGTAGTAGCGGCTCATCAGCGACACACTGCACAATAACGCAAGCGGGACACGCTCTCTAAATATGTGCCTTTTTAATACAGATCTTGACGTTAGAGTTTTTTTTTATTTCATTTCTTAACTTTTTTCAAAACTTTTATTTTTTTATTTGGTAGTGGTGATTATCAAGCAAACGGGATAACCGCAAGCGCGAGGCAAAGAAGCGACGCAGCAGCGGGTCGAACGGGAAACAAACGGCGCAGCTCGTGTGTGTGTGTGTGTGTGTATGTGTGTTCATGTGTGTGCTTTCTGGCGCGGGCGTACAACACGGTATACAAGCGGCCCTCCAAAATACAACAACAACAACAACAACGGCGACGGCGGCGGCGGCGGCGGCGGCGGCGGCGCGCGCGCGCGCTGCGCGCCTCTCGTAGCGAAAACACTATGATTTTCGTCCAGCTTACGAACGGAACGGACCGCGACGGATCACATATGACCATCGGGAGAGGAGGAGGGGGCCGGCCGGATCAGTTCCGACCGACCAAATGCAGTACGGCCTGCTCCCCGCTGCCCCGCGCTGCTCGCCGCTCGGCCGGGTACGGGATGTATAACCCCCTCATCTCCTCCCCACCGCAAGGCCCCGCTCCCCCGGCGAGCCCGAAACCGCAGCGTGAGAGAGCAACGCCGCCGGACGGCTGCACCGCCACGGCAACGACAACAAGACCGTGATAATGCCGACCAAATAATAACAACAATAATAAAATCAATAATAATAATAATGATAGCAGCAAGTTTGCAGCGAATTGTTACTGCGGGGGTGCGTTTGCTACCGGCCGGGCGGCACGGCGCGGCACTGCAGCCTCCGTGTGCGGCCCCAGACAACCTTCGTCAGTGCGACACAAGCGGGATAAAAAAAAATTAAACAACAGCCAGAGTTTGTATTTTTTTAGGGGCCGTTAAACTGCCACAATAATTAATTTCGACCGAGTTAAGCGACGGCGTGAGAGAGACAGACAGAGCGAGGGAGAGAGACGGGGGACGGATTAGACTCCGAAAAACGTCAGCGAGGCGCGCGTGTGCGCGCACTTGAAGTTTGTTTCGCGAGTCTTTTCGGTCCCTGTCATTTTCCTCCGCTAAGGTGCCCATTAGGCAGATTATAAAGATTCGTCAGTCGCCGACGCGGGCGGCCTGGCGGCCTGACGGCTGATTCCGAACGCCGCCTTCGTAGCCCCGTCCCTATCGCACTCGTGGGGTGCTCCATACGAGGGCGACAGAGAGGTCCGAGTAGACAGTGTTCGGAGTCGCCCTGCTGTTTGCCTCCGTCACCGGACCCCGGGGCCCCCGGCCGGCACACACCGCCCCCCGTGCCGGTCTAGTTTCTAGTTTCGCACATTAAACCATGCCGCTTGTTTTACGACGGCCAAACTATTTTCTTAATCTTTTTTTTTCTTTTGAGGGGGGGGGGGGGGACTTTTGGAATAGAAAGCGCCACGACGGGGTCGCTTGCGACGGCAACACAGTGACGACCACCGACCCCGCGCGCGAAAAGTGCGCGAGAAATTCAATAAAAGCCGATGAGAATAAGCAATATCATTTTCGGGTCCATTCAGCGCAGCGAAATTTCTTATTTTATGTTGTTTTTTTTTTCTCTCTGGCCGCGCATTCTATATTCAGATGGTGCAATTGCTTGGCTAAGCGTGCGGTTTTTGCGGCCTGCGGGCCCTGCGGCGGCTGCCGCGGCGGCCGCGGGGGCTGCGGTGCACAAGTACTCGGTACCCGGCGGATCGGCGGCCGCGGCCCCCGCAGCCCCCGGCGGGCCGCAACAGCTGATCGGTCCCGGCCGGACGCACGCACGCTCACGCAGGCAGGCACACGGCACACGACTTCACGATCCCCACGCGGATCTTCAGCCAGGAAGACACCGCTTTTCTTGCGTCAAAACCGGCGAAACGTGACGTCTGACGTAACAACATCTAGTGCAGGTGCATTACCGAAAAAAATGTAAAAATAAAGGGATGTGTGTTGTCCCTCGTTCGGCTGGTGCGAATCAGTTTTAAAATCTCCCGCCACAGATATCCGCCGCGCCCCGTGAGGGGTGGCAGAGGCGGCGTGCCCCGCCCGTCCCCTTACCTGAGAGTCCAGGGGGTGCGCGGGGCGGGGTAGTAAATCCACGGCAGGCGGGGTGTGCGGCGGGGGGCCGCGCCGGCGGCGACGTCGGCGACGGCGGGTAGGTAATCCAATGCGTCGGCAGCGAAGCAACACACTCTATCGCACTCACTCCCACGGCACCGCCGCTATCACTGCGTTATCACTGTCGCACTCGCACACACTGGTCACACTGCTCCAGTCACCGCCCGCCACGCCTGTCACACACACACACGCACACACACTTCTTCTCTCTTTCACACACACACACACGCACTGGCCACGCGCGGCGCGATGTGTTCGCGGGGGGGCTCGCCGTGAGGGCAGCCGGCGGCGCGCGCTCAGCTCCGGCAGCTCCGGCAGGCTCCGACCGTCCGGAGGCTCGGGGCGCCGCACCGGGTTTGCCGCCGCCGCCGCCTCCCGGGGCCCCGGAGCGCGGCGGCGGCGGCGCGGGGGCCGCGGGGGGGCCGCGGTGCAGCCGCTCGGGCCGCCGCCGTCGCCGTCGACGGCTCCCCGGGCCCCTTCGGCGCTGAGGCGGGGAGGGAGCCGGGGCTCGCCGGCCGCCACGCCGCGCCACGACGGGTCCCGTTACGGCCGCTGTCCAGTGCCACCCACCACCGGACAGCGCTCCAGTCCCAGCGCCCCCCCCCCTCCCCCCTCCTCCGCCGCTGCAGACGCCCCCCCTGGCCGGTCGCCACCGGCCGCCGCACCGGCTGGCCGCCCACCCCGCCGCACGGCACGGTCCAGTAGGGGGATTGACTTGCCTTGGCTTGGCTCCCAGGCACACAGACCTACATTCCTGCGGGTGCACACACACACACGCACACGCACGCACACACACACAGTGACACGCTGGACGCCGGCGGCAGTGAGGGCGCCTGCCGGGTAGGCAGCCGCGGCCCGCTGCCCGCACGCGTGCCGTGCGGGCCGGCCTAACCCGCCGTCCGCGGGCGGCAGCGCAGGCGGCAGCGCGGCCGGGGGGTCAGATAAAGACGGCAAACAAGAAAAAACTTTCTCGAGGTATTCAGAAGCGTAAGCAGACGGCGCCGCGCATTCAAGCTCCGCGCGCCGATTCAATGCGTTATTAGAAAGAGAGGGAGAGGCAGTGAGAGAGAGAGAGAGAGAGAGAGAGAGAGAGAGAGAGAGAGAGGGAGGGGGAGGGAGGGGGAAGGATATGAATGAGAAGAAAAGGGGGCCGCCCTTTAAAAGCGGCGTCAAATGCTCGGCCTGACTCGGCTGGACTCGAACCGCGACTCGGACACTTGGAGGAGTCATTGTACCGGCCGCGGCCGGCGCGGAGGAGACTCGCGGACGCGTCCGAATACGTCTCCTCTCTCTCTCTCTCTCCTCTCACTGCCTCGACGGATCGACAGAGACAGAGGACGGTATCGGACGCGTCCCCCGCCGCGTATCCGTCCGGCGCACGCGGGGCCCGCGCCGCGTTTCGGGCCCGTAATACCCAGAGCCGTGTGAACTCTATGGGGCCGCTCTCTGCTCGGCGGGGGGCCCCCCGGCGGGGTCTCGGTGGGGCTCCGGGGGGCCCCGGCGGGTTCCCCGTCGAGTCATTTTGCGCTTGCCATCCCTAGAGCGGGGCGCGGCGGCCGCGGAGCCGCGCGGAGCGACGGGGCAGTAAAGATAAGGACGTCTTGTTAGGGACCGGAGGCCCGGCCCGCGGCCCGCGGCCCCAGCACGGCGTCCACACACAAATGGAAGCTCATCAAGCACGCCGTAGAGTTTGTCACCAATTAGCTCTCTCTCCGACCGCGAAGGGAGGGGGGGCTCGATCCGTGGAGGGGGTAGGGGAGGGAAGCGTGCCCTGCCCGGGGTGCAATCAGCCTCAGCGGGGGGGAGGTGGGGCGGAGGGTTGGTTCAGTTCAGCAGCGCAGGTGCAGAGAGTGTGTTCCGTTAAGCGATATAGTCGCCCCGCTTCATCCCCGCGCAACGCTCTCGGATTCAATCAGCACGGGCGGCGCGTAACCGCCTCCCATAAACAAAACGCGGTTACGCGCGCCCGAACAGGAAATCGACATCGTCTGCAAACTGTCGTCTGCTGCTTGTCGTCAGTAGACTGGCGTTCACTGACTGTCGTCTGCTAACCGTTGTCAGCCGGCCGCCGTCTGCCAGCCGTCGCCTGCTGGCCGCTAACTGTCCGGCGCCGCCTCCGCTAATGCAAGCACCACGTGCCCTTATTCATAACGTCGGCCTCATTAGCAAGGCGCCTCGTATTTACTTTCTTTATCTCCAATCGTAACGCCCCGCGACTCTGTTTCGATCGATCGACGAAACGCTTCGCTCCGGCCGCGGCTCCGCGGGCTCCGCGGCCGCTCTGGCTTCTCAGCTAACGAGCTCGACGGCTGCGCCCTCGCCAGCCTCAGCCGGGGCCTCAGCCGCGCTCAGCACCGCTCAGCACCGCTCAGCAGCTCAGCACCGCATAGCGCCGCCGCGAGCTCACTCCCCGCACAAGTCACAGCATCAAACTTTCAATGCACAGCAAATGCAATTTCCAATCGACACCTCCCCCCCCCCCCTCTCTCTTTCTCCCTTTCTCATCCTTTTTCGTTGTTATTGTTGATTACAGGGTCTGTGTTTTTGGTTGTTGTTTTTAAGTCCGAGGGAGAAGAGTCGGGCGCGAGCCGTCGCGGTGCCCGTTGTTCGGGACCGCCAGTCCGCACCGCACCTCCCGGCATCTTTAAGGCGCACGGGATAATTTCTCATCGCCGGCTGCCGGCCACTGCAGGCCGCTGCAGGCCAGACACCCTCACGACGAACACCTGATCAATCAGGCTGATAACAACGGCCACTCGCTCTTCACCTGCGACTTCTTTTTATTTTTTAATTTTCTTTTTTTTTTTTGCAAGTCCGCGAGTGGTTTACGTGCAGTACTGATTTTCGTATTCTCTCTCTCTCTCTCTCTCTCTCTCTCTCTCTATCTTCCTCTCTCTCTCTCTCTCTCGCTTCCTCCCGTTTTTACTTTTTTTTAAAAAGTTGTCCGAAAATTTCGATGAGGAGGTAGGGGGCGTGTCCGCGCGCTCAGACAGCAGGGCTGCCGCAACACGCGGATTATCAGCAAAAAAAATAAATGAATTAAGGGGAAAAATCGAGAAAAAAAATCGGAAACGTGTCCGAGGAAGAGGAGGCACGGTATGGTATTGGGGGTCCCGGCCCTGAGCACGAGACTGCACATGTACGCGGCTGAACGGGCGGCACGGCGCTCGCCGCCAAATGAGAGATGCTGCCGTCAGACAGATGTGCTGCCAGCAAGAGGCCACGTCTCTGAGAGGACCATACTGACCGAATATGAAAAGTTAACAATGTTCGATATTCAGAACTAATTTTTCAAAAAAAAAAATCTTTATTTTTTTTTTTGCTTGGACGAATTTTTTTTTTAAATGGTGTCTTGCCGGCGGCTCCCGGGGGGCTGACGGGGGCACGGCACGCCCGCCCGCCCCCACCGGCCCCACCGGCCCCACCCAGTCGCACGCACGCGCCAGACGTCTTAACTCCGTAACGATGACAGAGGCGCCGCCGCCGCCGCCGCCACGACTGCCGTCCGAGGGCAGTGCGGCGGGGCGCAGCGGCGAGACGCGGCGCGACGGCTAAATTGAGCAGCGCTGCACGCGAACGGGACGGTGGCGCGGGCGCAGCACACAAAATATGACGACCGCGCCGTTCGTTTTCACTGTCTCTCGCTGTCTCTTTCTCCCCCCCCCCCCCCCCCCCCATCTCTCTCTCTCTTTTTTTCACTCCATCTCTCTCTCTCACCCGTGTAAACAATAAATGCGCGACATCTCTCTCCCACTGCAATACACACGTACGTATCACACTCTCGTTTGTCGTTTGCAGAACACACGCGCGCGCGCTCATGCGGTGTGTCGCGGGACAAAACCATCAGTACCGTAATAATTACTTGTGTAATTATTGTTTATTTATTTTTGTCTTCAAGGAGCACGCCCCGAGATCCTTTTCGTGAGTCTGCCCCCGGTCCCCGCTCCCGTGCACCCCCGCTCTTGGCCGGCCAACGGTGATCGTGGCGTTATAATGAGCTTAGAAATCTCGGCCGCCGCCGCCGCCGCCGCCGCCGCCGCCGCCGCCGCCGCCGCCGCCGCCGCCGCCGCCGCCGCCGCGCCTTGGCTTGCCGCTGGTGTGGTGTCCTGTCCCCCACGGGCTTCCGGTTGGCAGGCCGGAGGGGCCCGGGGCAGGGTAGGACGCAGGGCGAGGGCCAGTTAGGTAACCCCCCGCCCCCGTCTGTTAACGTGTCGGGGCATTTTCAGCAGGGCGGTGCAAACACACTGCGTTCGAAAATATGCAATTTTATTTCTCGTATAAAATTTACAAAATGAGCTTGATTTTTTTTTAATCGTGGTTTTGATTTTTTTTAAAATAGATATGAGCGACCGGCTTACCAGTTCCAGCTGGGTAAAAATTCTGTCCTAGATTTTATTTTCTTATTTAAAAAAAATTGAGATGGAATGGTACTCTGAGGAGGAGTCAAACCGACACACAAGTGCGAAAGTGCGTTGAGATGAGAATTTCCCGACACCTCTCTCTCTCTCTCTCTCTCTCTCTCTCTCTCTCTCTCCCCCGTGCCCGCGGCCCGCCCGGTCCCGACCCGAAGGGCCGAAGGGCCCCTGCGGGACCCACCCGGCCTAGTTCGATAATTACACGGCCACTTGGCCATGACACTCATGGCGGCGGCCCGCGGCACGCGGCCACGCGCGGCGCCCGCAAGCCCGCAGCACCTGCAGCACCTGCAGGTGTGACTGAGAAGAAGAAAAAAAATGCCTCCGCCGCCGGGAGAAAATTTGACTGGAGGGCGCACTTAAGACGGACAGCAAGCGGACGCGCGCGCGCGCCGCGCGCTGTCATTCAAATTGCATCCATTTCTTACTTCCTCTCACGTGTTATTTTCGTTTTCGACTTTGTTGTTGTTGTTGTTGTTGTTGCCGGGCATCGCAGTCCCGCGTCGCCGGCGGGCACCTGCTGCGGGGGGCGGGGGTAGGCCACCCCGCATCACACGCGCGCGCACACACCGCCGGCTTGCCTACCCGCCGGGCGCCAGGCACGGTCTTCCCCCGCCGCCCCCATCATTACCCACATTTTTGTGTTTTCCTTTAAAGAGCCTCCGTTTTTTTTTCCTACTTGCCGCGGCACCTCTTTGTTGCTCACTAGGTGCCGCCGCCGCTACGTACTCTGATATCCGAGGCATATTCCGACTCACGCGATCTGCTGCCCGGCTTTTTCCTATTTTTTTTCTCCCTTATTTTTTTTTCCTGAAGAGGAAGACGGTGCGGGGTGGTGAGAATTATTGGAGAGGCGTAAAAGATTGGTCTAGACACGAAAAGGCAGGAGGAAATGTCTCTCTCTCTCTCTGTCTCTCTCTCTCTCTCTCTCTCTCTCTCTCTCTCTCCTGGGCACGTTATGCACCCCACCTCACCTCCCAGGTGGAATGTCTTCATTAGTGCGGAGTGGACAGGTGAGAGAGACTCTCGAATTTCCCCCTCTCCCGGTCCGGGTTCCGGATCCGGGCCCTTTTCGCCCCACGAGAATCAGCGACGCGGGACCAGCACAAGCCCGGCCACGCGCCGCAGATGACATGTTTGCTCACACGTGAGTGTTCCCCGCCCCCTTCCCTCCCCCCCGCCGAGACGCACGTCCCTCAAGGGCTCGGCAGTCGCAGGTGTGTGTCCTAGATCAGGGGTCTCAAGCTCGCGCGCCACCAAGCGGCTCGGCCGCCCTCGGCTCCGCTCGCATCTGCCTCCCAGCCTAGCGGCGGACCCTCCTCAGGCTAGTTTGTGCCTCCTCCCGGCTCCGTCATCTGTCCGTCTGTTCCGGCCGAGACCGACGCCTCCCGCCGGGGCACGTGCCTTTAGCCGGACGCCAAGAAATCGGGGACAATTTCCGGCAGTGGAGAAGGGGGGGCCGTTCACAGGCCATGTGACACGGTGAGTAAGGTTCAAATGAATGATTTTTGAAAAAAAACTTTTTTATCGATTGATTTTTTTATTCAATTCAAACACTTGTAAGACAAATGAGAAGATCACAGATAACAAAACCATGAAAAGCAAAGTCATTCGTATATGTAAATTCACTCAGCCCAACTGAGGAAAAATATGGGAAAAACAAACTTTACAATTATGACAGTAGCAATGGCTGTCTCTCATTTTGGCAAAACATTTAACAGTACAGTTTCAAATATACAACGTAGGAACACATGAAAACACTTTACAATGCCAGCTCCTTGGCACCATAGAGTGGAAGACTTCATTGTGCATCCCCTGCCCTTACAGTAAATCATTAATTATACACAAATACCAAAAATATAGCCTTGTGACCTTAACCCATCACATAAAAATAAAAAATACAGGTAAAAATACTGCATTAGTGTAAAAAAAATATTAACAAAGAGTGAAAGCTGTTGAAGAAACAAAGGTATCACAATACCAGCAAGGATATGGCATATTTTCAATTTTTATCCATTAACTAAACCATTAACTAAACCGTACAAGCTTTCTTAAAAGTGATACTCTTACATCAGTCAGCAAAAAGTAATAATTACAAATGGCTTACTAAATTTCAGTCACTGCTTCTTGCGCTTCAGGAAACTCCTCCCCCTCCACCTGCCTTTCCCACCACGGGTAGCTTTGTTACCCATGTTGCTCCCATCTTCTGCAGGCTTCTGGACATTGTGTAGAGCTCCATATAAAAGCTCAGCATCCTGACTATTGAACGTAAGTTCGGCTAACTGTTCTTTGGAAAGGGTGAGGAGATGTGCAATGGACTGTCCTTTTCTAAGGATATGATGCACATTTTTGGTGTTGACTCCTGGAAGTTTCCCTATCAAGTCCTGACAAAAAAAAATGTACAGGCTGAGTGTTTAGCAGCTTCAACCAAATCATGACAGCGCTAAAAAGAAATGGAAACTATAAAATCGAGTTCTCACCTGAACAGCAATATTGAATTTGTCCGCAAACTCATCATCACCACTGGCGACTTCTGCTCCAATCATTGCTGCTTGAGCTGCATTTGGTTGCTCTCTGCCTTCCTAAAATTGTAAATGCAGAGAAAAAGTTTTGAGTGTGTAATGCTAATGCTGAAATAACATCACACCCACAAGTTACAATTCATAAACTTTACCTTCAGTTCCTCAAAGAGCTGGGCAGTGGCATATGGACTGGGGGACCAGACCAAACGTAACCGAGGGAAATGCATAGTGAGCAAAATTAACTTTGATGATATGTCATTTGCAGACACATCATTGCTTAAGTAATACCGACCCTGAAAGGAAAGGACCATAAAATTAACATTAGGAACCCAGTTCAGCACTTCTGCATAACAAAATTACATTCCCTTACCTGAAGAGCAAAAGGTTTTTTGTGGTCAAATTCAATGAGAAGCATAGGTTTGGAATAATGTCTTGTCATTGCAGTCGCTTGAGTATAAAGCCGGCCATTGTTTAGGGATCCTATCAGATCACTCACACTCTTTCGCTCGACACAAATTTCTGGAGTGAGGATGTAGTCACCAACCTAACAAAGTTTAGTTTCAGTTATACAGTCTAGAATTTTAAACACAAAAATTTAATTTGACACAGTACGACCCAAGGATGCTTACAGTTATAGTGACAGGCTCTATCTCTATTCCTCGGCGATGTATCAATGCCGGCAACTCACTTCTGAATTCTCTCATATCAACAATAATGGTTGGAGTACTCGAAGGCGCCTTGGGAATACCACCCCGGCGTGTATTCACATTTGGTAAACCAGCTGCAACAGCAGCAGACTGACCAACATCCCTGCGCAATTCAGCACAGTCTCCAGATTTGCCATCCTGATCAGCTGGTATCACCATCGTCTGTGAAATTATAAATTGAACTTAACCCCACACCTTCTGTATCACATATTGCACTAGTCTGAAAAAAATTCAAATGGGACATTACCGCTTTTTCCTTGATTAAATACTCAAAAGCTTCCTTTTCCTGTCTAAGTGTTGTGAGGTAGGCCTGTTCTTCTACCGAACCTCCATACATTACAAAGTAAACAGTTAGATTAACACCTGCTGCTGAGCTTTGGAAAACCTAGCGCACATACAAATAAAAACAGTCAGTAACACTTTCACATAAAAATTAGTGACAATAGTATGTGTTATTGCACTGACCTCCAGTTGCCTCACAGCTGAGAGGTCTGCATCATACATTACAACAGTGTGTGGCTTAATCTGTTGCAAGGTCTTAGTTAATGCCAATGGATCTCCATCCTTCTTAAATGACTGAATGGTAATAATTGGTTGTAAATGTTCTGACTGACTTGCTGGCAGACTTTCAAACTACAACATTTAAAAAATAAAAAAATTAGAATAAAATAAAAACAGGCAATTCATTTATAAATCCTGGAAAAAAGCAATAACGGTTGCTTCTTAACACACTTACATTTTCCTGCTCCTCAAAACATGTCAAGTTGAAAGAATCACTTAAGTTACTACCAGGTTTAGATGGTTCCTGCTGGGTCATAGTGAGACAGTAACTGTCACGGATTTCTTCATCATCAGCCTGTCCTTGTGCAAATCCAAAAGGATCATTATCAACCCCGTCAAATTCATCTTCAACATGTTCACTATCAGGGTCATCAGGGTCAAAACTTTTCCTCTTCTTGTCTGCTACAGGGTCCTTCCCTAATCCAAACTGAGCAATAACTGCAGGTGTTGGATTACGTATAGCTCTTCTAAATAAAGACTGAAGCATCAATTTTGAGCCTTTTGTGAGGAACTGAAACAGATTTAACACATTACTTTTTGATGCCTTCCTATGTTACAAGCATCATATGAGCAGCTGTTCTATACCTCCTTCAACTGGTTTCCTGTGCGAATGTCTTCTACTAAAACAAGAACATGGTTTTCACCTTGTGGGGCAACACTTGGGTCAATATCCTTCAGTTTGGCCTGAACCTCTCCAAGAATTTCAGCTAGAGCCATCCACTTTGGTGAGTGTTCAGGTTCTACTTCTGAATCACTAGATGGTTTAGTACCACAAACACGCTGACGAGCCAGTAGAAATAGGTCCTCTGCAGCATCAAGGAGCAACCATCCTGAATTTCTCCGAAAATATTCAGTGGTACGAAGTGATGTGACAAGAGAGTTGAATGTGACACAGTCATACTGCGTCAAACATCTAAAAACAAAGCAATGAATTATGGTTGTGATTTCTCTCAGATATACTGCATAGCTCAATAAATAAGCATAGTTACCTTAGAACTGATCTCAAAGTTTTAATATCTGCCACAAGCTGACGAGTTTTGGCGCTCAATTGATTCCACACAGGATCTAGTTGGTATTGGAGAAGCTTGTGGAATGATTTAGAGATAGCATTTTCAACAGTAAGGTCATCTGTATCCAGCTGAAAATTAATAATTGCATAAGGTATAATGGCCCCAAATTATATTTCTTTCAAACAAGCAGCACCAACTCACAGTTGGATTGACTCTCTTAATTTCCTTCACACAGAAAGTCATCAGGTCTAGCACACAATTTTGAAGACGTAGCATTGAATTTGTCATGTTCACATGGAGCTCCACAACTGAAACCTGCAACAAAAAGAGAAAAATTAATGCACATATTTTTGTGAAAGCGATTTTGACTTTAGTCAAACTAGAAAATATGTACAAGTCCACACAAGGCTCACCTTTCTCAAACTTGTAGAAACAACAGCATGGAATCGTGGCCATAAATAGAGATTTTTTACAAAGAGGGTTTTCATAATGCGCTCTATCTGGGCAAAGCCGACAGTAAATGATTGAGCTGAGCTTGAAAATGCCTTCACAAAGCCTTTCTGTAAAAATATTTCATTTAATTGGAGCAAACATGCAGGATGAGTCTATGATGTAAAATTATAAAACATATAGAATACAGTTTTCATAAAAATGAACTAACTTTATTCTTTTGCCTGTACAGGCGAACAGCAAATGCTTCTTGACATGACTCCAATATTGCATGTGCACGACAAACAATGATGCCTGTGATATTCTCAATCGGCACCCGATTTTTAAGAAGGTCCACAACAAGAATTCTGGCAGACATGAAAAGAACCCCTCCTTGTAGATAAATATTCTCCCTAAAAATTGGAAACAAAAGACACTTTAGGACTTGAATTCAATATAACATGGTGGGGAGAAATGAGGTACATTAAAATAATATATACCTTTCATTTGCATTGGACTCATTGTTAATAACTTTAGGTAAGGGACTAATGCTTTGAGCCTCGAGCTGTGTGATGAAATACTCCTCTTCTAGTGTTTGAGTACCAAGAACCAGAACCAAATTGCCTGGGTCACACCAAACTTTGAGCAGACTCAAGAGAACAGAATGAACTCCTAACCCTCTGTAGATAACAGAGAAGTGCATGAATTGAGGAAGAAGATTCATATTTCTAAATGGTTCAAAAATTTAATTTCTACTAACCGAGCTGCCACAACCAGACCATCTTCGTGCAATACATCTAAAAATATTTGGTTCTCGTAGGGCAGCATGGTGCTATACGAGAGCTTCCAGCAAAATGCTTATGACGGGCCAGATCAAGGCCCAAACTGGAGAAATTTCCCCCTCTTCACGCTGGAAAATAAAAACATGATCAAACACATGAATAAGTCTACCACTGAGATTTCAATAAGAAAAGTCCAGATATATACCTCTTGGTCATTAAGATCTACACCATCTTCCTCATTTGAGTGTCTTGGAGTAGGATATGAGTCAGATCGTTTAGCAACTTCCTCTATGTCTTCAAAACTAAGACGGTCTTTGGAAAAGAAATCATCATCTATGTCGTCCTCATCACTGTAAGTTGCCTCCAATAGGTATGTGCTTACATCATGGGAAGGATGACCATACACACCAATACCAATAGGTCTCTTAAAACTAGAAGTGGATAGAGAGGCATGAATAACTACAGGTGGATAAATAATGTTAGGAAAATAACGCTCACATATACTTACGACGATGGTATGCGGATAGTATCTACACCACAAGTAACAGATTGTAAGCAGTATGAATCTGGTTCGTATGTTGGTTTTGATACGTGCTGTGATATGTACAAATCTGCATCACCAGAACTGAGAACCAAAGGAAATACTGAGCAAAGAGGCACTACATACATGCCGAAGCCATACATCTGAATAAACTTACCGAGAATGCAAGTTGAGAGTAATGGGGCCCTCAAACATTAAGATATAATAAGTAAATTGTCCTCGACTGACATCACCAGTTACTGTATGAAGCACTTCACCACCATGAGCTACAGAACTCCATAACTAAAAAGCAAAGTTTAAGAGGGAAATATTTTAGTGTCACAACTGTCAATGCGGTAAATAAGTCCACAGTCAGAAGATTTGTAGCATCTAATTAAAACTCACAAGAATGAGGAGTGACACAGCCAACTTCATTCTTCATGACAGTTCATGAGAATCTCACAACAGTATCAGGGAACCAATGCTTTTAAAGATCGGTCGACTAACGACACCCACCACAATACTGTGAACTGAAAAACATAATTATCAGTAAATGGAAAAGTTCTTGACTGACAATCGGTTGTCCGCATAAATAAACATAATAAAACACAATGGCATTTATTGTGACACAGTACATTACAGGAAACAGAACATTGTACATCATAAACATGTCACGTTACGAAGCTAATTTTATCAGCCGCAATTCGAAGCAATATATTGAATTACATCGCTCAAAACCTAACCTGCAATTCCCCCAAGTGAAGAACTGAACCATGAATTGAATTTGCTGTAAATCAAAATTCATATTCATATTGGACACGCTTCGCACCTGAGGCTGAGGCTGAGGCTAGCTTTGAGTGGGCGGTTTAAAAAGGGTTTAAAGTCAAACTAATTTTTTTTTATCTCCCCCTCCTTAAAACCCCGATATTTTCCCGATGTTTCGTGCGTTTTGTGTCATAATCCCGTTCTCTGCCCGGGCGCCGTTCGTTAAGCTGTTGAACAACTGCTGTCATAGAGACAAGACGAGTTTATACTCCGTGATGTTCTTGCTTCATGCCTCAGTCATTCATCATTCTTCTTTGCAAGGATTAATACTTTGTGCATTTTGATTTGTTGCATCTCTGGTTTGATAACGCACGTCAGCTTGCTTCACATCAGTGTGGAGTCCTCTAGGCATGTGCTCGACTAGAGTAGCATATAACTCAATGCCCCCTTTTCTTTCTTGTGATGCAAGAGATGTCGAGCCGGTGCAAGAGCTGCATGAAATGTACAAGTTCAAAACTTGAACTCTGGTGCCAGCGATCAGGTGAGGTTGGTAAAGAAAGGGTAACAAACGCAAAGAAAATGTTTAATAACGTGACACTGGAGAGAGGTGGAAGCACCAGCGAGTGCTATTAATACAATTTTATCAATGCCTCCATTTTATTACGTTCTCAGTCTCACATCTTATCCTAAGGTTCACAAGTCATTAAAAGGTTCAGCCATCAATCTCATCCTCTCCCTCCCCCACCCCCACCCGGAGGTTCAAAGAGTCACATTCCCACCTCATCAAAAGCTAAAATCAAACACATCATCATGGTCAAAGTTCCACAATCTCATCTCCTGCTCAAAAGCTAAAATCTCACACATCATGGTCCAAGTTACTTCTCATCTCCTGCTCAAAAGCTAAAATCTCACACATCATGGTCCAAGTTAAGAACAATCTGATCTCCTGTTAAAAAGCTAAAATCACACCAATGTGGTTAAAATTTAAAAAAACATCCTCTCCAAAAGCTAAAATCTCACATCATGGTTGAAGTTTACAACAATATCTCCTGCTGAAGAGCTAAAATCTCACACCATTGTGATCCAAGTCACAAACAATATCATCCCCTGTTCAAAAGCTAAAATCTCACCATTGCGGTCCACATTTAAAACAATCTCATCTCCTCTTCCAAAGTTACAATCTCATACACCAACATGGTCGAAGTTTAAAACAATCTCTCATCGTGGTCAAAATTAAAAACAATCTCGCTTCAGCGTCCAAAGTTAAAACAATCTCACATTAGCGTCCAAAAGTAAAACAACCTAATATCAGCGTCCAAAGATAAAACTCAATCTCCCCCAATTTCCCCTACCCAACAGAGTTGGGAACAAGGCAAGCTGCTTGACAAGGAACATCTACGAGACACAGTTTGGCGACAGAGTAAGGGGGAGAAGGGGGGGTGGGCAGAGACCCGTGTGGGGGGGAAGAGTCGGGGGAGGAGGGTGGAGGCCATCCCGGGGTCTGGAACCGGTCCGGCCGGCAGGCAGGGAGTCGGTAGGCGGCACGATGGCACACTTTTGTGCGCCACCGCTGAAAGGGCGACAACAGCACGGAGGCCGTTGGGGGGGGAGGGAAGGGAGGTGAGCGGGCGGGGGAGGGAGGGAGGTGAGAGGAGGGCGGAACATGGGAAGAGACCGCGGCAGAAGCAAAGAGAGATAGAGAGGCAAAATAAATAAAAAAAAATCCAGAGAGCAAAAACAAAGAAAAAAAAATTAGAGGGAGGCAAAAAAAAGTTTAAAAAAAAAGCAACAGAAAGAGAGAGTGTGTGGTCGAGTGTGCGAGTGAGTGCGAGTGAGTGCGGGTGCGCGAGTGAGTGCGGGTGCGCGAGTGAGTGCGGGTGCGCGAGCGAGTGCGGGTGCGCGAGTGAGTGCGGGTGCGCGAGCGAGTGCGGGTGCGCGAGTGAGTGCGAGAGAGTGCGCGAGTGAGTGCGAGTGCGCGAGTGAGTGCGAGTGCGCGAGTGAGTGCGAGTGCGCGAGTAAGTGCGGGTGAGTGCGAGCGTGCGTGTGAGGGGGCGCGCCTACACTGGGGGTGGAACCCCCGCCTACCCGGCCGAGAGCACAGCTCCTCGAGCCGCCCGGACAGCACCGCACCCGGTGTTCAACGAGTTCAACACGCACCGACCGATGCCAATTAAAGTTCTCATCATTTCGCCGGCAGGCCCAAAAACATCCGGGCATTTTCCAAAAGGTTCATTCTGAATTCAAAAAAACGTAGCTTGCGAATACGCAGACATTGAAAGCAATCTAAGCTGCGGTAAATTAAAGAATTGTCAGAAAGTGCGAGTTTCCCTATCAATTTTTTCGAACGTGTTGCAGACGGTGCGATGGGGGTGATGCAACAGAACTGCACCACCCCACCGCCCACATGCGGGACAAACAGTATCACGAGCCCAGGCCACGGTCAAATTTTAACGTCGACTTAGGGACCGCCCTATCAGAAGGACGGCCGACACAGGGTGGGAGGGGAGAGGGGAGGGGACCAACCCTAAGCGCTCATTCCGGCCGACATCCCACTATGCGGCCAGAAGCAGAAGCTCAGACAAGATCACTCATTTGCCACCCGAGCGGGGCAGAAATTTTGGGGTCGCAGATCAAAGAGATAAAATATTCTGACGCTTAAAATTTTAGGAAACCTTGGATTTCTGAATAAAGCTTCTACCCAAAAAAAAAAAAAAAAAACGAAGATTTAGAATTTGGTACAAAGGTGCTGCTGCAAGAATTTTTACTTGCCAAAAAATTGAACTCAACATGCACAAATGGAAAAAATTGGAGACTACACTCACCGCCACAAATTTGGCAAAATAAATCAAAGTTACAGGGAAGATTGTTTGAAATCATTTTTTAAATGTTTAGGTGCTCTTCAAATTCTGGCTTTTGGCATATTCAATCTGGATTCTACACTTTGAAACTGAAATTGTTCCCCTCTAAAATCAGATCTACTGCTTTTAAACTTCAAGATATGATATGATGTAACTAGACCAGACTGCAATTGATGACAAATGCTAATGACACCTACAACACCAGGCACAACACTAGCTACAACAACAACTACAGCACCAACTACAATACCACCAGGCGACACATAGATGGAATGAACAATGTGCAAATTGAAGTTGAAAAGCAGAAGGTATGATTCAAGAGGAAAACAAATCTGGATTCTATACTTTGAAACTGGAATTAATGCGCCAAAAGCCAGAATTTGAAGAGCACCTAAACATTTAAAAAATGATTTCAAACAATCTTCCCTGTAACTTTGATTTATTTTGCCAAATTTGTGGCGGTGAGTGTAGTCTCCAATTTTTTCCATTTGTGCATGTTGAGTTTAATTTTTTGGCACCGAAACATTAAAATATTGATTCTAAATGTGCAACAAAATTTCAACCATGTGAACTTTGTCAAGCTTTCAAAAGACTGCAAGAGACAAACCATAGGCATCTCAAGCGCATACCAAAACTGGGGATTACCAAAACTTTCTTTCTGAAGGGGCATCGGTAGAATTGTAATGAAAAGCAAATAGAATGATCTTGTCTGCTCAAACTGCATCCTAGCAGTGGGATTAGGCCAAAAATGCGCGCACTATAGGAAATTAATTTTTTTTTGAACGGAAAGGTGTACTATTACACCAATTCAGTAGCTGGCACTTGATCTGACCATCAATATAAAAATGACCAGTGTGCGACTGAATTACCTATAATTGACATGCGACTGAAGATTACAATCTTTCGAAACGGTGAAAAGGTATGTTCAGCCGTCTACTGAAGACCCAAAAATGAAGTTTTCAGGCGAGCTGCCGAGAACCGGCCCAGACACATGTGTGGACGGCCCCGGTCAGGCCTAAGCAGGGAGATGTGGTGGGGGAGAGGGATATTAACTAGCTGCGGCACGGCCGCCAGAACTTTGCTCACACGGATACGGAGTTTGCAAATCGGCAAATTCAAAGTTCCCGCCCGCAGGCTCCCCGCGGGCTTCGCATCCGTGGCAATGGGAGCCTCCTTTTCGACGAGACAAACGTCGGACACGACGGACCGAAAGCGGCAAGTCTGACTAAAAACTGAGAAACCTTTTGGAAAATTGTCCCCGAGATGCCCAGGGTTCCGGCGATCAGAGGCACAGAGTCGGGCGAGAGAACTCTGTCGACCACCGGGCGCGGTGCGGAGCGATGCCTAGAAGCTAACGGCGAACGCAGTGTCCAGCGGGGACCTCCAAGCGAGTCCCCGCGCCTACCTGGAGGTTCAGTCCCTCCTGGGCCGCGGGGCCCGGCCCCCGAGGGCCCTAAAGAGAAGCGTGCGAGCGCGGTGGGCGAGCGGTGTGCGAGTGGTGTGCAAGTGGTGAGCGCGCAGAGCGCTGGTGGAGCAGACGGCAGAATGCCAGAGCGCAGACTAGAGACGCCGGCGACTCCCCCATGCCCCTAGGTAATCTGGAACCACCACCGGACCCAAGGATAAGAGGAACCCAACGACCTCCGGACAGTTGCCGCCCCCCCGCCTACGTCGTCCCCACGTGCCAAGCCCCTCCGGCCAGGCCCCGCGGTGCCCCCCACCCCCCTCCCCCCACTCTTCCCCCCCACACGCCTCCCTGCCCACCCCCCCTTCTCCCCCTTACTCTCTCCCCGTCTCGCCTTGTCAAGCCCATGCCTTGTTCCCACCTCATTTCCACCTACACTGGCCCCTCTTTGAACCTCCTTTGGCCCCTCTTTGAACCTCCTTTTGGCCCCTCTTTGAAACTTCCTTGGCCCCTCTTTGAAACTTCCTTGGCCCCTCTTTGAAACTTCCTTGGCCCCTCTTTGAAACTCCACTCGCCTCATTTAAATCCTCCACTCGCCTCATTTACAACCTCAACTCCTCGCAAGACCAAAGGCCACAAGGACCCATCACATGCCTTACATGCCAAACTCTTAACATTCTTCAACATGAAGACTCCTGATGTCTGGGCGCGCAAGCTGTTTGATTCGGCGTCTGCTGGCACAGCTGCATCCACTTCTGACGTGAGCAGCACACTTGGCGTGCATGACGCACAAGTTGGTAGAGCTTTCAGACTCGTGTGGCAGCAACATGACAACCGCAGCTTGCAGATACTCCTGAAATCACACGCCTAAGCTCAGTGAAACAGCTCAATCAAAAGTCCGACACGCCAGTAGAAATTTAATACTTACTCTCTTTGGCATGAGAGCACGGTCCAGTGTTTGCTCCGAAAACCATGGTCAGTTTAAAGCCGACAAGCAACTGCCTGGAGATGTACGCACATCCATTGAATGCGATGGCGGAAGCAGTGCAAGCATCGCTCATTAAAACGAATGCAAGTGCAAAGCTTAACGGAGCTGCTCCTCTTAGGAACTCTTTAGAATTGGGCTGAACTGGAACACTAAATTGAAAAATCTACATCAGCAACAGAAAACCACTTACATCATGAAGTCAAAAATACCACAGGACGGCAACTTACGTTCTAGAGTTCGGAAGCTTTCCCAAAGACGTATCCAATCAGTAGCTGAATGAGCTACTCGCTGGGCCACACATGGTGACAGACCAGCAGCCGACTCGTTAAACTGTTGGGTCATGAAGCTCGAAGGCTTCCGAGTCACAGCAGCAGGCAGATGTCCTGCGCCGTACTTGAAGAAACCGAACCGGATCCTGACTGCATGTTGACTGGCAGAACAGCTGCGGTTCGGGGTGCCATTAGCGACCACCGGAGTGGCTCCTCTAGAGAATCCCCAACATGCATTTGGCATGTGTTCCATCTGAAACAATTTAACAGTGGGTTAAAATACGAAAACAAAAAGGGCACACGCGGCGTAATGCTGCTTACGTAAAGCAAGATAAATGACTAAATGATCGGCCCATGAGTTCCCAGCCCCGCGCCGCACGTGGTCCCGTCAAATGGGAAGGCCCGCCCCCGCCCCCACCCCACCCACCCACCCGGCCGGCCGGCCGGCCGGCCAGCCAGCCAGCCAGCCAGCAGCGTTAGCCGCCCTCGTAGCTCCGTCCCTGTCGCACACGTGGGGCGCTCCACAAGACAGAGAGAGAGATGTCCGAGGAGACAGCGCTCGGAATCGCCCCGCACGCCGGGTCCGGGTAAACCCCCGGACCTCCACGCCACGGCCTCACCAGCATCCGTGCCGGACGACAACATCATGCGAGACAGCGAGGCACGAGTACGCAAAAGACTCACCATGGTTGTGATGGCGAGCAGCCGTCGAGTTGCTGGTTCGGGTGGACGAGACTTTGTCGCACCGAAGGGCGAAAAGGCAACTCGAAGTACTGAACACGCGGCCACGGCGGGCCGGAGGGGGGTGAGGAGGGAGAGGCTGTTGACTGGCTCTCCGTCGCTGCCGCTGGCACCGGGCGGAATGAGCGGGGAGCGGCGGCCGGGTGCGGCCGGGCCGGACGGGACGGGGTGGGGGTGGGGGGTGGGGGAGACGCCGACTGTCAGCTGTCCTTTGTTTTCGTCCGCTTAGCAGAAAGCTCGTAGCATCAATTGGGCCGAGGGCCGGGGCACAGAAATTTAAACTAAATAATACATAAGGAGCAGAGTTGCGGCTGTGCTAAGAGTGGGGTATTTTAACGCTCGCACTACTCTAGACTTTCCTCCGTATGTTGCCACCAACAAAAGGTCTTTTGTTCAACTCCCCAGAGCAGAAAAAGTTGCAGAACTTAAGGAGGGCGATATCGCCCATTTTGAATTACCCCTCCCGCCAGCCTACTTTGTCTCTCCGGGGGGCGTGATCGGGTGGGCGGTGAACAGCAGACGACGAGACGACTATGTGTGTGAGAAAGTATTGTGCTTTCGCGATCTAGCATGATCTGTTCAAATCCAAGAATTTAAAAATGTTGTTGAGTTCTTGCTGTACACCTTTAGGATTCATTAGGGTACATAGTTAGTGGTTGAAGTGCCGTTGTTGTCATTACCAAATCTAAACACATGTGGATTTAAGTGACTCAGAGACTGAATGTTTCCTAGTTTCTTTTTATTGGGTGCACAGGTCTGTGGCACATTTTTTTCTCTGACCTGTTATCGGTCTTGTCTGCGTTTTTATCAGTAGTGATCGTTGGAGAAATCCAAGGGAAAAGCAGCCGTAACTTGGAATATGGCGTCACATGTGTTCATGAAACTGTGTAGATTAACCAGACCATCCCAACTGCCAACATTAAGGTAATATCATTGTTTCTCTACACTGTCCTCTAGCCAACATATTTCTAGGTGATCCAAAAATATTTTTTTAATGTTTCAGTGGGAGGTATGCACTGGTGCCAGCAAGAAAACATGGATATTTACGAAGTCAAGAATCGGGGGAGTCTGGGGAACCTGTCCAGACCATAGCCGAAAGTATGTCTCTATACTAGTGTCTTCATGATAAAAAGTTGTTGTTTGTTTCAAAAACAAAATTTATGTTTTAGTTGTCCTGTGCACATTTTATAACCAAGACTCTGTACTGTTGTTGCAGTGAGAGAAAAACTTCATAAAATTATGGGAATACAAAAGGGCTACACCCCACTGAAAGTTGATCGCACTCACCTTCTGGAGATGCTTCCTGGAAGCCAGAAGGAGTTGCCTGTGAGGAAAATGAATGTTAGTATCGGAGATCGTTTTGTTCTTAGTATGCATCATCCCAGGTCAAATCATGACGAAATATATTTTTATATTTTTCCCAGGACAGTTTTGATCGTGCATTGATTCCCCTAAGCAGCGACTTAGAAATGAGGGAAAAATATTCCACACTCCATGGCTATGTAAGACTGGGACGCCTCATGGAGGACATGGATATATTTGCTGGTTGGTGCAATATTTGTGTGGGCTAGTGTGGATATTTGGTTTTATATTCTGTTCACATCAGCTGCATATTCATTTCAGTGTGGCTGGCATTTAAACATATTGAGAACCCCAAGCAGAAACCTGATCTTCCCACACCTTACAACATTGTGACTGTCTTGGTGGACCAAATAGACTTTACATCTGTGATCCCATCGGTATGCTATGCAGACTAAAAGATTGTTATGCATTGAAATTTTCAATGAATGCCTTGACTACCTGTGCACTTTATGGTTTTAGCCTGATGCAGATATTCGTTTATCCGGTCATGTCTCATGGGTCAGTAAATCTACTATGGAAACAGTGGTTTGGCTGGAGCAGTTTCAACATGGCGCGTGGAGGAAAATAACTAGAGCCATTTTTTTGATGGCTGCTAGAAACTCAACTAACACACATTCAGCCCCAATCAACAGCTTGACAGCTTCCACAGAAGAAGAAGCAAAGATTTTAGATGGAGGGCTTGGTAATTCCATGCATGTTATGTTGAAAAAGATGTGTTTGTGATGTACTCTTTGTCTCATCATTTTTGTTTCTTTCAGCTCGCAAACTCAGAAGATCTGAGGTTCAGAAGCAAAACTTGCTTCGCGTGACCCCGGATGTCAATGAACAGCACATTATTCATCAGCTGTTTTTAGATACGGTGGAACCTCAAGATCTCACCTATGAACAACGTATTCTTCCACCTAATGGGCGCTGGATGTCAGATACACTTGTCACTAACATTATTAATTCTCACCCTGAGGTAGGATTTCTCTCTCCATGTAAACATCTTATGTTTGAAATTAAATGTATGGAAGAAGAAAAAGGGCTAATCAATTGTACTTTCAGGACAGAAATATGCATAACACAGTGTTTGGTGGATTCCTTATGAGACAGGCTGTTGAGCTGTCTTCGACATGTTGTTTTGCACACAGGTATAATCTGTTTTCTTTTAATAAGAATATTGAATCTGAAAACATTCCGTTGTCCTCCCTCTAATAGATATCATTGTGAATTCCAGCTATTTCAAACCACGCCTTGTTTGCATGAGTGACATTGTCTTTCATCGCCCTGTTGAAGTTGGAGCATTATTAAAGATGCATGCAAGAGTAGGTATTCAACTAGTTTTGTTACCTTCCCCCATATGTGTACGTAGTGGTAGCTCCTAATATATTTTATTTTTTGAAGGTTGTTTATGCAGAAATGGATCATGCTCAAGTTATGACCTATGCAGAGGTGACTGATCCGTATGGGGGAACAAAGAAGACAACAAATGTTTTTCACTTCACATACCAAGTACCTCAGATTGTAAGGAAAGTCTACCCTGCTACTTATCATGGTAAGGTGTTTTTAAAACCATTTTTACTTACACTAGATTTATCTTCTGTAAAGCAATGAACATTTTTGTAAATATTATTTGCAGAGGCAATGGCGTATTTGGATGGACGCCGCCATTTCCAGCATGCAATGGGGCTCACGGGTAACAACACCACAAGAGGGCTACCATAGTTGGTTGTCAATAACTTCACTTCACAATATATTTTTGCCTGTTCTGTGCCATCATGTTCTGATAAGAGATGATGTGTAGATGAGGATTTGCAATTACTGTCTGAACATCTAGATCAAATTTATACATTAATTTGCTTTTAGTAATTGAGAACAGAATTGATGTCATTAACTTTCCATTAATTGAAATGCTAATTTTAAAATGGCTTAGAGTACAAATCGCAAAGTGCATGAGAATGCAATTTCTGCTTCAAAGGCTTCTTTTATTATGTCAAAATTTATTTTATGTGTATGTTATCTTGTTGTTTTATTTTTTTTTTGTTACATATTCTATTTTGGTCAACTGTTGTCATTAGTATTTATTCCATCCCTTAGCTGTCAGTGATCTGTCTTTTGCAATCGGCTTTAAGTATTAAATTATGTGTTTAGTTCATAATTGTATTAGAGGCATTGCAAAGAGTGATAATTAGAAATGCATGTGAAGTATTTGTCACAGGTTCCTTGTTACATCAAGTACCTGTACTGTATTGCTCATTTTCATAAAGTTGACTGTATATTATTTTCTTATCTTAATAACAAAACAATTGCTGTAAAGCAGATGACTGGAGAACATTTCTCCCAATGTCTCTAATTCCAGTTTTTTATCGGTTTGTTATCGGTGTGCGGGCTAACTGGTACTTAATTAGTGTGCATACCGAGTATGCATTGCTTATGTGTAACTGATTTTTACTTGTGTATTATTCAGAAACAGTATGCCAATATTGGCCTAACAAAGACGAATCCCCATTCATATACATTCTCAGTTGGTGCAAGGTGTCGAATTAAATTTCAGTTTTTCCAAAATTTGTGTTTCTGTTTTTCCTCCATCCTATCTTCAGCGGCCAGTCACACTTCGCTATTTCCATCTTGATGGACAAAGATGGTGTACCTCTCATGACGTGAGCTCTGCGATTTGGGTTCGGCTGAGGGGGAGGGGTGGCATCTCCCACTCCCGAGCGCCCTTCCTCCCCTGCCCATGCCCATGCCAAGTTCATAATTAACTTGGCCCCGTAATTTTGTTTGATCTGCGAATGGGAAGTGGGACGGGAGGAGCGCAGAGCAAGGCCGGGCAGAGCCTCTGCAAACACCGGGGCCGGGAGGCCGTGGCGCCGGTACGCGAGGATGTCGGATGGGTTGCCTACGCGCCGGCCCGCGGGGGTCTGCGGTCACAGAATACTCGCTGTTGCCACCCCGAGGAACACTCGTACGATCGGGCCGCTGAACCCGCTCCCGTTCACAGCCGGCGGCTGTTCATAGCGGTGCACACCCTTTCTTCCCTTCACACCCTTTCTGCACCTTCACAATCTTGTGCGTGTCGGAGATGATATTTTCCCAGCGACACAGCGGGTCAGAGGTCGGGGGGTGAAGTCCTACTGAAAAGCGCCGCTGTGCTCAGAGGACCGGGGTGGGGGTGGGGAGGGGGTGGTTATCGGTACGGCCGATTCCTCCACTCCTCCCCTCCCGCTTTTCGCACTCCCTCCCCGTTTTCGCTGCTCGCTATTCCCCCCCCCCCCCTCCCCCTCCTCCCCCCGCACCAGTGCGGGGAGTCCCGGGGGTCCATCTGCATAGATAATGACGCGGGGCCTGGGGCCCGCATTCATATAACACAGCGGACCCCCCCGGGGGCCCTGCGGGGGCCCGCGGGGCGCAGCGGCGGCGGCGGCGGCTCTGTGCTGCGTGGCCCCCCGACGTCCGCTGCGGCTACCGCCCCCACCTTTGTCAAGGTGGGCCCGGCCCGGCCTGGCCCGCCCCCGGGCGCTGCCTGCTGCCTGCACAGCCCCGCGCTGCCGGCACAGCCAGCCAGTCAGCCAGCCAGCAGCGTTCAAAAGTCCTCGTTACTCGTTAGGCCTCGTTGGAAAATTCGAAGCAACGCCGGCGGCGCGGCGGAGCTGCGCAGCCAGAGGGGCCCGGCACCGGCAGTGCGGCAGCCACTCCCCGCGGAGTTGGCCGGGCGAAAGCTGAGCAGGCGCAGGCGTCGCGTCTCATGGTGTTCCGGCCAGCCGTGTGTGGCTGTGTGTGCGTGCGTGCGTGTCCGCGCGCGCGCGCTCGGCGGGGGCGGGGGGTCTCCACAAAACGCATCGGGTCACGTTTCTAATGGAGCGGCGCTGCCAATTTATTAAGCAGATTGGAGGGGGGCGGGGGGCGCCGCCCGCCGCAGCCGCGCACGCGATATGGCCGCCCTTTTATACGTGGGCCGGTATGCGGCCAAAACTTTTCGCGAAAACCCGGAAAAGGAACGGGAAGTGGGAACGCGAGCAAGCAGCTGCGTACGTGAGCTGGTGTGAAATAGGGGCAAGGATGGTGCACCATGAATGAGACAGAGAGGGGAAACATCAATTTTCGTCCTTCTTTATTTTAACACAAAATATTGACTTTAGTTATAATTCAATTACAACGATTGTTAAATATGGCAAAAGAAAACGTATGTGACGATGTGTTGCACAGTTTACTTAAATTACGGAATAAATAGACACAATACCAAGCAACGTTTGGGATGATTGTCAAAGGACTAACAGTAACAGAGCTGTATGTAAATTAGGACTAACGTCGTGGCATTACCACGTCTCGCATATCAGACACTTGAAGAAAAGGCGAATTATCTACAGAATACATTATTATGGCACAACCACCTGCCTGGCGAGACCGGCAGGTTGATTCGCTAAGTAGCTAAGGAGAGCAAATACAAAATGACGGAGTATCAGTGGTTTTTCGGAGTTAGACATCTATTTTGTAGCACATACAATAAATTAGGTTGAAGAGAAGTCGTACGTGGCGCCCAGGCTGTACAACGTGTTACAAACGGGAGGGGGTTAAGAAACTCTTGTGGCTATCTTACACAAGTAAGGACACTACGGTTTGGTACTAAAACGAATTAAAACGTAACTACTACTTATATCACAGAATATACAATTAGGTAGGGTAGTGCTGCCCCCCCGGGCGGAGAAGAGGGCGCGACTGTCCCCCCGGCCCCGCGGGCCCTGCGCTGCGACGGCCTCGGAGCCGGCGGCCTTGTGCGGCCAGAGGATTAGGTAATCTTAAGGGATCACAGAAAAACCTACACGAGTACCTGACACTCGGCAAAAACCATCCTCGCCTCCACGCGATCCGCACCCGGTTCACAACACGCACCGAAAGACAAAAAAAAAAAAAGAGGAAAGGAAATAAACTGGGGAGGGGTATCGAAGCTCGTAAAGAAAATTTCCCAAGTTCGATTTTTGCCGAATTCTGTACTACAGTGCCAGGTGACGTCACGACGGCAAATCAAAAACAAAAACGTAAAATTAAAACGCACCAAAAAAAACAAAAAAACGGAATGCAGTGTGGGCCCCGCGGGGCTAGAACTCGGCTCCCGGCCTCCCCGTGCCCCTGCCGCCGACCCCGTGCCCCAGGACCACGGCCTCCGACGCGGCCCCTGCGTCCGACATGGCCATCCCGGCCCCAGCGCGCGCCAGCAGCCGCTGCCAGTAGGGCGCGGCCTGTCCCTGCCCCCCGTTGAGGACGCCGTTGGAGCCGTTCCGGCCGTCCGCCGCGCCGCCGTACTGCGCCGTGCGGGGCGCGGGGGCGGCCGGCGGCCGGAAGAAGTCCTCGGCCTCGGCAGACAGCGTCGTCGTCGTCGTGGACGTCGGCGGCGGCGGCGGCTGCTGGGGCTGCCGGCATCACGAGGGCCCCAGCGGCAGCGCCCGCCGCACGAACAGGTACTCGGAGAACTGCTGGCCCTCGACGCCGCCCCCGTTGGAGGCCACCACGCTGAAGCCGGCGTTGAGCAGGCGCTGGATGGCCTGCACCGAGTTGAGCTTGCAGTAGCCGTTGAGCGGGAAGCGGATCACGTGCCGGGTGTCGTGCTGGTTCCACGACGCGCCGGACCGGGTGTCCAGCACGGCCTGGTTCGTCTCCGGGAACACCTGGAACGTCGGCACGGGGTGAGTACAGGGGTGCGGGGGCGAGTCCGGGGGGGCGGGTGAGCACCCCGTCGACCGGCGACACTCACCTCGTCGAGCAGCGCTCGGTCCCCGGACAGCATGAGCCGCTCGCCCAGGTCGGGGCTGACGTGCAGGGCCACGCACTCGTACGCCTCCTGGCCGTTGGCGCCGTGGCCGTGGCCGGCGGGGTGGGCGCCGTGCGGCGCGGGCAGCGCGTTCCGCTCCCGGTTGACGCCGTCGGCGCCGGCCGCGCCCACGCGGCTGCAAGGCGCCCGGTGCAGCCGGTCCCTCTGCATCTGCTCCAGCTGCCGCACCATCGCTGCAACACAACAGGGGCGCGCGACGGCGACGTCAACATGCTGCTCGTGCGCTGAACCGATTTGCATGAGAGGGCCGAGCGGCTGGCGTGCCCCGTCTACGTACGCTCCGCGGCCAGGTCTGCGCTGCCCGCGGCCGCGGCCTCGCGGGACCCAATACGGGCCGGGGGGACAGGATATTGCCAAAGTATAAATGCGAGGCATAATATGACAGTTACTGTTTGTTCCCTTTCGCCTGCCGCTGCCGGCCGCTGGCGAGCCCCGGGGCCCAGACAGCGGGGCGGGGGGTAGCGACGGCGGGGGTGGACTGGGGTGGTAGGGGGTATGGGGAGGGCGCCCACCCCGACCCCGGACGGTTGTGTTTCCGATACCGATTGCTTTGCCGCATATCAAACCCGTTAGCCCGCGGTGTCCAGCAAGGACACCGACTCGGACCACTCTCACTACGCCGCGAGCCTGCCTGCCTCGCCTGTCCCGCCGTCGGCCGCTGCTGGCTGCCAGCTCGGGCGCGCCGCTGCCGCGGTCTGTGCGCCCTGGGGGTACGCGAGTGCGAGGCGGGCACTGCCTCGGGCGCTGTGACATTATCGCCGCCTCTGCCCCACCCCCACTCTGTCTGTCTGTCTGTCTCTCTCTCTCTCTCTCTCTCTCTCTCTCTTTGTCCTCCCTCTCATCCCCAACCCCGCGACAACACCGATGGAAAACAATAATAACTGCGTTGCTTTGGCCGCGCGCGGCGCTGGAAGAAAACAACCGCCCCTGTCGCGCCCGTGTTGGTACTCGAACCCGGGACCCGCGGTGTACCGTGAGCTCAGACTGGGGGTCGGCGGCGGGCGCTGTTCCGCCGCGCTGTGCACACACACCCGCGCTCCGAGCCAAGTTGATCGCGTAGCGCTCAAGGGAGACAACCAAGAACGAGCGGCTGCAGCGCTGCGCGGGCCGCGCGTCTGGCCCCGTGCCCGCGGGCGAGGCGGCTCCCGGCCCCGCCCACCACCCCCCGCGGCGCGGCGCAGCCCGCGGCCATGGCCTGGGCCTGCCCCGCGGCGCGCCGCACCGCCCCGGGCGCCGCCCGCGGCCCTCCGCCTCCCTCCCTGGCTGTTTGTTCCACAAAGATTTCTGCCTCGCTCCCCCCCCCCCCACACCCTTTAAACGTTTTCCCCAGCCGTGCGTGCGTGAGTGTGTGTGTGTGTGTGTCCTCCGTGGAACCATATTCTCATTAGAGCCTCCCCCACTCGGCCTCTCGCTCTCTCTCTCTCTCTCTCTCTCTCTCTCTCTCTCTCTCTCTCTCTCCTTTCCCTGTCTCTCTCCCTCCCGCAGAGCGCAGCTGACTGGCGGTGCCGGGGAGAACCTGACGGCTCCTTCGATAAGGTAAGGTACATCATCGGATGTGCTGGGCGCGGCGCAACACTTCTTGTCCATATTGCGCGGCATTAAAGGGTCGCCCACGTAACGCTATTTCTCTCTCTCTCTCTCTCTCGCTCACACTCGCTCCGTAAGGCGCGACAAGGACGAAGCGATGAAGGAACGACGCGACCAGCCCTGCACACGAGTTTCCCATAATTAACAAACTGCTGCTGCCGCCACCGCCGCCGCCGCGGGTGGTATCAGTTATAGGCTTGCAAGGGTTGCGTCCTTGAGTTACGTAGCGCGGTGGCTCCGTCTCAGAGAGAGAGAGAGAGAGAGAGAGAGAGAGAGAGGGATGCAGGCAGGAGTTGACAGAATGGCCCTGCAGCCTACCCGCCCCCACCACCACCCCCGCAGCCGCCCCCACCGCGACGGCAGCGGTCTGCGCGCGGCGCCGCTCAGTGCGAAAGGTCAGTCAAAAAGATGTTGGAGCAGGGGGGGGGGGGGGGGGGGGGGAGATTTCCTCTTGCTTCTGAGCCCGCGGCAGCGTCAGAGCGAACACTGACAACTCGGACCTCTCGCTCGCTCTCGCACACAGCGCCCCCGCGATGTGTGCTTCGTTCCGCGGCTAGTCCACGAGGACGACGCGGTGCAACGCAATACCCACCCGCCTTGCTAGATTTTGTCATTTTGTCTGCCCCCCCCCCCCCCTTCTTCCGCCTCCCACCTCCTTTCCGCCGGAACGGACACGCCACTGTCGCAGGAGGTAGGGGGGGGGGGGAGGGGGTGCTTGAATAAAGGGTTTGCTCAAAGTCATTTTGCCTGGCAAATAGCGTTGGGAACGAACCAACAAAAGGGGGAGGAGGTTGGGGGAGGGGGGGGGGGGGGGGGGGGGATAGCACACAGATATGTCTTTCCGGCAAAGCAGATTTCCTCTCTGCACGGGGCAGGGCTCCGGGACTCCGGGGGCCCCGGGTCCCGCGTGACGCGCTGACGGAGCCGCCACGGGAGAAACTCCCATTTCCCTGGCAGCGGAAGTAAGTGAAGGGTCGACAAAATAGTGCGGCTGTGTGTGTGTGTGTGTCCTGTGTCGGACTGAGCTGCTATAGGGGGGTCCACCTCCATCACACGGACGGCAAACAGAGCAAGGAGAGGAGAGGGGGGATCGAAAAAGGCTGAAGTGGCGGAGAGGGGGGGGGGGGGGCAGGAAGCGTCAGACAAAATGCGACGCCTCTGCGCACGACAGCTAGTTTGCCCCCCCCCCCCCCCCCCCCACGACACAACTTACGCGCGTCGCTGTAGTAATCTCCGACCGAAAATGACGGCACACAGAAAAGCAAAATCTCCTATCTGTCCGGAGGGTGGAGGGGGTTGGGGTGGGGAGGAGGGGGGGGGGCGAAACAAGCCCCGTGGTCTCGTATGAGAGCCGGCCGTGGCGTAGCACTGTGCCCCGGCGAGCCGTGCCCTGTCTCTGCCGCGGGCAGCCCGGGGCCTGGCTGGCCTGGGCTGGGGCGCCCGGGGCGGGCCGTGGGTATAAGGCTGTAGCCCGGCCCCCGTCCCGGCCCCGGCTCTGGCCGGCGCAGCCCGCCCCGCCGCCGCGGGCCACAGCGTGGGCTACGAGTGGAGGCTACGCCGGCCCGCCCGCCAGGCCCGCCAGGCCCGCCTCGCTCCTCCCCCGAGGCCACAAGCCTCCCCCCCCCCCTCCCTCCGCGCCGCCGCTGTGCCCGCTCCGCCGTGCCAGCCTGTCGCAACTCCCGCCTGCTCGTGGCCGCGGGCACTCCCCGCCGGTCTCCCCCCCCCCCCTTCCCCCGGCCCCCGCCTCTCTTTCAACCCCCGAGGCCACACAACCCAATTCTCCCCTCTGCTTCTTTCCCGTTCTTTCGCCCCCTCCCCATCGGCGATGTACCTTGTCTCTCTCTCTCTCTCTGTCTCTCCCTCCTCCCTCTCTCTTTTCCTCATCAGGATCACGATCGTGGCGTTTATCGGACGCGTTCCGTCGCCGCCCGCCCGCCCGCCGGACCGCGCCGGTCGGCCACAACCCCTTCTCTTCCCTGACCTGACCCACACGGCGGCGGCGGCGGCGGCGGCGGCGGCGGCGGCGGCGGCGGCGGCGGCGGCGGCGGCGGCGGCGGCGGCGGCGGTGGTCAAGGCCCCCGCCCCGTCGGCACCCTCCGCGCTGCCGCCCGATCGTATCTCGGCGGCTCGCTTAGCCCATCCCGTCGTCCCTTGCGGCAGCGCCGCCGCAGCGCCCCTGACGGCCGCTGGGTAGACAACCCGCCCGCACCGGAGGCCGGCGGCTCTGCCTACATGCCCGCCGACAGGCGCCGGGCGGCATCCTCTCCACGGTGTTCATGAACACAGCAGCCCCCCCCCCCTCCAAAAAAAAAACAATCTGCGGCCGAGTCCACGATGTCGTCAGTTGGTGCAGAGCTGTATGCGATGACCGCGAGGCAACTCGTCCTAACCACCCTCCCTCTCTGTCGCTCCCCTTCTGTCTCTCCCCGTCTCTGCTTCTCTCTCTCTCTCTCTCTCTCTCTCTCTCTCTCTCTCTGTCTCGCACACGGGCGCGGGCCCTGGCCGCACGCCGTTTGTGCCACCAGTTGCTGGCCCCGCTTCACACCCTCGCGCGGCGTCGTCTCGCGTCTGTTGCCTGCGGTGGCAGTGGAGGGGGGGGGGGGGCGTCCCGCCGCGGGAACCTATGGCGGTACTCGAACCCGTGACCTCGGATGGTTGTGAAACCCGCCGCGGCGGCCATGTGCGTAGGCTGTCTAGTCCCTAAAATTTATTTCCTGGAAAATTTGAATCTTTTTTTTGCGAGCCCTGATAGGAGCGTAGTGTTTAAATACTGTATGGTCCGGTCTCGGCCACTCGGTAACCGATATTTTTTTTAATTACAATTTTTTTATTTTGAAAATTTTGTAGAGCGGCCGCGGTATTTTTCAAACGATATTCCTTTCATTTTGAAAATTTTCAAGTTTCGTAAATTTCCCTTTGAAAATTTTTCGGGACTAGAATATAACCGTGGTATATGGGCGCGGTGCGCGTACGTCGGGAGACGACCCCGGCGGCGGCCCCGGATGCGGGGGGGGGGGGGGGGGGCTGATGGGAACGGTGATGTCGTTGGCGGCCTCATCGGATTTAAGTCTCGCCGCGGAATGCGGCCAATCCGAGAGGAGCGCAGCGCCTCCACCCGCGCGCCGCCAATCTCTTCCCCCCCCCCCCCCCCACCCCTCACCCTCTACCCTTTCCCTCTTTCCTCCCTCGGAAAACCTCCGCTCGCGAAGCATTCCCTAATAACCACATGCGCGGCGCGCACGGCGCCCCCGCAGCCCCCTCGCCCACCCCCGCCGACATGTCCGCAACGCCGATTTTCGGCCTCCTGCTTTGCTTAGTTCCATCTCATCTACATCCCCCCCCCCTCTCCCGAACGCCCTCCTCCTCCTCATCCCACAAATTTTCTCCCCGTTCGGAGCCCCCCCGGCCACCACCCGCATCGTCTCTCTCTCTCTCTCTCTGTCCCTTTATCTTCCATGTTCCTCTCTCCATCTCTATCTCTCTCTCTCTATTCCCTTGCTCCGCATCACTCTTTCGACTTCCGCCGCGGGGCATTTCTTCCTCAACCGTCCTTGTCTCTCTCTCTCTCTCACTCACTCTCCCGCTCGCCCGCCGGCACAGACGAGCGGGGCGCCTCGGGGATGTCCTGCGGCAGGGTGCGGTGGTGTAAGTCCTCCACCCTCCCCCCCCCCCCCCCACCAGCCGGGAGGGTAGCCTCGCAGCGCTGCGGATAGGCGGGGTAGGGCCGGAGAGGGGGGGGGGGGGGAGACGCACCCCTGCAGGTACGCGAAAAGCGAGTGGGGGGCTAGTAATCATTCGAGAGAGAGAGAGAGAGAGAGAGAGAGAGAGAGAGAGAGAGCAAAGAGCTCGAGTTTCATGGACCCCCCATCCCCGCCGGGCGGGCGCCGCCGCATGCCTGCATCGACCTCTCTAATGCGACGCCGGCGGCAAAGCGGGCCGTCGAGTCTACGAAATCGCTCATTTTGTTGAAACTCCGCTGCCGCCGCCGCCGCCGCCGCCGCGACGCGCCCCGGAGCAGGTTGGCCGGCGCGGCCCGCAGCCCCCCGGCGGCGGCTCCCTCGCGGCTCCTCGGCCGCCCCATCCAGGCACGCCGGCTATTGAAAGGGGGTGAAGTAAAGGGAGACTTACTTTGGTCGCGATAATTACTTTCTTGGGGGAGATGGGGAGGGAGGGGGGGGGGGAGGCTGAGGGCTGGAAGACGACGACGACGAAGGAGAAACTAAAAAGGAGGTTCTGCTGTACCGCGCGGGTTCCTCCGCCGAGTACGTCCCCACGGTGCGGGTAGGCAACCGAGGACTTGGTGCGGGCGGCGGCGGCGGCGGCGGCGGCGGAGCTGCAGGAAGGCGAACACAAAGTCCCCCGCGGGTCCCGGAGTCCCGGAGACCCCGGAGGTCCGGGAGGACGGCGGCGCCCTGCTGCAGGGACCGCCGCCGCCGCCGCCGCCGCCGTCCGGCTGTAGGAGTGCCCCCCCCCCCCTCTTCCCCAGCACCCGCTTCCGTCTCCCCGTGCGCCACATCGCCTCGGGCCGCCCCGGTGGCTATTCACCCCCACTCTCCCCCCGCCTCTCTCTCTCTCTCTCTCTCTCTCTCTCTCTCTCTCTCTCTCTCTCTCTCTCTCTCCTCTCGCCCGCCAGGCAAGTACTTACTGGGCGGGGGCGCTCTCCTCTCCCTCTTCCTTTTTTTTTATTTTTTTATTTCTCTTCCATCGCGGATGAAAGAAATTGGCTTGCATTCGTAACGAGACAATGAGGGAACCAGCAGCCGCCGCCCGGCACAGCACAGCGCCTCTCCCACAGCTCATCCTCAGCCCGTCTCTTTCTCTCTCCCTTCGACCCCGACTGTCTCTCTCTCTCTCTCTCTCTCCCTCTCTCTCTCTCTCTCTCTCTCTCTCTCTCTCTCTCTCGATACTCACGGGCGATGTCGAAGTAGCGCGCTTCCTCCAGGAGCAGGTCCAGGTCGGTGAAGGTGTCCGGTATGAGCAGGCGGCTGTTCCGCATGAAGTTGAGCACGTGCCGGAACATGCCGCCGTCCCGGTCGATGAAGTAGTGCTGCTTCAGGGAGTCGAGCACGATGGGGACGCTGCCGTTGAACAGCTTGGCCAGCCGGGACTCGGGGTACCTGGAGCACAGATGCAGTCATGTGAATAAGACTTGTTCAAAATTTCTTAGTTCGAAATTTCTCAGTTCAAAAATTCTCAGTTCAAAATTTCAAAAGTTTTCAGTTCAAAAGTCCAAAGTTTAAAATGTTTAAAATTATTTAGTTTGTATTTCAAAAGTTCAAAGTCCAAAATCTCAAAGCTCAAAAAAAAGCACAAAATTGCGTGGCATGCTTTTTCAAGAAAAAAAAATCAAAAGAGTTTTTGACGAGAGCGCACACTCACTTGGTCAGCGTCTCGAGGCTCGAGGTGTAGATGGTGCCGCCCACGTCGATGTGGACGGGGGCGGTGTAGCGGGTGGCGGGCGCGACGAAGGGGATGCCCGTGGCCTTGTACGGCACCTGGGGGCCCTGCGCGGCCGGCGGTGACGGCGAGTGGCTGGAGGCCGTGGGGGACACGCTGGGCGACAGCAGCCTGCGGTCACAGGTCACAGGTGGATTTTTTTCTTATGCACTAGATTTCGTTTAAATTTTCCACTTTTTCCTTATTTTTTTTTTTTTTTTGCAAGACCTCTCGGTACCGGTCCGCGGTACGATTTCACGCACCGCCGCGGTGGACATGTGTGCGCGGCGCGGAGCGAATGCAATTTGTCGTGAGCGATGCCTATCGGAATGAGAGGCCGGCCGCGGCCGCGCTGGTAGAGAGACTCCGAGTGGCCTCTCTAAGCCGCGCCGCCGCCAAGCGACATGACCGGGAGCCGGGCAGGCACCGGCAGCCCCTCGGCGCTGCACGCCGCATCTGGAGCAGGCCAGATCTGGCACTGGATCTGGCAGCAGATCTGGCAGTAGAGAGGCGTCCGGCGGCTCCGCCGACGGCTCCATGTCAACGCTCCTGATTTCAGTGGCCGCCAGCTCTGTGCGGGGAGGCCGCCAGCGAGGGGCCGCCAGGGGCCCAGACGACCAGGGTCCAATAAATATTGCGCCGGCAGTGAAATCCTCTTCTCTCTCTCTCTCTCTCTGCCTCTCTCTCTCTCTCTCTCTCTCTCTCTCTGTGTCTCCCGCAGCCGCCGCGGCGCACCTCTCGGGGCCTTTTTGGTCGTCCCTGAAGGCGTCGGCGCGACGCTGTCCCCCCGCCCCGCCCCGCCCTGCCCACGCACGCCCCGAGCAGCATGCGTGCGTGCGTGCGTGCGTGCGTGCGTGCGTGCGTGCTGCAATACACGGGCCCTGTCCTCGGCGGTGCGTGCCATACACGGCCGGGTAGAAAAATATCGAAAGACGCGCCCGAGAAAAGGGGTACAAACCCATGATAATAACGAGGAGAATTATTTCCGCCGCGACTTACCTCATTTTGATGTGAGCACTGGACAGCATCGCCCTGCTGGCCGTCAGGTCCTTGGGCTCCTTGCCCTCCATGTCCGAGCCCACCTCACATTTTCTCCTGCAACACAAACAACGACGACACATGTGAGTTTCCAATCTCACACGCTGTTTTATTATAAAGTTTTTTTTCGAATTATTCAAATTGTGATAAGCAGACACTCTCTTTCAAACGGTCCCTGCTGCGAGTCTCGAAGCGCCCCGGAGATGGAGTGTGATACGGTGATCGTGTGAGTGTATCTCGTTTCGTTTTCATTGAATCTCGTGAGTGCGGTGGCCGGCGGCGCCCGGGGCTGCGTGCCGTGGCGCGGCTCCCGTGCGGTAGCGGTGGCGGTGCGGTATTGCTATGCTACTCCTCCCGGCACCGCCTTTGTCTTACGGGCGCCGGCCCGGCTCTCATATTCCCCGCGCTGCTGTGTGCCGGAGAGAGACATCACCGAGTCCGGGAGCGGCAGCCGCGGAGCCGCGGATCCGTGCCGCCAGGGCGCCCCGGCAGCCCGACTCGACTCGCAGTTCTAGACTGAACAAACACGTCCTCCGCGCCGCAGCACCTCCGTCCTTCTCCCCCTCCCTCCCCCGCCCTTACGCCAGCAGCAGCAGAGCTACCTTCTTTATTATTGTAGTTTCAAAAAGAGAGAGAGAGAGGTAATTAAGAACGAGAGCCAGACGGCGTAAATAGGAAGCCAGTGCATGCCAACCCTTCAGCGAAGGAGAGCGAGAGAGACAGAGCTGTAATAAGAGAGCTCTCCCAGTATGTGAGCTTTCTTACTGCTGCGCCTGTCTGGCCCCTCCCGCTCCAGTCTCTGCTTCAGCTCTCTCTCTCTCTCTCTCTCTCTCTCTCTCTCTCTCTCTGTCTCTGTCTCTGTCTCTCCCTGCCCGTGGACGATGCACATTTCAGCGGCCGTGTTTTCGTTGGGTTGGCAGCCTGAGCCCGCTCACCAGCAGGCCCGCGCCCACTTCCGCTCCGTCTGTTTTACTTCGCGTGTAGGCACAGCGCACGGCGCACGGCACACAGCGCACAGCACAGAGGTCCGGCGGTTAGTTTCGGCGGCGCTGGTTGGCAGCCCTGGCGGCCGGGGCTCGCGGTTGGAGCGCCCGCGGCTGGGGGCGTCACCGGGGCTGCCAACACTCTGCCGGCCCGCGGCCCGGGCGGGTGCCCCGGGTGCCCGGCGTGCCCAGGGGGTCGGAGGTTAGCACACGGCCCGCCAACGGCCCGCCACGGCCAGAGAGGGGACTATGAATTCGTAAGCCCCCCAATTAACAAAGGGACTGTTTGCTTTGAAAGATGGCAAGGTTTGGGGGATGTTCCCGTCTCTTTCCCTCCCTCCCTCCTCCTCCTCTCTCTCTCTCTCTCTCTCTCTCTCTCTCTCTCGTTTCGGCTCACACAATGCCCTTGGTGTTCTCGCTGCCAGCGCCGCAAGCCCGGGAGGTGGACGCGCACGCGGGGCGGCGCGGGGCCCCTCACCACCTCGGGCACCTTCACTGGGGCGGCCGGGGCGTACCGCGGCCGGCTGCCGCCTCACGTCAGGGCCCACACGGCCCCGCGCCGCCGGTGGGGCTCCGGGCGTCAGCGGGGAGCAGCGGCGACGGGGCCGAGCTACAGCCTGCCGGGGTAGGCCAGCCCGCACGGCGCGCGAGCGTTGCGGACGCCGAGGCTGCCTACCCAGCAGGCGCCGTGTGTGTGTGTGTGTGTGCGGACTCGCCAATCTGTAGACGTGGACGGGGGGTTCTGTATCGGCCGCCCCCGCCGCCCCCACGGCGGCCCCCGCGGCCCCCGCGGCTTGGACTTCGAGATGCACACGCAGCGCTGCGGTCGTGCGGTCTGCTTAAGTCTGAGATATGTATCCGAGACGTGGCGCGGCGTGGCGTTGCGTGGGCACGGCGCGTGATAGACTCCGGCCATGCCATTGTGGAACGGGACGACAGAGAGAGAATGAGAGAGAGAGAGAGAGAGAGAGAGGCGCACTATGGGTGCAGTGCTGTGACCCGGCTCGCCCACACACGGCTGCCTCCCACATGTCGGGAGTCGGTCCGTCGCCGCCGGGGGCCCACCGACGCCGCCCTCTTCGATAATTCTCCTCGCTGAGTGCTCGCGATCGACAACCAGCACCGCCTCGCTGATGTCGCTGTCCAGCGCGTCGCCCTCCGCTAGTGCAGCAGGTACTACGGGAAGGTGCGCCCGCGGAAGGTGCGGGACGGCGTCCCTCCCGGGCACCGCGGGGAGTCGCAGGCGCAGGCCGCGGAGAGGCGCCCACACGGTGTGTGTCCCACCCGCCAGCACGGCGCGGCCCCGCGGCCTCAAATGCATTCGGTCCATATCGGAGAGCGCGGCGTGGCGCGGCGTGGCGCGGCGTGGCGGGGGACGCTGGTCGAGCCGGCCGAGGCGAGCCCGCCCACACCCCGCGGGATTTACAGCCCGGAGCCAGGTCAGGCCGGGCCGCCGCCGTCGCGGGCCGCCGCCGTCAACGCCTGGGAATAACTTTCCCGGCCGCCCCCCTCCGGGGCCGAGCCGCGCTGCTGGCGGGGCCTCTGGCAGGACGGCGGCGTCCTGTCGGAGCGATAGCGGCCGCGACCGTCGCGACACGACGCCGCCATCCGCCGTGCCCCGTTGCATCCGACGGGCCGCTCTGGGCTCCGGGCCAGGCAGCCACGGGCGGCCACGGGCGGCGGCGCCGGAACGGGTTCTGGTCCCCCTCATTCACGTCCATTTGTAGACGTCACCCCGGCCGGACCGCGCCACGCCGCCACCCAGGCGACGGCACGGGCCGAGGCACGGGCAGTCTGGGGACGACGGCGACGGCCTCCCTGTTCATTCATGCGCGTGCCGCGGGGGCCGCGGGGGCCGCGCCGCGACGAGACGCCCACACAGCCGGAGCACCGCGTCGACAAAGCGTGCACCTCGCAGCATTCCGTGCGGAGGACATGGCCGCCGTGACCGACCAGGACTCTCCACGACACAATTATCAACGCATCGCATCGCAGCGCGTCGCGCACCGCGCCGCGGGTGGTTCTCCGGACGGCCGCCAGGGGCGAGGGGTCCTCAGTTCGCGGACGGGTGTACACTGACTGGTGACTGGACCGGACTTTTCCATTGACTGGAATGAAAATTTTGCGATCATTTATGGTTTCTGTGTTCTGGGCTGCTACCCACCCCAAAGTAGGTTAAAAAGTCATTCCTACCGCGACCAAAACTCAAAACGAAAAGAAAATTTTTTTGCTTAGAAATGTGTGGATGCTTTTGAAAAAAAATTGCAAAAATGGGTGGGCACTACCTCGTCCCAGGCCTCCGCCTGGAACCCTCCTGCTTAACTTCGGTGTTCGAATGGGAACCGGTGTACCAGGTATCGACCGCCGCTAAGACACGGGCACGACGCAGCGGCCTTTTTCAGGGGCACGCTTCCGCAACGGTCAATGTAGCCCCCTCCGCCAGCCAGATTTCCGGAATCAACTCCCTTCGACTGGCTGGTTGGTCTGTGGCACTGCGGCCACTCCCGAGCGGACTGGGGGGGAGGTAGGCTTTCCTATATCGTACACAGCCGAAGCTGCTGTACTTCACGACGAACCCTAGTCGCGACGGCGTGTCCTCGTCTGCCAGATTCACAGGGAGCGAAAACGAAGGTACCGAACCCTAGGTACCCCCGTAGCATACACCCGAGTCTCCGAACCAAGTTTCCTTGGTAGACACAGAACCCCCCCGCCGGAAACCCCGGGCGACCGAGAGAACCTCGGACCCGGGAACGGGGGTAAGCCCGACCGTGCTGCGGGAATCTTCAAGCTGAAACCCAACGCTTACATTTCTCAGTGACGCAGCGCGCACGGCCGTTCAGACAGCCATACCAACGCCACGTTCGGAAGTATATTTTACCCTCTGTCTTCAAAGCGCAGATACAAGAAAAATTTTGAAGAAGTGGCAAGCTTCGACCCCACGACCTTGTGGTCGCCGGTCAGCCACTCTACCGATGCGGCCACAGAGCCGCGATGACGGTGGCGGCGCGCCCCCGGTACTTTACACACCGTCGCCTTAGCTGAGCCGACAGAAAAAACGCACGGATCGGCAAAGAGTTGAACATCTGACATCTCTCTCTTTCCAGCGTCTCTCTCTCTCTCTCTCTCCCTGCGGACTGCTGCAGCTGCACAGATTGGGCGCATCATCGTGGGAGTCGCACCTGATTGCTGATTGGCCGGCCGGCCGGTGTGTCGTGACCGCCGCTGCCCCTGCGGCCGCCCCCCGCGGCTACCCCCCCCCCCCCCCCCCCCCCCCCCCCCCTCCCCCGCTCCCGCCCTGCAGTGCGCACAACGGCCGTGGGAGCGCGCGCAGACGCTGTGCCGCCACCGCACCGGGCCGGTGTCACCTGCCGATACTTCATCCTCCCCGACGCCGCCACGTCTCCCCGAGGCGTGGCGCGCCCTCGGCTTTCACCCGGCCGGACCCCGACGCGGCCGACGGCGACCCCCTCCGCGTCGTCCGGGGCCCAGAGAGGCGCGACCTCTCACCTTGGCCGGCGAAATTGCTCCGGTCCGGTTCGGTCCGGCAGCGACGCCCGCGAGAGAAGGTGGTTCCCATGACAACCGGAGCCCCCCACCTCGGGGCCCGCGGGGCCCAGGCCGTGGCCGGCCGGCTCTCTAGGAGTCTCTGGGAGCCCCCCGAGGGCCTGTGTGCCGGGTGTGCCGGCCGGCCGTGCCGGCTGCGAGGGGCCCGGGCGGACCGCCGCGGGGCCCTGGCGGGGCCCTGGCGGGGCCTCGGGTGGACCAGGACTGCGGGACTGCTGTCGGCAGACACCCACCATTAACGCTCTTTCGCATAATGACGGACCGGGACGGCGGCGTCCGCGCCCCGCCGACCTGGCCGAGGCAGGCCGGCCGCCGCGGCGCACGCCCACGCCGACCGCTGCACCGACCCGCCGCGGGGCCGCTCGCGGGCCACGACCCCAGAAATTCGTCCCGCGCGAGCTCTCGCGACGACGGCGGCGGCGGCGGCGGCGGCGGACGCGAAACCCCGCCGCGCGACGCCCCCGCGCCGTGCGCCCCGCCACGCCACGCCACGCCCCCGCTGCTGCACCACGATGGACAATGCCAGTCGATTACCTCCTCCCCCCTCCCTCCCCATCTCTCTCTCTCCATCTCTCTCTCTCTCTCTCTCTCTCTCTCTCTCTCTCTCTCTCTCTCTCTCTCTCTCTCTCTCTCTGAAGACCTTTGACCCAGCCGCGCAGGACGACCTGACCTGGCCTGACTCTGGCCTCACGCAAAGGGCACTTTTCTTCCTCCGACCGCGCCGGCCGCGGCCGCACCCCGCGTGTCGCAACATCTACCCTGCCGCGCACACCGAAACGCTCCGAATCCGTCCGTAAGTGAATCGCAGGGCCGGCGGCGGCCCGCCGGCGCACGAATTGCAATGTGAATCGGCGACGCCCCGGCGGGGAGCTGATTAATGAGGGACGGGGGGTGTGTCCGGCGTGTCGTGCCGCGCGGGGCATTGACAGCCATTGTTCCCCGCGCATCCGGCTGTGGCGGCTGCAGCCAGTGAGATGTCACGGGGCCTCGCCGCGGGGCCCGGGGCTCGTGAGGGAGGGGCGCCGCCGCCGACGCCGCCGCCGACCTTTCGGTGACATGAACGCCCGAGGAGCGCCAAGCGACGCGGGGCCGGCGCCTGGCCGCCGCAGAGGGTCTGTGCAGCGACCACGTCACGTCGGAGTCCGCGTGTAGTGGCGGTGCGCGGGGACGCGGCGGCGGCGCGTGGGCAGCCGGAACCCGGAGGTGGCCGTCGGAGCCCGGACGATCCCGGAGGATCCCGGAGGATCCCGGAGGTGGCGGCCGACACGCCACACGGCGCCGCGCCGCGCAGCGCCCTGACCCCCATGACCGCCGCCCATGGCCGGCGGCGGCCGCCGTCCCGGAGACGTGACCCCCGACCTCTCTCTCTCTCTCTCTCTCTCTCTCTCTCTCTCTCTCTCTCTCTCTCTCTCTCTCTCCTCTTCTCTGCGCGCTCCGCGCCGGCTCCGGGGGTCCTCCGGGTCCGAGAGAGTCCGCCGCCACGACGCCGACCGCCGGCGGGCAGAGACGATCCGGGGCCGCCGCCCGGAGCCGCCCGGAGCCGCCCGAGGTCCTCGCCGTCCCAGCGTCCGGCCCGGCCCATCACGCCCGGGACCACAACGAGGCGCGGAGCGGAGCGCGGAGCGGAGCGTCCGGGGGAAAGGAGATCGGTAATGACCACGGACTCTGGCAGACCCTGGCAGACCCTGGCAGACCCTGGCAGACCCTGGCAGACCCTGGCAGACCCTGGCAGACCCTGGCAGGGCAGACTCGGCAGACCCTGGCAGACCCTGGCAGACCCTGGCAGACCCTGGCAGACCCTGGCAGACCCTGGCAGACCCTGGCAGACCCTGGCAGACCCTCTGCCAGGCGACCTATCGGGCCCACGGGCATCACACCGCACAACCTCGCGCCGCCATGTTTCCATGGAGTTCGTTTCGAAGTTTCAGTTGTCTACACATTTCAAGTCTAGTTGAAGTCGTCCGGCGCGGTCACATACGGCCGTTGGGACGCGAATTGCCGCCCGGACTTCTCTTCTTCTTCACGACGCAAAGCCTCGAAGGAGACCGCATTTGTAAAAACACCGCGAGAAATGAGGTTTCGTCGATTGTTTGAAAAAATAAAAAAAGATCTCGGAATCCTGAGAAACGTCCGAATGCCGAAGCGTTATTCATGACGCCGAGCCATTTTCGTATGTATTCCAACGCCGTGGGGCGTGGCGTGGCGTGGCGCGGCCGGGCCGATCGTTTAAGCTTGACGTCTTGTTATTACGGGGAGGCAGACACGTTTGGCGATTACAGGCACAGGTTCCGCGCACGCGCGAGTGTGTGTGCGTGTGTGTGTGTACATGCCCGTGAGAGAGAGAGAGAGAGAGAGAGAGAGAGAGAGAGAGAGAGAAGGAGAGAGAGACTGGCTGCCGCTACTGCCGTACCTCCGCGTCGCCCGGTCAGTAATTTACGAAAACGATTCGTCTCGCCGACGCGCGAAACACAGTGTGAACACGACCGCGCACTTACGCCCGCACGGACGCCACAACGGAGACCCCTCCATTCAATGCCCCTCTCCCTCTCTCTCTCTCTCTCTCTCTCTCTCTCTCTCTCTCTCTCTCTCTCCTGTCTCTCTCGCTCTCCCTCTCTCCCGCCAGCGCTTTCATTTCTCCCGGCGTGCCCCGGCTTGCTTTCCCATGCCCGCGGCCGCCTCCCCTCTGGAGCCTCTGGAGTCTCTGGAACGCGGCAGCGGTGCTCCCCGGTGGAGGTTGCCGCGTCGTGTGAATGCTGGAGCCTCCTCCCTGGAGTCCGCAGCCCGGAGCCGGAGCCTGGAGCCCCGCTGGAGTCTGGGGCATTCCTCGTCCTCCTCTGGCGGCCTCATCTCTCTCTCTCTCTCTCTCTCTCTCTCTCTCTCTCTCTGACCGATGCCGCGGCGGCGCGCACCCAAACAACGCCCCCCCCCCCCCCGACCGCCGTGGGCACCCCACGACGGCGACGACTGCTTTTGGTGCGGGGCCACAACGGACTTCCCGGCCCGGGGCGGCGTCGGCGTGGCACGGGCCGCCGCGTGTGTGAGTCTGTGTGTGTGTGTGTGTGTGTGTGTGTGTGTGTGTGTGTGTGTGTGTGTGTGTGTGTGTGTGGGACCTGGCCCGGACGGACCGCCTGGCCGCGGGCGGGCACCGGACCTGAGTCGGCCGATTGAACCCCCCCCCCCCCACCCCACCCCCACCCCACTCCGTTGGCCTGAAGAGTCACTCGATGCACTCGACGCCCCCATGCCCCCCCCCCCCCCCCGGCCGAGGACCGACCGTGAGGGCGGCCTCGTCCTCGCCGAGGTCGTCGTCAGCGGCGAGTACCCGCCGCCTGCCCGTCCCGTTATCCCGCCCCGGAAACCCTTTATTTCCAGTCCTCAAATATCTGCGCCCGTCCCGCGGCCGCCGCCGCTGTTCTCGTTGTTCGCGTTTACATTCTCCCGGCGGCCCGCGGCTTCGAGCTGCTGCCTCGGTCCTTATCGGACCGGACAGACAGGCAGACAGACGAACAGACAGACGGACAGACAGACAGACAGAAGAACAGACTGACAAGAGAGCGGCAGAACAGGGAGAAACGCAGAGAAAATAGAAAGGGGTGCGGGCGCATGCTCCGCCCGGCCTGTGGGTTTTGCTGCTCCCGGTATTATATGCCATACCGGCGCTGCCGCCGCGTGCCAGGTGTTTGGATACAGGAGGGGCGGCCGCGGCGAGCGCAGCGTCAGCGGCAGCATAACACACGAGCCATCACACACACACACACACACTGACCCCTGTCCGACCCGAGCAGCCTGCACCTCTGTCTCTCTCTCCCGTCTCTCTCCTCTCGTTGCTGCTGTGGCGGGCGCCCCAGTCCGGTAGCAGCCCCCCCCCCCCCCCACGCCCCCTGCGCGGTAGCGGCCACAGCTCATCAGCGCCCCCCCCCCTCCCCTCCCCTTCGTAATACGGATTTTACTGCCGGAGGCTCGCCGCCTGCCGGGTAGGCAACCGCCGGCCTCGGTTCACACGGCCGTGCGGCGGGCTGGCCTACCCCGGCACCCGCGGGCTGACTGCTACGTCCTCCTGCGTGGCGAAGAGCAGAAGCACGCTTGCGTGTAAGGCATACACACTCGCAACGCGTCCTACACCGAGCGGAATAATAAAATCAAAATATATACATTTATGAAAATAAAAAATAATAAAAAGTTTTTTAAAAAAAAAAACGAGAGTGAAAACGGTGGGCTGCCACACGCTGCATAATCGCGTCGTAACTCAGGCGCCGCTTGCGAACCAGTAAATTATTGGACGTGAGCAGGCTTTCCAGATGGTTTGTGCAATCAATTTTTCCCCCATCTCTCTCTCTCTCTCTCTCTCTCTCTCTCTCTCTCTCTCTCTCTCTCTCTCTCTCTCTCTCTCTCTCTGCCCGTCTCGCTCTCTCGCTCTCTCCCTCAATCTACTGCCCCGTAATACGGTCGCAGGGCGGCAGCTCGCGGCAGCTGCAGCGGCGCGCGTGCGTGCCAGGCATACTGGATGATATCTCTCGCAGGGTAAATTAGTCCAATTATTATGTATCACTTTTCGGAGCGACGTCAGGTCCGGCGGCTACCGCGCGGCTCGCGGCTCCTGCGGCCCCGGCTCGGCTCGCGCTGTGCGGTCGGCGGGGCTCGGCTGGGCCCGACCGGACTCGACTCGGCTCGGCCCATTTAGGTGCCATCACCGGCACGACGCCGGCTCGACGCGAAGGGTCCGCGCGGCCGCGGCCCTCCCCCCCGGGGTGCCCCGGGCCATCCTGGCCATCCGGCCGGACCAGATTTACGGCGGAGCGAGGAGGCGGAGGCGGCGGCGCGGCGGCGCGGAGGAGGCGCAGGCCGCGGGGCCGGCGGCGTTCTAGTGACCTTTGACCTCCGCGGCGGCTCTTCGCTTCCCACCGGCCGCGCGGTCACGACCGTCCGTCAGCGCTGCCCGCCACACCGCGGCCCACAACAGCGACGACGTCGACGTCCTGGAGTCGCTCGCGGTGTCCCGGAGGCCCCCGATGGTGCCGCACCTGCCGGGGCCCCCGCCGCCCCGCGCGCCGCGCCCCGCCCCGGGGGCACCCGCTGCCCGCGCCGCCATCCCGGGCCCCAACGTGCCCGGTGGCGCCAGACGCATGCTTCGCGATTTTCTCATTAAAAGTTGCTCATCGTTGCTCCGGGGGCGCCGCAAGGGCGGGCGAAGAGAGCGGGAGGGGAAGGGGGGGGGGCTGCCGCTGTGTGCAGTGGAGCCCCCTCTTCACTCATCTGCTATGCTGCAGACCCCCCCCCCCCCCCCCCCCCCCCCCCCCCCCCCCACTCTCGCCCCGTCTATCTCTCACCGCGGCTCCCCGGCAAAATGTGAAACCATGAGAGAATCTCTAAAACCTCACGCACCGCCGCATACACACGTCGACACGAAAATTAGCGGCGTTAGGCGAAGCACGACGGTGCCCAGGGCCGAGTGCCGTGTGCAGCCCCGGAGCCGTCCGGGAGCCGCCCCGGAGCTGTCCCGCGGACGTTCCGGAGGCTCTCAAAAGCTGTCCCACAGCCACCCTAGACCCACCCCAAAGTCATCCCAGAACAGTCCCAAACGCCATCCTAGAACCGACCCCAAAGACGTCCCGGAGACGTCCCGAGCAGCTCCCCGGAAGCACGGAAAAGCAGTTGCAAAGCCATCCTAGGGCCGTCCCGGAGCCGTCCCGGCCCGGAGCCGTTTCAAACCCCCCGCAGCAGCGGCTAGACGGCCTTTGGTCCGCGTTCGGCTGGCGCGGCGGCGGCCGCCCGACTCGGCATTGGCCATTGGCGTGTTTGTTCAAGTCGATCCATAATTCACTCCTCTATACTTTGCTCGTCAGTGAAATCATGTGCCCCCGCGCCCCGCCCGCCTCCCTCCCGCGGGGGTCTGCCGGGGCCCTGTGTGCCCTCGCGGCATTGGGGGGCCGCGGGGGCCGCGGGCGGGCGTGGGGCGTAGCGCAGTGTTTCGCCGCCGCTGCCGCGTGCGGATTAAATATTGAATGCGTTTACCCCCAGCTCTATTTTGAAAACTTTTCCCTGGTCGGGCTGGCTGGGGGCTGGGCTCCCACCGCCCGGGGGGCTCCCCAGCTCTGGCTCCGCCCCCCCCCCCCACCCTCTCCCTCCCTCCGGCCACACTACGCCGCGCCACACCGCCCCCGCAGCCCCCGCGTGCGCGGAGAGTAACGGAGTAACAACGCCGCGAAAACGCGCCCTCTTTTGTTATGTCGCCGCCGCGACGTAATTTTTCATACTTCGGTACTTCGGTTTCCATTTTTTTTTTCCTTTCGCAATTAGAAGTTGGTTGCGCGATACACTGATTCATCATTACGCTGTCCTCGAGTGGACTCGAAAGGCCATTTCCACCAATCAGGCCGGGCGGGTCCGCGGGCCGCGACCCACCCGACCGGGTGTCCTGGACGACGGGGCCCGCGGGGGCCGCGGGGGCCGTCGACGACAGCTGATTGTTCCCCCGGGGGCCGCGGGCGCCGCCGCCGTCGGCGTCCTGGTGGGGGCGCCGTCTGACTTATGAGCGACCGCGCCGACGACAGCCCATCCCGGCTCTGACGAGTGTCCTCGCCGCCGTCCCGGAGGCCCCGTTGTAGGCGGCGAGAGCTCGCGGTCCGGAGTTGCGGGGAGTCGAGGGTCGCCCCCCGCCGGGGTGCCCTCCGGTCCCGCCGCCGCCGCCGCCGCCGCCGCGCCCCCCGCACCAACCGTGCTTTTGCGCTCGCCTGCGGGCGTTTTACAGGCGTACATGCGTGTGACCTCGAGTACATAGTGGAGCAGTGTACAGCCAACACAAGTTGGCAGAGAGAGAGAGAGAGAGAGAGAGAGAGAGGGGAGAGGAGGGGGGGGGGGGGGGAGGGAGGGAGGGAGGGAGAGGGAGGGAGAGAGAGAGGGAGGGAGGGAGAATAAAAACACGCTCTAAAAACTGGCTTATACCTGCTGTTGCAGCTATGAAAATCAGCCTCAGCTGATTACCTAACCGTGCTGTAACTGGCTAATCATTGCGCGTTTGCTGATTCTTTTTTTTTTACCTCAGTTGCGAACAGAGTGCGGTTTTATGTTTTACTTTTCGGGGGTAGAACCAGATGAGCGGAGGGAAATGGGTATACGGGTGTATGCTGTACCCGGGCGGAGCGGCAGCGCCGGGAGGCGAGTGGGATGATACGATGAAGCCCGGGGGGGGGGGGGGGGGGGAGGGATGTGTGCATTGGTGTGTTTGCCAAAGGTAATATAATGATGGCTAATGTTTAATTCTGTTTGGAGCGGCGGCGGGGCGGCAGCAGGCGGGCGATGGAACGGTTACACTGTACCCGCGGGTCTGACCCCGGTCTGACCCCGGCCTCACCTAGCCGTGCCACACATTATAAAAAATAAAAATAATTTAAACAAATCAGACTTCCGACGTCCGCGAGGGCATTCAGACCTCGGCGCCCCTCATTCTCTTCCCCGCCAATCACTGACCTGGACCCGGCCCGGACCTCTATCCTCTCTCTTCCACCTTTTCTATCTCCGTCCGTTTTTACCCCGTTCACCCCCTCTGGGCTCCGTCCCGGCCGCAGCCTTGGACCGCGTCCGCCCACCGACCTTCCCCCCCCCCCCCCCCCCCCCCGCCGCGCCCCCACTCGCCCTCTGCTCCCGCGACCCCCCGGGGGGCCCCCGGCCTCGAGCTCCCAGCCCCCCCCCCCCCTCCCGAGAGCCCCCGGGGCCCGTACCGTGGCCGTGCCGTGCTCCTCGTGGGGCAGCCCCCGCCGGGGCCTCGCCGGTAGCCCCGCGGGCTCTCTCTCCCCCCTCTCTCTCTCTCTCTCTCTCTCTCTCTCTCTCTCTCTCTCTCGCTCCCCACCTTTTACGCGGTTCGGCCGGGCCGCGCCATAGGAGCAGTGGTGTGCGCCTGGCTGAGCGTTGGCTGCGTTGGCGCGGCGTGGCATGGAGATGGCCGCGGGCGCACTCTGAGGGGCACCGGGCAGGGGCGGCGGGGGGGGGGGGAGGGGAGAGGAGCCCCCGGGGCGGCACGAGGAGGCGGGGGGCACGCGCACTGGCACCGCCGGGGCACCGCCGGCAGCGCAACCACCACCAGCCAGCGGCCGCCCGCGGCGGCCTGCCAGCCACCAGGACCGCCCTCGCCATCCCGCGCACCCCGCCGTCGCCGTACGGCGGGGACCCCGACGAGGACGCCGTCGACGCGCTGACCGAGCCGCGCGCCCGACGCACCCACAAAACTAGCTGTCGCCCGCGAGGAGTAATTGAGGCAGCGCGGCGCGACTCGTAAAGAAGATTGGCGTGACGGCGTGTGAAGTGTTTATCGTGTCCGGCCGGCGCTGAGCGGCGTGTGCCGGGGGACCTCCGGGGACCCGGAGACGGGAACGGCCTCGGCCGGGTGCCCGGCTATAACTCCCGCAGCAGCGGACCCCAGGGCTGCGATTGGCAGGCCCATTGAGCAGGCAGGGCCCCGGCCGGAGGAGGGGGGGGGGGGCGGACACCGGCTGCCCTGTCGGACGGCGTGTTCACACCAGGCGTCGTCGTCGTCGGGGGCCGCGGGGCCGCGGGGCAGCGCGCGTGCGTGCGTGCGTGCGTGGTGACGTGTGCGATGAAGGAGCCCGCGGCTCACGTTCACTAAATACTAATTTAGGACCCGGAGAGAGAGAGAAAAACTCTCGGAGGAGCGCCGGCGGCGGCGAGCCGACGGGTCTGACCGGGTGTGGGGGGGGGGGGGGGGCGCCGGGGCATTCCTGTTGTTCCTGTCCGCGCGGGGTGCCAAAAGGATACGGGTATGGGAGTGGTGCGCCAGTCGTACACCGCCGACCGAGGCACACTCCGGCGCGGCGTCGCCGTCGATTTATTTACCGTACGCAGGCGAGAGCGAGAGAGACCGCGCGTCGTGTACTGCAGGATTAGGGAGAGCAAGAGAGAGACAGAGGCAGCGCGAGTGTATAAGAGGATTTTGTACGCCCTGTCGAAGGAGAGAGGACCCTGAAATCTAGACTCTATTATCTAGACGCGCGGGGAATGTGCGACAGAGAAAGACCGTACCAGGGTGAGGAAAGGGGGGTGGGGTGGAATGAGAGAGAGAGAGAGAGAGAGAGAGAGAGAGAGAGAGAGAGAGAGGATTAGGGCTGCACGCCTTTGTCGGTCGTCGCGGGTCGCGTACTCGGAGTCACCTTTTATACTTTTGCGGCGTCTTACAAAAGTGGCGACGCCCGGCTTACCGATGCCGCCCTGGGCCGCCGCGGGCGGGGTGGGCCGGAGGAGGAGGAGGGGGAGGAGGAGGAGGAGGGGCAGGAGGAGGGCCTCGGTGGGGGAGAGATGAGAGATGGAAGGACGCGGGTCAAGATAAAGCTCGCGTTTTCGGCGGGCTCCGGCTCGGGCTCGGCGGCGGCGGCGGCGCGGCTCTGTCCTCGCCGGACTTATTCCAGCGAGCGCACGGCGCCGCGGGCGGGGAGGCCGGGCGGCCCCGCGGCTGCCTCGGGCCGCGGATCCCCCCCCCCTCCCCTCCCCTTCCCCTCTCCCCTCCCTCGCCGTGTCGCGGGTGATTCATTGGTCTCCGCACTCATCTGCATAACACGACAACAAAACAAGCCGGCGGCCGGCCGCGCCCGGCACTGCCGCCGCCGGCCCCGAGCTCCGCGGACACGACGCGGGCAGGACGGGGCGGGTCCAGTCGCCGCCGCCGTCGCAGTCCTCCCTCCCCCTCCTCCTCCTCCTCCTCCTCCTCCTCCTCCTCCTCCTCCTCCTCCTCCTCCCCTGCCCACACGGCGGCGCCCTGCTGGGTAGGCAACCCGGACTCCGCCGCGCACGACTGTGCTGCGGGACTGCCTACCCCGGCGACCGCAGGCGCGCGCGCTCTCCCGTAGCGGTGCAGCCTCGCCGCCCCGTGCGGACGCGGGGTACGCAACCCGAACGCGACGCCGTCGCGCGGGTTTGCCTACCGCCCCGCCGCAAGGGGTGAAAGAAACGCAACATTATTGCGACGTTTAAAATCGCGTTTCGGTCGCGCGGCCGCGGGTCGGCGCTACCGTTGGGCCCCCGGCCCGATCCTCGCCTTCCACCGCGCCGCCCACCGCCACCCAGATCCGGCCAGATCCGGCGGCGGGCCGCTTCCGGTCGGGCGCAGCGCGGCGCTGCTGGCCTCGGCTCCTTGCCGGGACTTCGTCTGTTTTCCTGCCGACATCGGGATCGCGCCTTATTCCTTGATTCCCTTTCCCTCTGTTTTCGTATCTCTCCCTCTCTCTCTCTCTCTCTCTCTCTCTCTCTCTCTCTCTCTCTCTCTCTCTCTCATTCCTTTCCACGTTTCTGCCCCCGGGGCATGCCCGGGGGCGCGTGCCGACAGAGAGAGAGAGAGATGGAGGGGGGGGGGGGGGCGCGTCGTCGCCCGGGGCGGTGAGGCGAGGCTAGGCGGCCGGGCCCAGTGCCCGTCGGTGCCCGATGCCCCGGGGCAGTCAGCAGACCCGGATGAACGCGGCGTGGCGCGGCGTGGCGGCGGTGCGGAGCGGAGCGCACGGCTCGCACTCGGTGCCCGGGGCGGCGCCGCGGGCGGCCAGCGCGCCAGCCGCACCACTCGGCTCCACTCCACGGCCGTGCTCGGCGCGGGCACGGCCGGGGCCCCGGGCTGGCTCTGGCGCGGGACTCGCGGGCCTCCGCCCCGCACCCGCGTCTCCTCCGCGCAGGCCGTCGTGGCGCCCGTCCGCGTCGTCCCCGTGACGCCACGTAACACGTGCACGGCGTCGCGGCCCGGCGGCTACCTGGCCGGGGCCGGGCCGCGGCCGCCGTGTGGTCCAGGTCCAGGTGGGGCGACTGCGGCCGGCGGGGGCCGGCGGGGGCTCGTCTCTATCAGAGCACGTGTACAACTTCTGCCATAAATCAGGCAGATCGGCGTGTTCTGCGCCCGTAATGGCGGGGGACGCAGCGCGCCGGGGATAAGGGCGGCGTCCGCGGCATGCGGCCGCGTCCGTCTCCGTCGCACCCGCCGCCCCGCGCGGGCCCCACCCTCTCTGGCTCTCTCTCTCTCTCGTACGAGCGGCCTGGCCTGGCCCGGGGCCTGGGTGATTTTATCGTGGAAGGCGAACGGCCCGCGGGCACGGCCGGGCTGTGTCGGGCCCGGCTCTGCTGCCTGACTGCCAGGCCGGCTGCCCGCGGCGGCACCGGGCACTGCAAGACGCGGGGGGGGGGGGGGGGGGGGGGGAGGACGCGGCCCTCGGCTACGGCACGGGGAGACAGACAGAGGATCAAATACATACACACGCCATCCAATTCTCACCTCGAGCTGCTGGCGGGCCGGGCCTTCCGGCCTCACCGATCCTCGGACCCAATCGTCTCTAAGATTTAAAGAAAAGAAAAGAAAGTAAAAATAGTCGGAGTTTGTAATGTTTTTGCCGTGCGCTATCCGCGTGCCGCTGGAGGCCGCGGGGCCGGGCAGCTCAGCCAGCTGAGCCCAGCCGAGAGTCCGGCGGACCTCTGCGTGCCCGCCCCCCCCCCCCCTCCCACCCCTCAGCCCGCGTACACACCTCCACTCATGCCGGGGGCGTCTTGTCGCCTCGGCGTCGCCGGGTCGTCTTGACGGTGCCTCCCCCCTTTCCCCCCGGCTTCTCTTGGACACCCGTCGTCGCACACCACCCCGCCGCTCGGCGCGGGCAGCACGCTGGGCACACTGCGGGCTGCCTACCCGAGCCTGGACGTCCGCTGACAGCGTCGCTGCCCGACAAGACCGTTTCTCCCCGACCACCAGCCGCAGCAACACAACGCCAACGCCCCGCCCCGCCCTGTCCTGGCCAAAGGCTAGGTGCCCACACCTTTCGCCTCGGAGGCAAACCGTTTCCTGCGGCCGGCCCGCCTCGCGCCTCCGCCCGCCTCCGCCTCTCCGTCCGGGCCCCGGGGGGTCCTGGAGGAGGCCGACGGGGACCCGCGGCACCTCGCCGCCAGAGCGGAGGCAGCAGTCAGCAGGCGCGCCCGCCCCCGACAGCCCGGCCGGTGATGTCTCCTGACTTGTCCGCGAGAAACGTCGCCAAAAGCGCGCCGCAACGCGCCCCTTGCGTAAAGCGGCCCGTTTGCGTCACGCTCGTTGAACGACTCCGCTTAAACGCGTCGTGCGGCGCGACGCGTGCGCCGCCGCGGCAGCGTTCGCGTACCCAATCAGCAGACTTCATAAATCTGCCTTCGAAATCCACTCGGCCCCGCCGGGCTCGGCTCCGCTTGGCGGCGGACACCTGCTGCCCGCTCGCCGCCTTGGGGGACGGCGCGGGCAGCACTGGCAGGGGGACCGCGCGGCCCGCCGTGCCCCGCAGCCTGCCGCGGCCTCGAGCGCGGGGTACGCAGCGGACTAGCAGGCCCGGGGCGGGGCCGGGCCGGGCCGGGACGGCGTGGTGTAACTCTCATGTACGCCCGGAGCACTTTACAACTCAACGCGCCCGCGGGCTCCGGCGGACTCCGGCGCGGGCGTCGGCCGCCCCGTCGCAAGCGGCCCGCGCGAGCCCCGGAGTTGCGTGCTTGTTGCTCCGGGCCTGGACGCCTGCATACCGAACGCCTCATCAGCCTCATACTGCCCACACGAGTTTATTGACCATTTTGCCCCGGCCTGGCAGAGGCAGATCCCGGCCGGCCGGCCCAGCCCCGGGCGTCACAGGCCGCCCCAGGGGCATCGGGGGCGCGGCGGCGGCGGGAGAGAGAGAGAGAGAGAGAGAGAGAGAGAGAGAGAGAGAGAGAGAGAGAGAAGAAGGAGGGACAAACAGACAAGCCGACTGCTAGCGGCGGGGCGGACCCTCCCCTCCCCTCACACTCTCTGGAGGTGACACACCCTCGCGAGGCTGGCCGCTGGCCGAGGTGCGGTCCAGTGCGCTGCCCGAAGTCGTGGGGACGCATCGCGAGCGACAGACGGACAGACAGGCGGGCAGGCGTCAGTGTCGATCAACTTCTGCCGCTGCCGCGCGAGGTGGCGGCCGGTGGCGGTGCCCACCAGGTCGTTACGCGCGTGGGGCCCAGGCTTGAGGCGTGTGCCGAGCCGCAGCCGCCGCTCCCGCCGCCCGGACCGCGGGGAGAGACAGCAGAAAATAAGACGAGAACCGTGGAGACCGGAGGGGGCGAGGGCCGCAGCCGCGACGCCGCCGACGTCCAGGATGACGATAGTGATGGGATTGCCGCGGAGGTGGAAGTGGTCGCGTTCTACGACAAAGAGTCCCGGACGGCCGCCCCGCCGGCGACAGCGCCCCCTCCCCTGGCCGGAATGCTCCCGGGGGCTGACCCGCGGCGTGGTGCGGGGCCGACCGCCGCCCGGCCTGCCCTGCCCCTCCTCTTCCTGACGTGGGGTCCACGACGAAGCCATGCCTTGCGCCTTGGGGGCCCCGGGGGCCTGGCGGAGGGGGGGGGGGAGGGGGAGGACTGCCGCGCGTTAGTCCCCGTGGTAATGGTGCCCCCGGGCTGCGCGCCGCCCCCCGCGCCGCCCCCCCGCGCCCCGCGCCGAACCCTCTAGCAGGGCCTCGTGCCCCGCGGGCGCGCCTCGCCTCGCCGCGGGCGCCACCGCCGGCCCACCCCACGCCGCCGCCGCCGCCGCCGCCGCCGCCGCCGCCGCCGCCCCGCCCCCTCCCCTCCGGAATGTGACCGGGAGCAGCACTACCTGCCGGCCGCCGCCGCTGCCTCCGCATGCACCTCCTGACCGCCGCGCTTTTGGCACTTTTGGCCGCCGCTCGCCGTCCGTCTTCCGGCGAATCAATGACGCCGACAAGCCGACCGGCAATCGCGGCGGCTGCTCGCGCGCCCCGCGGCCCCCGCAGCCACCGCAGCCACCGCCGCTGCCGCATCCACGTACTAGTACGTAACACCCCGACACCGCCTTGCCCGACCAGAAACGACGCTGCCAACTGCCAACTTTCTTGTGTTCTCTGCCGTGCACGACGCTCGCGTTCGTTAAAATGGACACTGACTGCGTCGCGAGGGTGCTGCTGCCGCTGCTGCCGCTGCTGGTGCACGTTGGCGATGTCCATGTCCACGACATCCACGTCGTGTAATGACCGGCGTGATATTCCGGGAAGGGCGGCGCGGCGGGCACGGCACTACATACTAGACTCTCATTACACCTCGTGTTCATGTAATCCGGAGAGGGGGGCCCGGCCCGGACCCGGCCCGGACCCAGACATGACGAATCATTACGCATGACATGTGAGTGCGTGTGTGTGTGTGTGTGTGTGTGTGTGTGTCCGCAAGACGCCACGGCAGACATTTCTCCATCTGACAATGTGCGCGGTAATAATGAAGGAGAAAAGTGTATTATAATTTGCATCGCGGCTGCTGCTGGTTGTAGTGACCTCAACGCAACCAAAAGTTTTTGAGAAAAAAAGAACATTTTATTTTATTGTCAAAGTTTAAAACATAAAAAAAGGGGCGTGATTTTATTTTTATGGCTTAAAATGACCATGATTGAACAGGAGAGTGAGAGAGAGAGAGAGAGCAGATAGGTTATTTATTTATTATCCGCGATGCAAAAAGGCCGCGGCTCTGCGGCACAATGCGTGGGTCACACAGGTGGGCGTAACTTTTGTGCAGACCGGAGCCAGACCTCCCCATAGTGCCAACTTTGGCAATAAACAACTGAATGGGCGGCGCGGGCAGCGCGGCGGGGCGCGGCGGGCGCGGCGGGGCTCCGCGGGCCTTTGCCTTCCGCACCGCAAACACAGCCCGAAACACGGCGCCGCTGCGCTGACGGAGGACGGAAACAAAAGACGGGCGGTCTAACGGGGGAGGCGTGGCTGTGTGCGTGTGCGGTGTGTGTGTGTGTGTGTGTGTGTGTGTGCGGGAGCAGTGTGCCGGGCAGGCATCATCGCTTATATTTGCACACCGCCCCGTACGCCGAGCGAGGCCTCATCAACGCCAACGTCATCGCGGCCTGGGACCCAACCTGCGCGCGCCCGGGCCCTCACACACACACACACACACACACACACACACACCTGGCTACCCCTAGCCCCGCCTCTGTGTGTGTGTGTGTGTGAGAGTGCGTGCATGTGTGATTCGAGTAAACGAAGCGAATGCTGCGGCCGATCGCAGAGAGAGAGAGAGAGAGGGGGGGGGGGGGGGGGGTGAGGCCGCTGTGAGGGCACAATAGAGCGCCGATGAGGTCCGTTCCAAACGCCCCCCCCCCCCCCACAGCAGCAGGCTCCTCTATTCCCTGTTCGTCTCGGTCAAAACCGTTTTGGCGAGTTCGCTCTCTCTCTCTCTCTCTCTCTCTCTCTCTCTCTCTCTCTCTCTCTCTCTGTGTGTGTGTGTGTAACACGTTTGTGGCCGGCCAGGTCCTGCGAGCTTTGCTATTGAAAGGCCAGGTAAGTCCATCCCTTCCTCGCGTGTGTGCCGGCAGCGGAGTAGTTGAGTTTGCCATCATTGTGCCCGTGCGCGCGCGCGCTCGCACACACACACACACACACACACACACACACACGCACACCGGTGTAATGAGTTTACTCTGCACTGAGCGGTGGTGCGCGGGCCGGGGCTGGATGGGATACCCTGGCCGCATCCATCCGCCCGCACGGCCTCGGCCCGCACCGCTCTCTTGTTGCCTCACAAAACTGACGGACCAAATCCTCCCTCTCAAACCGCATTGCTCGCCCGCGTGCGTGCCGCCGTGCCAGGGGGGGGGGGGGGGCTGCCGCTGCTGCCCCTGCAGGGTAGGCACCCCCGCACGAGCGCACGCGCGCGGGTTGCTCGGGTTGCCTGCCCTGCAGCCGCGCGGCTCGGCCCCCCGACCTCGTGTGCTGGAATAACTTGGGCCAAGTTTGAGTATCCTCTGGCGCTGTGAATCAGCGTGGTCCGTCGCCGCAGGCACTGAGCGGCCAGGTATGAGGTCTGGAGTCTGGAGCGGGGCCGGAGGCGGCCTGGAGGCGGCCTGGAGGCGGGCCGGAGCGCCGGGGGCGGGAGGGCCGGGGCCTGCCGCAGCCCGCTGGAGCCGCAGAGCGCCCGGGGGCCTGGCGTCATAATCACACCGCCCGCGGGCAGGCGACGCTGGAGCCGGCTGGAGCCCACTGGAGCCCACTGGAGCTGGAGAACCCCTCCCGGCCGGACCCGGAGCCTCTCCAGCGCGCGACGCCGGCAGGCGGGCGCAAGCGTGCGCGGCGCATACGCGGGGCGAATCGCGTCGCGGTTCTCCAGGAAAAGCAGTTCTCCAGCCAGACTCCAGCACACACACACACGCACACGGCTGCAGCCAGACGCGACAAGCACCACGGAGCGTGCCGTATCGCAACAGGTTGGAGCTTTCGCACGGCGGCGGGCGGCCACGGGGACGGCAGCTGCTGGACAGAGGCGCTGGACAATCGCTGGAGCGGCTAACGAGGGGACCAGCGGCCGGGCTGTATCATGACGTGACGTCCGGCCCGCTGGAGCGAGCGGCTGGGGCGCAGCACAGCAGAGCCATTCCGAACGCTACTGTGTTTCTATACTCGCGGACCTCTCTCTCTCTCGCTCTCTTACGGAGCACCCTACGGGCGCAACAGAGACGGACATAGTGGCGCAGGGGAGGGTGTGGTGGTCCAGGCGTTGCCGGAGCTCGCCGCCGCCGTCATCCGTCCGTCGGACGTCACTCTCGTTCCAGCGAGCCCCTCCGTGTCATCCAGCCGTGGAAATGACGGGGCTGGGCCGGAGTCCAGCCGGACGGCGGCGGGGCGGTCGGAAGCGCGGCCAGACGGGGCGAGTGGCTCCAGCGGCGCGCTCCAGCCGCTCCAGCCGACAGGCACGCGCCGCCGGCCCGGCTACTGTCCGGCCACATTAGACAGCGGCCCGCCGCCACGCCCCTCCCGGCCCCTCCCTCCGCGCCACGCGCTGCCCGGGAGCTGGTCAAGACGGTGCGCGCCAGAGTGTCTTGGAGGCTGTCTTCATTCCGGCAACACGAAAGGGTCTTAAGAGAGTGTCTTAAGACAAGAGTGTCTTAAGACCAGAGTGTCTTAAGACCAGAGTGTCTTAAGACCAGAGTGTCTTAAGACCAGAGTGTCTTAAGACCAGAGTGTCTTAAGACCAGAGTGTCTTAAGACCAGAGTGTCTTAAGACCAGAGTGTCTTAAGACCAGAGTGTCTTAAGACCAGAGTGTCTTAAGACCAGAGTGTCTTAAGACCAGCGTGCTTCACTCACCTTTTGCCGCAGGGGGAGTCCAGCCCGGCCAGCGCCGCGCGGTTGTCCACGGTGGCAGTCGGGGAGCGAATGTTGTCGTGGGGGAAAATGTTGGCGGCCGTCGCCGTCCCCGGGCCAGGCCGGGGGCTCCACGGGGGGTAGTCCACGGTACCGGCGGTACCGGCCACCGCCGCCGTCGTCGTCGGCGAGGGTAGTCCACACGGGGAGGCCAGCGGGGGAAGTCCGCGTGCGCTGTGCGTGTCCTGGCGACACTGGCACGCTCGCGCACACGCTCGGGGCACACGCCGCACACAACCACTAGGCCGGCAGCACTGGGCTCGCGGGCGCGCACATTCGGTGGCGCGGTCCGGGGCACGCGAGCGGCAAGCGCGAAGCCGGCGTGATCCGCGAGCTGTCTGCGAGAGCTGCGAGAGCTGCGGGAGGCCACGGCCACGCGTCCGCTGCGCTGCAGTGCCACAACCCGACTGGTGCTCGAACCCGCTGCGCCGCGCCGCCGCTGCCTCCCTTCTCTCTCCCGCCCCAATCCGAACCCGCGGGCAGCGCGCGCCAGAGGCCGGAGCTTCAGCCAGCCGCCGCCAGGGGGCGCCACCTGCCTCCCGTCTGCGGTCGGTCTCGCTCCTTCTCTCTCCCTCTCGCAGCGGGGTCCCGCCGGTCCCGCTGCTGTCTCTCGCGGGATGTTGTATGGAGATGGGCAGGGCAGTTCAGCGCCGCGAATGTCTGTCCTCCAGGCAACAACAAAAACTTCCACCGGACGCAGCCGTCGTGACGCTCGTGGACGGGGTGCTTTCGTCTCAGAATAGTGAACATAGCACCTCCCCGTCTGAGGGGGCCACAGACCCCCCGCAGAGAGGGGCGGGGCCCCCGATGCCCCCCGCGGTGAGTCGGCCCATTGACGCGCCCCCGCCGCTGATTTGCCATTCCCTTGTCATTGTCGCCGCGCTCCGAAACTTGTCGGGTCGGGTCGGGTCGGGTCCCCCCTCGCACCGCGCCAGCGGCCCCGATGTTTTACTTATAATAACCCAACCCTTTGTGCGGGGACGGTGGGGCCTCCGCCGCCGGCCGGCTCCCGCTCGGCGTCGGCGTCTAGGTCTGACAACCGATGCTTGGCGGCTGTTCAAAGTTTTATGGCATTAACTTTCCTGCGCCTTTCACGCTCGCCCGCGGGGGCGCTGGAGGGAGATAGAGGGGGTGGGGGGGGGGAGGGCGCGGCAGAGCTGCTGCGCCGCTGCGGGGGAGGGGGGGGGGCACAGGGGGTAAAACGCGGCGTCGCGACGCAGTACGGTATTGGAACCCGCGTTGTCCGCGCTCGCCGGCCCAGCAGCAACCCCCTTATCCCTCGTGGACTAATTGCCCCACGGACACAACGGACCCCGGCAGCGCCATGCGAGCCCTCGAGCGGAATTTTCAAGATTGCCACGATACCCCCCCCCCCCCCACTCCTGCACCCCCTACACACAGCTTGGCGCGGTCCGGTTCCCTTTGGAGCGCCGTCCAAAGATCCTGCCAAGGTCTCATCACAAGTTGGAGCAAGAGCGCGGCGGGCGCGCCTGCTAAAGTGCCCCCTCCCTTCCCCCTGTGCAATTGCGACCCCGCCCCCCGGAGCCCCCGCAGCCCCCGGGGCCCCCGGGCAACGCGTGCTTATTAATCCTGGGGCCCCGGGCTGTTTACCCCGCGGAATTTTCCTCCGTGCCCCGGCGTGCGGGCGCCGCTGCTGCCGCCGCCCCCGGCCGCCCCCCGCCGCCCCCAGCCGCCCCCAGCCGCGGGGTAGTGGGGCCGTGCACTAAGCACGTAACGCCAGGGCAGCCGCCCCGGAAATCCTGGAACAGCTGCCAACCTTAACCCGTCAGGTGCTTAAGGAATGGCCGATCGCTTACCTTTGTAAACTGTGGCTTACGTGTTTTTTTTTTTTAATGTATTTTTGCGCAATTTTATTTTTTTGTTTTTGTGGATGTGGCGGTGTTTCATCGGGTTTCGCTTCGCTTGCCGCCCCTCAGGAGCAGGCCACAACTCGGCACGGATGCTGAGCGGAGCGGGGAGCCGAGCCACCACCTGAGCCGCCGCCGCCGCCGCCGCCGCCGCCGCCGCCGCCGCCGCCGTGTCAGCCAAACGTCAGGCAGGGGAGCCGCGAGCCGTCAGCGGGAGAGCCGCGTGAGCGTACAGCACAAACGCGGTGCACGGCAGCACGGCAGGTGAAGCATGTCAGCCGATATGAGAGCACGAGCACGGCCAGCATCACCACCACCACCACCACCACCACCACCACCACCACCACCACCACCACCACGCCGCACACCCTTCCCGCCGTGCTGCATGCGCCCGCCGCTACCGCCGCCGCCGCCGTCTCGTTTCCTCTTTAAACCCCCTATCCTGGTGCGTGGCACGGCACGGCGCGGCACGGCGCGGCACGGACACGCCACTCACTCCTCTCTCTCTCCAACCCCTCCCGGGGATGACGCCGCTGTCAGGGGATGGGAGGCCGCCGCCGCCGCCGCCGCCGAGCTCTAGGACGCCTGCTGCAGCGCGATTCCAGGCGCTGTGGACTCGGACCTCCCCCCTCCCCTCTCCACAACCCCCTGTCGACGGCGACGTCGGACCCCTTCTCGGTCCCGAAGACGGGTAGGTTGGGTTAGGTTAGTCCCGCTCCGTACAACGAGTCTCTCCCCCACCCAACCGGGCGGGGGCCCCCCGCCGTGCGCCCCTGGGCCCCGCGCTCACTGCTATTCCGCGCGCAGCCATCTCCGGGCCCCCCAGGGCCTCCGGGGGGGCCCCACAGCCCCCCGCGCCACGCCGCGCCACGCCGCGCCACGCCACGCCCCTCCGCCCGCGGCCAACCCGCCCCCTCCTCTTTCTGGGGGTTGCTTCCAGAGTTGTGCCCGGAGGGGGTTTAACTCCCAATTGGTTGCATGTCGAGGGATATTGAGTTCACAGCGGTTGCTATGGTAACCTAACCAGCCCCCCTCCTCCCCCCTCCTCCGTTCTCTTCCTTTCTTTCCGTCCCAGCCACCCATCGCTCTTCTCACTCCCCCCACCGTTCCTTTGCTGTCTTAGTTCGGGCACTACAGGAAGTAAAGGCAGACTGCTAAGACGAGCTGCTCGGATGGTCGGTCTGGACGCGGTGCGCCTCGCGCCTCGGGGGTAGGCACCAGCGCTGGGCCCGGCGCGCGGCAGCCGGATGGGTTGCCTACCCCGTCGTGGTCAGGCGCTCGGCTCCCGGTTACCGAGCAACGGCGGGCAGGGTCAGGCCCAGAGGCGTAGCCAGGGGGGGGGGGTGCGGGTATGGGGGTCAACCCTCTTCCAAACCGGGGACCTGGTTAGGCAATCCGCCTAACGAACGCCTGAACGTAGGCAATTCGCGCGGCGTATCTTCCCTGCCCCCAAAAAGCCTAGCTACGCCCCTGGTCGGTGATGAGGAGGTCGGAGTGATTGTCCCAGTGACGTCACACGTCCAGCGGAGAAAAGAGACCATATCTGGCCGGGGCCGCACGGCCTGGGATGCCTTATATGGGGCCCGCGGCCGGGTCCCCGAGTCCCCACCGGTCCCCACTCCCGGCCCCGCGCCCCCGGCTCCAACCCCCAGGCTGCCCGCCGCCGTACGTTCCCACCGCGTTTTGGGGGTTTTACTAGCAATTTCCCGCACCGCGGCTCGGGTCAGGCCCTCGTCCCTTCCCGTGGCGTCAGCAGAATCCCTAGAATCCGGCCTTCCCTCCGCATGTGCGCGCGCCGCGCCGCGGCCCCCGGCCGGCTGGGCTGACCTACATTTCCTGCCCGGCTCGGCCGCCAGAGCGCGCTGACGGCGGGGTGTGGTTGCGCGTTTGTTTGTGGTTGTGAATCATTCGCGAGGTATCCGTGCACCGAACCTTTTCTCCGTGTTCAGGTGAGTTTGGGCAGCTGTTTCAGTGATTTCCGTCGTTAAAGGACCCTGTTTAGGCCCGTGTCTGCGGGGGCGGTCGGCGCGCGGGGCCGAAACCGCGGCTGGCCGCTGCGGTGCCAGCCTTTGTCGAGGTAGATGACACCCTAATCGGTGTACAGCAGATGGTGCTGTCTTTGTTTCTCAGCCGTCGGTTCGTTTAGGTGACGCCCCTTTTGCAAGTCCCTGCGAATTTCGATGCCCTCCCTGGTTTGGGGGCCGTGGCGCTTGTGAGTCTAGTTTCGCACACGCCCCCCTGTGGTGCCTGTGTGTTCAGTCAGTCGGTGACACATCACTCTTGACAGCTCAGGCTGCTGTGGACTGTTTAGAACGCTGATTCAACTGTCTGCTCATTGTCTTCCTGCTTTGGCTGGTGTGATACTTAAGACGTCTAGTGGGTTCAACATCTCTAGGGCACGGGAGGTTCAGTCCGACGTCATTTTATTTTTCATTTTTATTAGGTTATGTACGTGTGCTGACCCCCAGTTTTCACTGTTTATGCACAGTTTTAATTTTTTATTTCTTCATTTAAATGATTAGTTGCAGATTTCCCTCCTTCATTCCAAAGATGTCGTCCAGGAAGACCGCCGGCCGTCGTGCCACCACCAAGAAGCGTGCGCAGCGAGCCACATCCAATGTCTTTGCCATGTTCGATCAGGCTCAGATTCAAGAGTTCAAGGAGGCGTTCAACATGATCGACCAGAACAGAGATGGTTTTGTGGACAAGGAGGACCTTCATGATATGCTCGCATCCCTTGGTAATTCTTGCTCTGCTAGTTAATTCAGTTTCAGTGTGTCTGGAATCTGTATTCATAAATTTTTTCTCTGTAGGCAAGAACCCAACTGATGAGTATCTGGAGGCCATGATGAACGAGGCTCCTGGTCCAATCAATTTCACCATGTTCCTGACTCTCTTTGGTGAGCGTCTCCAAGGAACAGATCCTGAGGATGTTATTAAAAATGCCTTTGGATGCTTTGATGAAGAGAACCAGGGAGTCATTCATGAGGAACGTCTCCGAGATCTGTTAATCAGTATGGGAGACCGTTTCAGCGATGAAGATGTGAGTTATTTGCTAAATGTGTGGCAGGAAATAATTTCTTGACTGTACTGGTTTCTTATTTAAATTGCCATGTGTGTTTCTGTTTCAAGGTTGATGAGATGTACCGTGAAGCTCCCATTAAAAATGGAATGTTTGACTACATTGAGTTCACGAGGATTCTCAAGCATGGAGCCAAGGACAAGGATGAGCAGTAGTGCTCCAAGACCGTTATTGGAGAGAGGCTTGCTAAGATACGGGGATATTCTTTATGTGCCTTTGTGATATCACATCCTTGAATTTTTAGGAGCTTTGAGGGTATCTTGCTATCTTTTATTTCAATCTACCTTTTCTTTTGATTTTCAAATAAAATATCACCTCATTGGCATGCCCTGTATAGATGTCCAAAGATGGGGGTAGATTTTATCGAGCTGGTTTTTATCTGAAGGTGTACTTATTGGAAAGCAAGGGAAAGCTGATTATTTATCAGTATTTTTATCCAGAATTTATCTAGTGTTATGCATTATTTTCATATTTCTGTAGGCAACTTTATAATGTAGCTGCAAAACAAAGTTTTGTTACTGATATTAACTTTTAACCATTAAAATATTTTACAATGTGCTCTGTAATGGGACCATTCCTTTCTAAAAGTGCATTTTTATTTGTGCGTGTTCTTGATGTTCTTTTGCTGTCTATTGTTTATCCATTTTCCCTTTGTATGTGATGTGTTCTTGATTTTCCACTTGGTCTCTATTCTTAAAAGAAATCAAAATTGTGGAGTGAAGGAAGTTCCATCTTCAATTGAATACATAGATCTGTTGAGACTGTTTGTAATCTTCTACGTTCCATTTTGGCTTTTATCCTATATGGTCTGAGTAAATTATGTGGGAGAATGTGTACCAGTAATTATATATTTTTGGTGTGTGGACAATGAAACTACTGGGAGGAGCTGCTTCTACTACAACGCCCTGTATAACGCTATGAAGGCTCAAAGAGTTCAGATTAGTTGTGTGGAGGCTCTGTTTTATGAAAGCTCTGACTTTTGTTCATGCCACTGCATTTTTTTTTTTGTTGGGTAATAGTTATAAGTACTACTTTGAAATATGTGTTGTACTTAATGTATTGAACATTTTGGTAAATAGATAACCCATTTTAAAATGATGTGTTGGTGTTGATTATTCCCACTGCAGCCCGAACGTAAACCTGCCGCTTCGGCATTTGCCCGTATCTCCGGGATGATAGGAGTGTAAGTTCAAAAGGGGAGTTGATCAAATAAAAATAAAAATATAGGAGTGTGAGTTTAAGAAGGGAGTTATTCAAATAAAACAATGAGTAAGTACAAATACAGTGGTTTATTGATTGGCTAAAAATTACATTTAACATAACCTGGAACAGGTTTGCTTAACCAAATCACTATCTAGCAAAATAGAATAAACTCAGTACTTTTTACATATTGTCAAATTTCTTCAGTGGGTTAAAATTGGCAAGCTGCCAGATTGGTCCACTGATATCATTAGTTGACTCACCACTCAAAGAGGGCAACCTGTTCTGAAAAAGTGAAATTCCAGTATCATAAATAGGGTTTTAGGAGATATTTTATAAAGTAAGCTTATGAATATCTTTCTTTCCAAGGGTTGTAAAAAAGAAAACTGATATACAGGGTTGAACATTAATGCAGCAGAAGTTCAGCAAGCACTGGAATATTCACCTCTCACAACAATAAATGCCCCCACAATTTTGATCACAATTTAAAGTGGTGATGACATTTTTACATTAGGATAACAGTCTAAATAACTTTCTAACAATATTTATCACAAAGTAAATAATTTACAGACATGTTCATGACATGAAACATCAGTAGAGAATCGTCCTATACAAAAAAAAAAAAAGAAAGAAAGTAAGAGTCAGTTCTTTGATGTAACTGGTCAATGAAAAAACCAATGATTAAGGAGATTCAGGAGGAAAAAGGCTACAATGAGAATGATAAAAATTGTGACACTATGCACGATTTCCTACTTTTGGAAAAAAGACAGTGAAATGAGCAAAATTAAAATAACTGAAAAACATGATTGTTCTGAAAATAACACAAAATTTATAAGGACAAAATAAAACAAAATAAAATCAAATTCTCAACACGTCAGTCAGCTCTCTCATCTTAGTAAGAGGAGAGAAGCAGGTGAGAATGACTAATAATTACAACACAAAATAACACCCTCCGATACTCCAGAGGATGCTTTGAGAGCAAGTACCACTATGGGAAAACAAAACAAAGAGCCACCTAGGTTGCTTTCCAAACCTAGTAGTAAATATTTTGATAAGATTTGTACTTTTAATGTCAAGTTCATCTAGAAGAAAAAGAACTATAGCAATAATGAGTATGATTTTGAATGATAATTTTCATGTTGCAGACACAAATTAAATATATGTAAACAAGATTTAACAAACTTACCATCAATTTAAAAGATCACAAAGTGCACAAATTTTGCCTCTTATGTACACACAAATGCTGGTAGTTTCTCATGTTTCATTGCAAAGGACAAGGAAAAAATGAGACCATGTATCTAAGACACTTAACACTGTATCCTAATTACTTTGTACATTTAAGTAAAATTATACAATTATTTACAAAATGGCAATTTATAAAAATCCTTTTAACAATGATGCACACCTGGAATTGTTATTGCTTTAATTTATTTTAAATGATCTTCTTAAACTTCATCTTAAGATGAACATTCAAGAATGCTAACAAATGTGTATGTTACAATAATGAGATCTTGATGCACCAAAGAATGAGAGCACATGTAATGAGTCAAAAAATTTACAAACTAGAGACATGCTGTTTTGTGGCAAGTGCACAAAGAAGTCAACAAAGTAGAAAAAAACAAAACAATACACATCTTATGCATAGCCACAATACAGCAAGAGGAGCACCACAGAGCACCCAAGACTGCAGCCCAACAACCTTTTGGTTGTTACATACAATAACATTGAGCACAATTTTCTTTTAAAGAATAATAAATATGTTAACTTTTCGCAAGTGCAACTAGGGATTTCTTGGTGCTGTGCTGCGCCACCGAAAACATAAATTACATGAAAGGTCAGAAGGCACTTAAATGGCAGTACTAACTCACGTGTGTCAATAAATAATTTGTCCTTTTTTGAGATTTTCAGGCAAAAATATTACACATGAAGATACATGAGCCAGTCTTTGTTAATTGTCTTTACATTCAGTCATGGCTAGAACATAATTTCTCTTGTACAAAACAAAAATACTCTAAATGTGTGATGGCAATGGTCAAGTGCCAGCTTCACTCTCCCACATTTGTACACAAGTCTTTCTACTTTGGCATGTTCTCAGCACACGTAACATTTACAGTCCTAGATATAAATAGCTTCAGACTTGGGGTGTTGACTGGACTGCGGACAGGCGTTCGGACTTGAGATCCCCTCGGACCAGTCCGAGTTGGACAGGGGCGATGAGGACGACCAGTTCCACGGTGACTCCGGGGAGGGCGTGGGGAAGTTCTCCGGCCCCAGGTTCTGGGGCTGGTGCTGTGGGGTGCCGTCAGGGCCGTAGTGCTGGGAGTGCTGTGAGGGCGGCGTGAGGTACTGGGGGTAGAAGCTGGACCCCTGCTGCTGTTGCTGTTGCTGCTGCAGGCCCTGCTGCTGCTGCGGTTGCTGCTGCGGCGGCGGGCCCTGGGACTGCAGGCTGTACGCGCCCAGCTCGAAGTCGAAGCTGACGGGCTGCTGGTTGCCGGTGGGGCCGTGCTTCTGGTGCGTGGCGGCGCGCATGGCCGCGTAGTGCGTGGGCGAGGTGGGCAGCGAGGGCCGCGACTTGGTGGGCGACGGCGAGCTGAGGTAGCTGGCCGGCGACAGGCTCATGTTAATACTGTGGGGCGGGCTCTGGTTGTTGGAGTAGGGCGGCGACAGGGTGCTGGGGTGCTGCTGCAGCAGCGGGGGCTGGCCCAGCCCCAGGCCGAGTGTCAGGGGGAGCGACGCCTGCCCCGGCCCCTGCCGCCCGTGCGGCGGGAGGCCGAGTGACGTCTGCTGGTCATGAAAGTTGCTCATGCCGTAGGGACCTGAACAGACAAAAACAAAAATTAAATAAACCTCACACAACCCGCTCGGGCTACAGCGCCACGGATTACACTCTGGCTCGGACGTACCGCTGTAGTGGTCCAGGGCGTCTCCGCGGTCCAGCTGGTCCAGCTGCTCCAGGTTGAGCTGGTGGAGGGTCTTGAAGCTATCCTCGTAGCTGGGGGGCTGCTTGGCGGGGCCGGGGCCGGAGCCGGGGCCGCCGAGGAGGCTGCCGTACATGTTGCCGCCCTCGTACGCCGAGTCCGGCACGCCCGGGCCCGGGGACTCGCCGGGCGACAGGGCTAGCACGCTCTCCACGCTGCGCACGCCTTGGTCCTGCAACACGACGGGGGCGAGGTCAGCTTGCTGCTGGCGCGGCCGCGGCCCGGTCCGGGAGCCGGCGCCGGCCTCCCCACCCACCATGTTGTGCGACGGGCTGAGCTTCTTCTTCTTGACGCTGGGTTTCCTCCGCACCGCCGTCCCGTTGTTGTTGTCCATGTCCGGGCTCGTCGGGTTGTTGCCGGCGTTGATGGACGACTTGGGCCTCTTCTTGGACTTGGTGGGCTTGGAGCCGATCACGGTCGGCTGGGAGATGAGGTGGTGCTGGCCGCCGGGGGAGGCTGCGGGACAGAGATGGCGCGTTAGGAGGGGCGCTCTGCCGGTGGCGGGCCGGCCTACCCTGGCCCGGTACTCACCGTCGCTGGCGGGGCCCACTAGCGGCCCGCTGGAGATGACGGACACGGGGTGCGGGCTCCTGGGGACGTGGTCGTTGAGCAGCCTGACGATGTCGGTGTGCAGCCGCTCGCTGGCCACGTCTCGGGGCAGCCTGTCCATGTGGTCGGTGATCTCCCGGTTGGCGAAGTTGTCCAGCAGCGCCTTGCACGCCTCGTAGCTGCCCTCGCGGGCGGCCAGGAACAGCGGCGTCTCCTCCTGCGGGTCATAGGGAAGGGGTTAGGTCAGGGACGCGGGGGGACATGGAGGCGGCGCGGGGCAGGCGGGACGGCTTACCTTCTCGTCCTGGGCGTCGCGGTTGGCGCCGTGCGCCAGCAGGATGTTGACGGCGTCCACGTTGTTGACGGCCGCGGCCCAGTGCAGCGCCGTCTTGCCGGAGTTGTCGGCCGCGTTGATGTCGGCGTCGGCGTTGATCAGGTCCTCCACCATGCCCTCGATGGCGAGCCGGGCCGCCAGGATGAGCGGTGTGGTGCCGTCGTGCATGCGGGCGTTGAGGTTGGTGGCGCGGTTCCGGAGCAGGATCTGGAAGACGCCCATGGCGTCGGCGGCCACCGCGGCGTGGAGCGGCGTGCGGCCCGTGTTGTCCTGGGAGTTGGCGTCGGCGCCGGCGTCCAGCAGCCGCTTGGCGGCGTCCGCGCGCGCGTACCGGGCCGCCAGGTGCAGCGAGGACTCGCCCGTCTTGTCCATGGCGGCGTTGAGGTCCGCGCCCTGCGCCACCAGGTCGGCGATGGCCTGGCAGCTGTTCTCGTCCTCCTCCTCCTCGCCCGTGTCCAGCCCGCCGCCGCGCACGGCCGCCACCATGAGGGGCGTCATGCCGCACGGGCCGCGCACGTCCACCTCGCAGTTGGTGTCCAGCGGCGGCGTCATGATCCCGGCGCAGGCCGCGTCCGGCCGCCGGATGTCGGCCGCGTCCAGGTGCTGCTGCGACCACATGCGCGGCTCCGCCTCCTCGTAGTCCGTGACGACGGTGTGGTCCGACGCGTAGCCGCCGCCCATGTCCGCGCCGCGCATCCGCTTGGGCGGCGGCAGGTCGCTCTCGTCGTCCGACCAGTGGCTCTGGGCCATCATGTTGCTCATGCCGCCGATGCTGCCGTGCGGCATGCCCATGCCCATGCCGTGCGGCGGCAGCTCCATGTCGATGCAGCCCATGGACGCCTGCTTGCTGAGGTTGCGCATCTCCTGGCCGTCGGGGCCGCGGCGCCGGGAGCGCCGCCGCTGCGTCAGGCCGCTGTTGTTGCGCAGGAAGCCCTCCGGGAACCAGGTGATGCCGGCGGCCCGCTTGCGCTGCGCCGTCACCAGCACGCCGACGAACATGGCGCAGAGCGCCACCAGCACCACGCCCACCAGGACGTACTTGGCGTTGGTGGGGTCGCCGACGTCCGTGTCGTCGTCCGGCATGCGCTGCACTTGGTAGATGGGGAACGCCTGGGACAGGGCCATCTTGGAGGCCTTGGCCGCGAGGAACTCGGCCGCCTCGTTGGCGGAGGAGAAGCACTCCGCGTCCGACGAGGACATGCAGCGCCGGTTGTCCAGCTCCAGGTAGGCGATCACCCCCGACCGGATGTTGGAGCCGCCGGACAGCGGCTGCAGGTTCCACGGGTAGATCATGTCGTTGCCGATGTCGTCCTGCTTGACGCGCACCGTGGTCTGCAGCTCGTGGCCCAGCAGCCGCAGGAACGGGATGAGGCTGGCCCGGAACGAGTGCATGTCCATGCTCAGGATGATGGAGAAGGCGCCGTCGGCCAGCTTCGGGGGCTCCTTCTCGCAGTCCATGCCGTCCCAGTTGCACTCGGCCGTGTTGCAGCGCTCGTCGCACACCCCGTTGGCGTAGCGCTTCTGGCAGAAGGCGTCGTAGAGGGGGCTGCACGGCTCGAACAGCCGCCCGCAGTCGTAGCCGTCGAACAGGCAGCCCGCGTTGTTGCAGAGCGGGTCGCAGCGGCCGTTGGCGAACGCCTGCGAGCACTTGGTGGGCGTGGAGCAGTTGCGCCAGGGGTCGATACCCAGCGAGCAGTCGTTCCCGTCGAACTGGCAGGCGTAGGTGTTGCACTCCTGGTCGCACTTCCGGTTGCCGGCCTTCTCCACGCAGCCGTTGGCGATGCACTTGGCTTGCTCAATCTCCAGCTGGATGTCAATGTTGGAGTTCTTGGGCTTGCCGACGGGTCGGTAAACGCCTCCAGGGAACTTGGGGTCGTAACGTTCACAGTTTTTACCCGCCCAGCTTCGGGGGCAGTTGCAGAGGTAGTCACCGATGAAATCCTGGCACGCTCCATCATGCTGACAGGGGTTGCTCTCACACTCATTCCGGCTGTCCAGTTCACAGTGATGGCCGTAAGATCCTGGAGGGCAGACAAAACAAAAATTACGTGTCATCGCTGCACCTCAATACTTTCAAATTTCCAGTCATAATTAAACAAAATCATCTGCCTTACCTGGTAAGCACTGGCACAGATATCCACTGCCATCTGGGTGTTGGCGACACACGCCTCCATTCTGGCAAGGGTTGGATTCACAGTCGTAGCCAAAGAACTCACAGTTCATGCCAGAATACCCATCTGGGCACTGGCAAGTGTGACCTGTCTGGTGTTGACGACAAACTCCACCATTTTGGCAGGGCGAGTTTTCGCAGAAGTTGACCTTGGCTTCACAGTGGCGACCCATAAATCCTGGCTTGCAGTTACACAGGTAGTTGTTGACAAGCTGTACGCAATCTTGTGTTCCAGGCTCAGAGCACGGATTCGACAGGCACTCATTGATGTCACCCTCACAGCGAGGACCAACAAACCCTGGCGGACACTTGCATTCAAATGTGCCCACTTTGTCGACACAGGTTCCATTGTTATGACAAGCTCCAGGCAAACAGTCATCCACATTGATCTCACAGATGATACCCAGGGTCCCTGAAAAGCAGAACGTAACATTAGCACGCGCAGCGGTGGCAGACTCGACACTCTGACTAGGAGTGTGGTCCATGGCATACCTGGGGGACAACTGCAGCGGAACTTGTTGATAAAGTCGTGGCAGGTTCCTCCGTTCTGGCAGGGGTTCGGGCGGCAGTCGTCCACGTTGAGCTCGCAGTTCTGGCCCTGGAAGCCCTTGGCGCACTGGCAGCTGTAGGAGCCCACCAGGTCGTGGCAGATGGCGCCGTTCTGGCAGGGCGCCGACTCGCACTCGTTGATCTCCTTCTGGCAGTAGCTGCCCGTGTACCCGTCCAGGCAGCGGCAGCGGTGGCTGTTGCCGATGTCCTCGCACGTGCCGTTGTTGCAGAGCCGGTCCCGGTGCACACCTGCGGACAAGGACAAGATATTAGTTAAGGCGATACCTTAAGACAACCTTACGACATCACCTTAAGACAAACTTAAGGCGTTATCATAAGACAACAACAAAAACAATAACTTTATAAAAATCCCGCGTGGCTCACCTTTGCGGATGGCGGCGTCGCTGCACGAGACCATCTCCACGTCGCAGACCTTGCCCGTCCAGCCGGGGCTGCAGAGGCACTGGTAGTGGTTCTTGTCCTGGCGGCACGTCGCGCCGTTCTCGCAGGGCCTGGCCGCGCACCAATCCACGAACGCCTCGCAGTGCTTGCCCGTGTAGCCGTACGGGCAGTGGCAGGTGTAGTACTTGACGTGGTCGTTGCAGGTGCCGCCGTTGAGGCAGGGGTTCGAGTCGCACTCGTTGATGCGGTACTGGCAGTTGGAGCCCGTGTACCCGGGCTGGCACTGGCAGGAGTACGAGTTGATGCCGTCGATGCACTTGCCGCCGTTCATGCAGCTCGACTCGGTGCAGTCCTCGTCGTTGCTCTGGCAGTTGGTGCCCGAGTACCCGAGCGGGCACGTGCAGGTGTACGAGTTGACGTACTGGTTGCAGGTGGCGCCGTTGCGGCACGGGTTGCTGGCGCACTCGTCCACGTCCACCTCGCAGTGCTTGCCCGTGAAGCCGTCCACGCAGAGGCAGTTGTAGTCGCCGATGCCGTCCAGGCAGGTGCCGCCGTTCTGGCAGGGGAAGGTGGCGCAGTCGTCCGTGTTGGTGAGGCAGTCGTGGCCCTCGAAGCCCTTCGTGCACTGGCAGACGTACGAGCCGTTGGTGTTCTGGCAGGTGGCGCCGTTGCGGCAGGGCGCCGACACGGCGCACTCGTCCACGTCCTCGTCGCACAGCCGGCCCGTGTAGCCCACGTCGCACATGCACGCGAAGTCCAGGTAGTTGGCGGACGGGGAGCAGCGGGCGCCGTGGCGGCAGCGGTTCGGCGTGCACGGGTCCAGCCGCGACAGGCAGTCGTGGCCCGTGTACGGCAGCTCGCACACGCACTTGTAGCCGTTCACCAGGTCGATGCACGAGCCGCCGTTCTTGCAGGGGCTGTTGGCGCAGTCGTCGATGTTGAGCTCGCAGTTGGTGCCCGTGTAGCCGGGCACGCAGGCGCAGCTGTAGGCGTTGAGGTGGTCGCTGCAGGTGCCGCCGTGCTGGCAGGGGTTGCTGGCGCACTCGTCCAGGTCCAGCTCGCACCGCTTGCCGCCGTAGCCGCGCGGGCAGTGGCAGATGAACTGGTTGACGCCGTCCTCGCAGGTGCCGCCGTTGAGGCACGGGTTGCTGGCGCACTCGTCCACGTCGCTGAGGCACCGGGCGTCGTAGTAGCCGCGCGGGCACTCGCACCGGAACGTGCCCACCATGTCGATGCAGCGGCCGCCGTTGGCGCACGGGTTGCTGGCGCACTCGTTGATGTTGGTCTCGCAGTGGTGGCCCGTGAAGCCCGGCACGCAGTCGCACGAGTACCGGTTGATGCCGTCCACGCACTGGGCGCCGTTCCGGCACGGGTTGCTGTAGCACTCGTTGACGTTGATCTCGCAGTTGGGGCCGGACGTCCCCGGGCGGCAGCGGCACTGGTACCCGTTGATCAGGTCCTCGCAGTGGCCGCCGAACTGGCACGGGTTCGACTCGCACTCGTTCATCTGCGTCTGGCACAGGTAGCCGGTGAAGCCCGGGTGGCACTGGCACGTGAACGAGTTCTCGCCGTCGATGCACTCGCCGCGGTGGCACGGCGAGCTCTGGCAGTCGTTGATGTTGATCTCGCAGTTGGCGCCCGTGAAGCCCGGGGGGCAGTCGCAGGTGTAGCCGGCCACCGCGTCGTAGCAGATGCCGCCGTTCCGGCACGGCGAGGACTTGCAGTCGTCGATGTTGGTCTGGCAGCGCGCGCCCGTGAACCCGTTGGGGCACACGCAGCGGAACCCGTTGATCATGTCGTTGCAGATGCCGCCGTTCATGCAGGGGTCGGGCTGGCACTCGTCGATGTCCACCTCGCACTGCGTCCCGGTGTAGCCTGCGGGGACAGAGCACACGGCGTCAGAGCGCGCCTCGCCTCCCCGTGGCCGGGAGCGCCGCGCCAGGTAGGCCACCCTGCCGGCCGCCGCACACCGCGGCGCCGCGGGACTGCCTACCCGGCACGGGGCTCCGCTCCACGGCTCCCTCACTCCTCGCACCAGAATCACGGTTTTAGTCTTCACATTCCCTTTCTCTGTTCCACTCACCGGGCATGCAGACGCAGCGGAAGGTCCCCGGGTCGTCGAGGCACGAGCCGTCGTTCTGGCACGGGTGGGACTCGCACTCGTTGACGTTGGTCTCGCAGCGCGGACCCGTGAAGCCCTGCGTGCAGTTGCAGGCGAAGGAGCCCGGCGTGTTGACGCAGATGCCGTCGTGCTCGCACGGCGACCCTGAAGCACACGACAATAAATAAACAAATGAATAAATAAATAATAATAAATAATAATAATAATAAAAGGACACGCAGGCAGGCGAGGCGGTGCGACGGGCCGCGCACTCGTCGAAGGCAATCATCTCCGCGGACAGCCAATTCTCTTTCCCTCTCCCCCGCCGACAGTCGCCATGGACAGAGAAACGCCATCAGCGGCCTAGCCCTTATCTCATGACGTGTTGTCGCCATGGGCCGCCATGGGCACGCGCACCCAGCGCAGCCCTCATAGCCGTCCCTCAGCCTCCCCCCCATGGAGCCCATGACTGTGACTGCCCCTCGCGATCGGACCGTGCAGATAAGTTAATGGCCCTTTTAATAGGAGCGCGCGCCCTCTGGACCGAAAGGACGCGTTCGGAAAATCCGCCATTCCGTCTCTCTCTCTCTCTCTCTCTCTCTCTCTCTCTCTCTCTCCCCTCTGCAGGCACGCAGCTCATACTGAGAGAGATGGAGAGAGAGAGAGAGAGAGAGAGAGAGAGAGCACAGAAATGAAGGGGATCATGCGACGACGCAATGCCATCACGGCATGCCTCAGGCAGCCTTAGGCTTCGCCCTCCTGCATGCCGTGCCCGTGGGCATGCATGCTACGTCGCGCGGCCATGCGACACACTCACACACACGCACACAATACAATGGCGTCAGCTGCTGCGTTCTCGATAAAAAGTACCCCTCTCCCAGGCAAATCCCCTCCCCCCCCCCTCCCCCTTCGTCCCTTTCGTCCAATCACGTCGTAGTGTAGAGGGACACGGGAGGCGAGGGCCGCGAGGCGAGGCGCGGCGCGCCCAGCCTGCCCACACACCATCCATCACAACAACTGTACGACGGCGAGCGACAAGGACCAAATCCGTATCCGTCTGTCCGCCTGTCCCGTCCTCTTCTGTCCGCTCGCCCCGCGCCGCCGCAGTTTGCCGCACTATGCTCTTTACGTTTATTTTATTATCTCCGATTCTTTTTTTAAATTCCCCCGCTGTATTTTTTTTTCGGTGCGTGCGCGATGACAGGCCGCGGCTGGACTCTGGTGCGGCGCGGTAGAAGAAGAAGAAGAAGAAGAACGCCGAGAGGATCGCGGCGTCGTCGACGGGGACCCCGCCACACGGACGGGCGGCGCGGCGCTACGGCGGCGGCGGCGGCGGCGGCGGCGGCGGCGGCGCACACCAAGGCACCGCGGAGCGACACGGCGCGGCGCGGCACGGCGTGAGAAGGGAATTAGTGGCCGCCGCTGCCTTTTCTTGCCTTTCTCGGAGCACGCGCTGCCGCCGCCGCCGCCGCTCTCGGCTGCAGCGCGCACACTTGTTGCCGTTTTTCAATCATTTAATGCCGCACCGCGCGCTGCGGCACCGCGGCACGGCGGCGCGGCCCCGGAGGAGACCAAACCCCAAACCGGTCCTGCCCGCCCGCCCGCCGATACGTCCCGGGCCGGAATGGACTGGAATCGAACGTCCCGTCCCGGCAGCAGCAGCAGCAGCAGCGGACCGAGTCGCACGGGCCAAAAAACGACCGCAGAGCGAAAGAGGACTCGAGAAAACCCATTCGGAAAATCGTACAAATCACACGCTTTTCTTTTATTTTTTTTTCCCCACCGCATTCCCATACTGGTCCGCGCGACGAGAAGGAAGCTGGATGGGTGGAGGGGGCGGCGACGACGGCGGCGGCGGCTGCGCCGTGTAGTCCACAATGTAGTCCACAATGTAGTCCACGCTCCGCTCGTCGGGATGCCTCCTCCACGGGTCCCCCCTGGGCCCTCCCGGTCCCCCGCCGTGTACTACCAGTCGATACTGTGACCAATCGTGACGCCGGCCGCGGTGTCTTATTATGCTGGCCGCGAGCAGGGCTCGCCTCGCCTCGCCTCGCCTCGCCTCGCCTCGCTGGGACCCGGCAGGGCTCGGCACGGCTCGGCAGGGCTCGCCTCGCCTCCGCCTCGGCTCTTGCCTTTACCTTCTATACCCGCGGCGGCCCGCGGGTAGTTGGCAGCGAGTCGCATCGTAACGGTGAGAGGGATGGGAATTTAAACTAGCCCACGAGCCCCCACGGCGGGGCCCGTGGGGTCCGCGGGGCACAACATCCCGCGCCGCTCGCACGCTCCGCCCCCCCCCCCCCCCCCCCGCAGCCTCCTAATCCCCTGTTTAGTGGGAGAGAGGCCGCCCAGGTAAAGTACGAAGCCGAGTACGCGGCACCGTTTATCCGGCCGCGAAAAAAAAACAGCAGCAGCCGGCGGCGGCGGGGACTCGAACCCGGGCCCGCGTCATGGGTGGGGCGTGGCGGGCCGGCAGTGCATCGCGGCCAGGAATGCCGCCGCCGCCGGGCCGGGCCAGACGCGGCTCCTTCATTATTTTCTCGCCAAAAATGGTCTGCTGCTGCGCTCGCGATTCGGATCGGGCAGATCGGGCGGTGTGGGGCAATAAGGCGCTGTCGCCGTATTGGCAGGCGGGGCACGGCCGCGGGGGCGCCGACAAAGGGACGCGAAGGGGAGGAGAAGGGTTCTCATGCCGCGCCGCCGGTGGGAAGCCCGACGGCGTAGGCGGTACGGAGGTACGGAATGGTGACTGGAAGGTCGGAGGTTCGGGTCTCGAAAATAAAATGATAAAATGAAAAGCACTGGAGGGCGGCTGCGGGGCGGAGGAAGCTGCCGCGCCTCCAGCCTCCAGGAGGCCTGGTGGGCAGGGCGTGGCCGCCGAGCCGCGCCCCGCCGCGCGCGGGGCGGGGACGGGGACACCGACGTGGACGTGCCGCGGGCGTCGCCGAGCCGTCATCGCGCCTCCACGGCCGTCTATAGACCGTCAGTCAGCAGTCGGCGGCGGCGGCGGCGGTGGCGGGGGCCTGGAGACAGGTTGGTTCCCACACGGCCCGTGCACGGACGGCCCCGCCGGGCCCCGCCAGCACTGGACAGCACGCACGCCAGTGTGCCCCGCCCCGCCGCCCCGCCGCACGAGAAGTGGTGTAAAAAGGCGATGCGAGGCGCTGCGCTTGTGCTGCCGAGGGCGGGTGTGGCGGCGTGGCTGTGCAGCGAGTGCCACGCTGCAGGGCGTGGTGCACAGGACGAGAGACAGAGACAGACAGACAGGCGACCGGCGATAGAGAGAGAGAGAGAGAGAGAGAGAGAGAGAGAGAGAGAGAGAGAGAGAGAGAGAACAGGAGAGGCGAAGCCCAAGCCCATTCACGATGCCGCCCGAGCCGCGGGCCGAGCCCACCGGACTGGACCAGTCGAAAACGGTTTGATGGTCCGAGATGGGGACGCGACAGACCGCGCGACAGGACAGGAACCGCGGATCGACTCCCCCCCCCCCCTCCACCTCCTCCCCGGGGCCCCAGGCAGACACACAAATTACCCCTCTGAAAAGGCGAGGCCGGTTCTCTTCTCTCTTTTTTTTTTGCACACCGCCTTCCTTATCAACTCGACTCATGGCGGACGGATGGCGGCGGCCCCCGTGACATGAGGCTACATCCGTCTGTGTAAGTGTGTGTGTGTGTGTATGTGTGTGCGTGGAAGGAAGGAAGGGCTGACGAGACGGACTCTCCAGACGCCCGGGCCCGGTGCGGCGTATACAGTTCCACACGACGCCCCGCCGGCGTGTTGTTCCTCGCCCGTTTGGCACCGGGTTCCCCGTGTCCTTCTTCCGGCTCCAGCGGCTCCAGCAGCGCTCCAGCGGCGTTCCAGAGGTGTTGTGCGCGAGGACCAGGACACGGCCGGCCGCGGCGAGTGCCAAGACGACACACTCCGCCCATTGTACGCGCGCGAGTGCGTCACAGAACACCGTGCGGGCACACACACACACACACACACACACACACACGCACACACACACGCACACCGAATCCGCATCCACACCCCGTCCTCCGGCGGGGAGGAGGACGTGAGGTCAAGTCGGACACGGCCGGGAGAGGGCGAGACGTCGTGCCCTCCCCTCCCTCTCCCTCTCCCCCTCCCCTCCCTCTCCCCCTCCCCTCCCGCGCCCTGCCCCCTCCACAGCGGCAGCAGTCGAGAACTGTGAGAACCGAAAGGCAAACTATGTGCCACACTGCTTTATACACCGCGGCATGGACACCGCCACCGTCGACGTGGTCGTCGTGGTGGTGGTGAAGGTGCCCGGAGAACCAACACCGCATGCGGGCGCAACCGGCGCAAAAAAAAAACACACAAGAAAAAGAACGCGAGAAAAAAAATAAACTAATATAAAAATGACACTGAAACGAGCCCCCCCCCCCCCCCTTCGCCGTCGGTGAGGTAGGTGCGGCTGCACGGCGCCCGCATCTCCACCGGTGTGAGCCGCGTGTGAGCCCAGAGGCAGGGGCTGAGACAGCCGCTGAGGCAGGGGCGGGGTAGGCCGGCCCGCAGAGCGCGGCTGCGGGGGGGCTGCCCGCCCGCTAGGCGTCCAGCCTCCGCCACACCTCGCCTCGGGCTGCCCGGCCCTGGCTGTGAGCACCGCCGTGGTCGGCGGAGCGGAGCCGAGTATATACACAAGACCGGAGCGCTGCTCTAAATTTAAAGAAAAAAAAATACGCGAGTAAATGTCAGGTGAGGTGCATCGTGGCGGCGGAGCGCAGCCAGCCATACAGCCTTGGCTCCGGCGCTGCCGCTGCCGCCGCCGCCCTCTTCCGCGCTGCACGGCCAGCCAGCTGCAGGCAGCTGCGGCCAGCTGCGGGGCCCCGCCTCTGCTCCGGCCGACGCCCGTCTCCCCGGGCCGCTTACATAAACGGCGCTGAGGACGCACAACAGGTCGCCTGCTCTACTCACCCTGCTCGCACTCGTTGATGTCCTCGGAGCAGTCGACGCCGCGGTAGCCGGACGCGCAGCTGCAGGTGTACGAGCCGTTGATCGGGGAGGTGTCGCAGATGGCGTCCGCGTGGCAGGGGTTGGAGGTGCACGCGTCGTCCAGGTGGCACAGCAGACCTGCGGGACAAGAGGAGAGCACACGGGTGACAATCGGTACACACATCGGGGAGAGGGGGAGAGAGAGAGAGAGAGAGAGAGAGGGAGAGAGAGGGAGGGAGAGAGAAGTAAGGGAGAAAGAGGAGGGCCTTCGTTGCGGTCAGCGCGGCGCGTTGCGGCACCGCGGCTGCCGCGGCGGCGCCGAGCCAAGCTACTTAGCACACAATGCCGCCACCGATAGTAAAAATCTCTTCTCTCTCTCTCTACTCCCTTTCGCGCCAGATTGGCGAATCGCACGGCGGCATGGAATATTATTGTATATTATTCCACGCGCGCGCGAAAGAGAGAGAGAGAGAGAGAGAGAGAGAGAGAGAGAGAGAGAGAGAGAAGAAAGAGGGAACGATAGGGAGATAGAGAGAGAAGGAAAGAGAGAGGACGGCCGAGAGAATGATAGAGAGAGACAGTCTACAGCGGGTGGCTTAGCGGTTTGGGGTGAAAAGAGACAGTGAGATGCGTTAGAGTAATCTGGCCGCCGAATGTGAGCTTCGGCCGCGCCGTTGTCGGCCTCGCGTTGCAGCGCGGCCGGGGCGTAAAAATGTCGAGGCTGGCGCTCTTCTCTCTTCTCTCTCTGTCGCACGCCGCGCGGCGCTACACATTATAGGCGACCTTTGGCCACCGCCACGCCGCGCCACGCCGCGCCACGACACGACACGGCCGGGGCAGCACGAGGAGGAGTGCGGTCCATCTGCCATTGTGTGCGCCGGCAATTATTATCGGGACCCTGACTCGGACCTCTCACTCCCCCCCTCACGGAGCGGCCCGCGGGCGCGACAGAGACAGGGCTACGCCTTCGGGGTAGGCCGGCCCGGGCCCGCGCGGCACGCCCGCACGGCGGCGCTGCCTACCCGCCGGGCGCCCCCTCTCTCTCTCTGTCACTCTCCCGGCCGGGGCGCGCCCCTCGCCCTCTCGCTCGCACTCACCCGTCTTGCCCGGCGTGCACCGGCAGTAGAAGCTGCCGACGCGGTCGATGCAGGTGGCGCCGTTGAAGCAGGCCGCGCCCGCGCAGTCGTCGATGTTGACGGAGCAGTCCGGGCCGGTCCAGCCGTTGACGCAGATGCAGGAGAAGGAGCCGGCCGTGTTGGTGCAGGTGGCGCCGTTGTGGCAGACGGAGGGCCGCAGCGAGCACTCGTCCACGTCCTGCTCGCACAGCTCGCCCGTGTACGCGGCCGGGCACCGGCACGTGTACCCGTTGACGCCGTCCTCGCACTCGGCGCCGTGCTGGCACAGGTGGCCCGGGCAGTCGTCCACGTTCTCCTCGCAGTTGGGGCCGCGGAAACCTGCAAACAGAGAAGAGGGAAGGCGTTAGCGCACCGGGTGGTACTCGATGTGGGTTAATTAGCGAGGCCCCCCCCCGGCGGGGATCGAACCCGCGACCGCCTGTCCGCCAGTCAGCCCGCCACAGCCGCAGAGCCACCCACGACTCGCGGCCGGGACGGCGGCCGCGGCGCGGGGCAGTTCATCTTGTTCAAGTCTTGGTTAGAGTGCGTGCGTGCGTGTGTGTGTGTGTGTGTGTGTGTGCCCAGACGGGGCGTAGCCGACGCAGAGGGCCCTCTTCGAGCTGCTGACCACTGGGGACTACTGGCTCGGCAAGGCACCGACTAGACCGGCCTACCGTGTGCGGCGGTGCAGTGCCAGGCAGCATTAGCAAGCGAATGCCCGCCACACACACACACACACACACACACACACACAGTCATGCGCAAGGTGCCCGGCCGTGGTGCACTAGCGCGCACACACACACGGGCACCGCGTGTACATGACCCGCCCTATCTCTCTCTCTCTCTCTCTCTCTCTCTCTCTCTCTCTCTCTCTCTCTCTCTCCAGCCCGCATAGAGACGAACGAGAGGGTCAACGGGCCCGTTAAAAAAGCTAAATGAAGCCCTCTCCGTCCGGCGTGGCGTGCAACCCGCCGCCGACCCGCCGCGTCCGCATAAGAAACCAAGCCTAAAAATAAAATGACGTGAAAAAAAATTAAAATAATTTTGAAATAAGGATACTTTTCAAAGTGAAAAATCAAACATAACAAGGTTCCTTGCGTTGTCGCGGCACCCGCTCCGCTTTCCCAGAAACTCCGTCAGCGACGGCGCGTTTGCATATTCCCGCACACACGAACACATCACACACACACACACACTACGCCCGTTTTTCGCGAGCGTGTGTGTTGGTGTGGAGCGGGCGACGAGACAAGACGAGGCGGGACGGAGACGCGGCACCACACACACACACACACACACACACACACACACAGAGTCACTGTGTCGATACGTTGTGTGTGTGTGTGTGTGTTTGTTGCCGTTTCGTGGGACCGTCCCGACCCGACCCATCGTTCAGGGGGGCCCCCCAACTTACGGCGCTGAGCAGAGCTGTGCAGAGCTGCGCAGCGGTACACACACACACACACACACACACACACACACACTGCAGCAGACCCGGCCCCCGCTTATGGCATTATGGGCAACATTTTGAGGAGGCGGAACCGAATAACATCCCGAGGCGCACGATTCGCCATCCTGCCACGCCACGCCATGAGAGAGAGAGAGAGAGAGAGAGAGAGAGAGAGAGAGGGGGGGGGGGGGGGGGGTCGATGGCGAATGCACTCGGCCGCCACACCCCTCAAGATGAGGCGGGCAGCCGCAGGAAACATGTCCGCGGCGCGGCCCGCGGCACCAGCAGACGGGTGCTGACGCAGCCGACAACGCCGGCGGCACAACACGGACGACACGAGCAGTGTGTGTGTGTGTGTGTGTGTGTGCGTCGCCATAGAAATGGATTCGGCGAAGAAATACAAAAAAAAACAGGAAAAAAAACAAGTGAAAATACAATGACGTTACGCGCCCTCTGTAAGTGGGGGGGTAGGAAGAGGGAGAAGAAATCAAAGGCCGCGATCTGCGGCACCGCCGACAAGACACGGCCGACGGCCGCCTCACCGCACTGCACCGCTGCGGCGCGGCCTGGTCCGGGTCTCCCACAGCCCGGCCCGCGTGAATCAAACGCAAAACGCCTCGGGGGCGGCCGGGTCCAGCCGGGTCCAGCCGGAGGGGGCGGGGCGGGGCGGGGCGGCGCGCGGGGGGGCCCGGACCGGAGACCGGAGCCAGACCGCGAGCCTGGTGCCGTTAGCGTGCCCCAGCCTCCCCTACTGCTCGCTCCACCAGAGATGAGGTTTGGCGATCAGCACACACACAGAGGAAAAACTTTGTTTTTCAATAGACAAAAATAAAATAAAATAATCTTTGTCATTCTTGACCAGCGGCGGGAGTTCACATCCCACCGGAACACCTCCGGAGAGCTGAACGCTGGAGTGGCTCCGGTGCAGCCCGGAGCCTCCGGGGGCCGCCGGCTAGCTGCGTGCGGGTCCCGTGGGGGGCGGGTCCATATGGACGCGAGCTCCTCTCGATATCATCATCTCTGGTCCAATTTTCCCGGCCATGACTGGGCGCGGGCCGGCGGCGGCGGCGGCGGGAGGTCCGGTCCAGCCCCCGACCCCCCGGCGGCGACCCCGGGCCGCCTGCCTTCTGGGAAGGCGTCGCCTCTCTCTCTCTCTCTCTCTCTCTCTCTCTCTCTCTCTCTCTCTCTCTCTCTCTCTCACACACACACACACTCAGTGACCGGCGATGGGATTTCGGTATCTATCTACATCCTTACGGCCCCGCCGCTGAGGCCTGAGGCCGCCGCCGCCGCTCCGAACCCAATCTGCATAGCCACGTCACGACGCCACTCTCGCCGGCCCGACGCCACGCCACGCCACGCCACGGTCCGCTGACTTGCACTACTTCTCCCTGCTTGTGGCGTGCTGTGGTGAACCCCCCCTACGACCAGGAAGCAGTGTGCAGCTCGCAGGCCCACCACTGACAACACACCGCCTCCTCCATCCCCCTACGCGACGAGCCCAACCCCTAACACGCACCAAAAAATTAATTTTAATTTTTTTTAAAGTATCGAATTATAACAACTCTGGAATGTTGGACCGGCAGGGGTGCGACGGGCGACGCCGGGGGAGCGGCGCCCTCCAACACAACGGCATCGCGCAGTGCGGTGTCCGTCTGTGCGCGTTAGAAGAGAGGCGCGCCGCTGCTACCGCCTCGCCGAGAGATGCCCCGGGCCGATAGGGAGTGGTCCGGTGCACACGCCACGCCCCGCCACGCCCCGCCACGCCCCCACACTGTCATCGCGCGTCTCTGTCGGCCAACACTCTCCGATCGAGACGACGGGAACCATCACGCGGGGGAGGCGGAGGGGGAGGCGCCGCCCTCCCACCTCCACGACGGGGAGGAGGAGGAGGAGAGGAGGCGGGAGGCCCTGGCCATGACACAGCACGCCATACGCCACCTCCTACCCACTGCCGTGAGCGGCCCGCGAGAGGGCAAGAGCGACATCGCAGCCGTTGTTACTCGTCCCACACACACGCACACACACACACACACATACGGCACGTCGGCGTCGTCGTCGGGGGGCGACCGTGAAAACTGGAGTATGTTGACATCCCCACGTCCCGCCCCACGGAGTCCTCGTCATCTCCAGAGGGGACGAACGTACCCGCCGGGCTGGAGAGCCTGGAGAACCTGGAGCCGCGCGGGGGGACACACACACCAGCCCTCGATACCATCTTGGAGAGAGAGAGAGAGAGAGAGAGAGAGAGAGAGAGAGAGAGAGAGAGAGAAGGGAAAAGTTGTGTACGGTGCGAACGGGGCGGCACTCCGCCAGAGAGAACGGGGGCCCGGCGAGCAGAAGCTCTGCGCCGAAAAGGCCCCGGCGTTCGCCAAGACGCGCGGCGCGGCTACAACGTTGTCCCCTCGCGGTGCCGCCCGGAGCCCCCCACCCGGAGCCCTCCGGCCGGGGCCCTCCGACATCACAAACCGGATTTATAAATGCGGAGGGACACCGGCCACACTCCAAACAGTGTGTGTGTGTGTGTGTGTGTGTGTGTGTGTGTGTGGGTGACACGACACGGCCACGTCCGGCGCAGCACCCGCGGGCAATAAGTTACCACCGCGGAACAGCGAGAAAAAGCGCGCGGCAGCAACAGGGGAAATTAGGTGGGAGAGAGAGACAGACAGACACACAGGTAGAGAGGGAATGAGAGAGAGAGAGAGATGACAGAAAAAAACTCCCCGTGTAACGGAATACACAACGACGAGAAAACATTATAGCCGCGACACCGCCTCGCCGACTACATCATAGGCAAGCGGTAAAAGAAATGAATTCTTGAAAATGAATCGGAAAAGGAATTTATGAAAAATGTTGCGGTGAGCGGCGAGCGCGTAAAAAGTAGAGGCGGAGAAAAATAATGAACATAAAAAGGCGTGCGGTGCGGTGCTGCGAGTTTGCAGACGGGATGGTTGACAGCGGACGTGCGCGGCGGCGGTCAGGAGAGGAGGAGGAGGAGGAGGAGGAGGAGGAGGAGGAGGAGGAGGAGGAGGAGGAGGAGGAGGAGAGGGCCTCGGACCAGCCGAGAGAGCCGACAGGTCCGCATGCATCGCCTCCCCTCCCCTCCCCGCTGCCGCAGAGCACGGAGTGTGGTAGTACGCCCTGCCCGCCTGCCTGCCTGGGAAGGAGGATGGCGACACACTTGATGCTGCAGCGGAGGGCCGGGCGGACAGGGAGGGAGGGAGGGAGGGAGGGAGGGAGGGAGGGAGGGAGGGAGGGAGGGAGGGAGGGGGGGGGGCTCGTTAAAATGCAGCACGCGATACCCGGCGGGACCCGCCGCCGGCACCACCAGCCCAGCAGGTCCGGCCGGCTCAACACCTTCCCCCCCGGATACATATTCGCGCAGACAGCGGCAGCAGCAGCAGCAGAGAGAGAGAGAGAGAGAGAGAGAGAGAGAGAGAGAGAGAGAGAGAGAGACAGAGGTGGAGGGCGCCCGGCGGGTAGGCAATCGTGCGCGTGGGAGCACGGCGGGACTGCCTACCCGCCGGGCGCCCTGGCCGGAGCTCGGGCCTGGGAGCGGCGGCGCACGGCGCACGGCGCACGGTTCGTTGCCTTTCGGTTTGTCGTAAGTAATTTCTGTGGTGCCCCCCCCCCCCCCCGCCCCCCTGCCGGCCGGCTCCCCCGTTCCCATCGTGCAGCTGCAGTGCGGAGGCTCTCCGAGTCGTCTCCAGCGCCGCAGACCAATCCCGTCCCATCTCATCTCGCAGGACCCCGCAGGACCCCGCAGGACCCCGCAGGACGCAGTGCTACGTCCATCCCGGCGGCTAATTGCCAGCCGCATGAGAGGCGGACGCCGGGCTGTTTGTTGTTGTTGTTTGTTTGTTGCTGTTGTTTGTCGCCGCTGTTGTTTGTTGCTGCGGCCGCACATGCATAAGCTGCGGCGGCGGCGGCGGGGTGCTGTCTACAGGCGTCGGCCGCCGCCGTCAGCCCGGCTGATTCCGAACAAACGCCGCCTGCGTTAGCCATCGGTCTCCGTCGCACCCGTGGCGTGCGCCGTAAGAGGACGAGAGAGAGGTCCGAGAAGAAGACGGCGGCGCTGTTCGGAATCGCCGCAGCCCGACCAAATCTGGCCGCCGCTGCGGTGCGGTGCGTTTCTCGTCACATTCCGCGCGGCCCGACGTCGCCGCCGCCGCCGCCGCCGACACGACCGCGATGCAGACGGCTCCACAAAAGGCCTGACCGACTGTCCCGCGGGCGGACACGACACGGAGATCTCCTCCTCCTCTCCAGGATGCCGTCGTTGCTGTCGTCGACGTCGTGTGTGCGAAAGGCCCAAGTTGGGTCCGCACCGAGGCCGATTACGTCGCCACGGCGCATAGCAGCAAGCGTGTCCCGGGGGGGCGTGGAGGCGGCGGCGGCGGCGGCGGTGGTGGTGGTGGTGGGACGTCCTGGACAGGCGTCGTCCTGGAGTAGACGGTCTCCGCCTCGGCGGCGGCGGCGGTAACTCGAGTTCAGTGAGGGGGCTCGGCTTACCCTCACCTGCGGCCGGGGCGGGGGCCGTGTGGTGGTGGTGGTGGTGGTGGTGGTGGCGGGGAGCAGAGGCCAACTACAACTATGCAGGGCCCAGGCAGGCAGGGCCGGGAGGAACAGGTTCCGAGGCCCCGCAGCTCCGCGGCCCTGCAGCCCCCCGCCTCCTCCCCCCCGGCCCGGCTACATTCATTCCTTCCTTTACTTTTGCCTCCGCTCTTTCGCCGCCGCTTCAGTTGGTGGCGGAGCCGTCGCCGTACCTCTCCGGCGGCGGGAGCGCACGTAAATACGTCATACGCGACGCCCCCTCCCCTCCCCCGTCCCCAAATAACGTAACACCTCACTAACCCCTCCCCCATTTTCCCTTCACTTTTAATTTTTAGCTTCAAGTTATTTATTATTATTAATTTTGACTCACCTTTAGGGCAGGAGCACTCGTAGCTGAGCGCGTCCAGCTGCTTGCAGGTGCCGCCGTTCTGACAGGGCGACGGGTCGCAGGGGATGTAGTCGCTCTCACAGTCCTTGCCCGTGTAGCCAGGGTCGCACACGCACCTGGACACACACACACACAGACACACACACACATGAGTAACAGCACGGCAGCGCCACACATCACATAGGTCACACAGATCCCGTGCTTTATTGTACGGGGCCGCGTCACAACTCGGATCCGAATCCGAATATATGTTCGGACCTAAATGTGAATGTATATATGTTCGGTCCCTCCCCTCCTCCTCCTCCCCTCCTCTGGGAAGTATTTATACGTGCCGCTGCATGGGAGAGAAGAAACGGTCTCTAGCGGAGCGCGACCCCGAACGCCATCATCTCGAACCTCTCTCTCCCGCTCTCTTACGGGGCAACCCACGGGTGCGACAGAGACAGGGAAGGCAGAGTTGTTCGGAGTGGGCCGGCAGAGTGGCCGGGTTCCGGGGTCAGCCCGCGGGGTCCCCTGGGTCCCTGCGGGGGGTCCGGTCCGGCTCGGCCCCCACCACAGTTTTCACACCTTCCTTCCCACGCCACCTCACTCCCGGTCCGGTTAGTTTGGCCGCGGCGCCAAAAATAATTTTTTAAAAAAATCAAATAAAAATAAAATCCGAAACGATGGCGCTCCGTATGTCGCCGCGACAGCATGCCAACGAGCGGAGAGAGAACAACACAAAGGAGACGTGGTGATGGCTTATTTGAGACGAGTCGCGGGGACGCGAATTAAAAACATCGCGAGGGGCAGGAAAAAAAAATCAATAGGAGCGGGAGCGGCTGTTGGCGGGCCATCAGGCCGCTCAGCTCGTAGCCGCGGCACTCGCTCAGCCTGTTCTGACACCGGTGACGCCCCGCCGCCGCCGCCCCCTCCACACCGCGGACCGTCTCCAGTTCGCGAGACTCTTCTTCTTCTTCTTCTTCTTCCGGAGGCCTAATCAGCAGCAGAAGCGGATCGGGTCTAGGGTTACGGCACGGACAGCGGCGTTGGCGGAGGGCCACGACGGCAGTCCTGGAAACGGGCGCGAGGGCCGGGAGGGAGAGAGAGGGAGAGAGAGAGAGAGAGAGAGAGAGAGAGAGAGAGAGAGAGAGAGTGACGCGGTGCATGGGCGCCGCCGCCGGCAGCAGTCTAGCTCTGGCCGGGTCGGCGTCGTCGAATTGTGCTGACCCGCTGCACATGCACATCCGGGGGGGCGTCCGTAAGCGCTGCTTGACGATCGGCAGGGGGTCGGCGGAGGCGGCGGCGGCAGCGGCGGCCCCGACGTCGTGCTGCTGACGAGGTCCTGGCCCACGGCCGTGGCCCGCTGCCAAGGACCATAAGGCCCCCCCCCCCCCCCCAGACGACGGAGACGACGACGACGACGGCGCGGACAAGTTCACGGCCCGTCGCGGTCGCGACCCCCTCCCCTCCCCTCCCCTCCCCCCCGCCCCCACGGCGGCGGCAGTGGCCCTCGGCAGCGTCCAGCCCACCAGCAGAGAGCCGCCCCAGCGGCCCCGGCAGGACAGCGCGGCACAGAACGCGGGCAGAAGGCCCGCCCCCCCCATCGGTTCGGTACTCACGTGTAGGAGCCGTGCGTGTTGAAGCACTTGCCGTGCTCGCACGGCTGCGACAGGCACTCGACGATGTCCTCGCTGCAGGTGGCGCCCCGGAAGCCCGGCGCGCACGAGCACTTGTACGTGGACTCGAGCGAGGCGCACTCGGCGCCGTTCTTGCAGGGGGAGCTGGCGCAGAAGTCGGGGCGCTCGCAGTGCCGGCCCGTGTAGCCGAGCGCGCAGCTGCAGCTGTAGTCGTGCAGCGAGCGCAGCTGGCAGGTGCCGCCGTGCGCGCACGGCGACGAGTCGCACGCGTTCTCCAGCTTGATCTCGCAGAGGGAGGCCGTGTAGCCGACGGGGCACTCGCACCAGAAGGACGGCGGCACCAGCGGCGAGGACCGCACGTGGCAGTGGCCGCCGTTCTGGCACCGCGGCCCCGGCCCCGTGTGGCACGGGTTCAGGTGTTGGCAGAACTCGCCGACGTACTGGGAGGTGCAGCTGCAACAGAGAGGGGCGGGCCGAGGGTCAGACACGGCAAAGCAACCAACAAAAGTCAAGTGTCACATCCAAACAAAAAATACAGAACTGTACAAAAGACCAACAACTTCAAGAAACTCGTCCTCGGGTGAGTCGTCAGGGCGCCTGCGCGGCTTCGGGTAGGCAACGCGGCCGGCGCCGCACGGCGGGGTGAGGCGGGCGGACTACCCGCCGCGGCGCCCCGCCTGCCCAGGCAGCGGCCCCGGCCCGATATTTATCACTTCATCTCCGGGGCCGGATCCCGAAGCGGGCCCCACATCTCCCCCCGGGGGGCACCGGAGGGGCCTCCCTCCCCCGCACCGCTCCGGTGCCCATATTACTCCACATCCCGGAGCCCCCACAGCCGACCAGCGATAGGCTCCGCTTCGGCCGTTAACGTGGAAAACGAACGTACCGAGTAGTGTACGCGGCGTGTCGTACCCGCACGGGAAATACGACCCAAGACCGGCGATCTAACCGCTCACCGACCGGAGCCAGGCGGAGCCAGGCACCCGCTCCACTAGAACCGCCGCGCCAGCCGGCACTGCGCTGTGCACCAAGATGCACTCTCTCTCTCTCTCTCTCTCTCTCTCTCTCTCTCTCTCTCTCTCTTACGCCGGGGTCAACCCGCGCGCGACGCGTGTGTGTGCGAGACAAGGACGGAGCATCCTCGCGGAGGAAAAGGAGAAAGAGAAGGAGGAGAAGGAGGAGCGGGCCCTACGCGCCAACTGCATCGTCCATCTTCCAGGAACTGTTGCCGGGCCGAGACGGGCACTTCGTCCGCTCCCCATTCGAGCAGGGCGGCCGATGACGCGACCCCGGCCTCTCTCTCTCTCTCTCTCTCTCTCTCTCTCTCTCTCTCTCTCTCTCTCTCTCTCTCTCTCTCTCTCTCTCTCCTCGGGCCCGCCTGGATGAGGTGACGGCACGACACTGCGGGAGGAGGAGGAGGAGCAGGGTGGGTAAGGTAGGCTTTTAGTAGCGGCAAAAGCCATTCGAATCCATTAATCCCCTTGCACGCTCGCCCGGCCATCTCGTCTCTGAGCTGGAGAGAGACAGAGAGATGGCGAAAAGTAGCCTCGTCATGGAGCCCGGAGGAGGAGGCGGAGGGGGAGGAGGAGGAGGAGGAGGAGGAGGAGGAGGAGGAGGAGGAGGAGGAGGAGGAGGAGGAGGAGGAGGAGGAGGAGGAGGACCCCGTCGGTCACCACGCCGTCAGAGAGGCCGCGCTGGCCGCCGCCGGCCTCGGTGGCGCCGGGCGAGATCACAGCACACGGCCCCCGACACATTACAGTAGCTTAGCTCCCCCCAGGTCGGCAAACCTATTCATAAAAAAAAACTAAGGCCGGGGAAAAAATCATATCGTTTAATCAAAATAAAAAAAAAAATAACCCGCTGTACTCCCACGAGGGGGGAAATCCGGGCCCTGCGGCGAACAGCCAGGAAGCGACACGGATTCCATCTGCGCACTTTTTACATCCGAGTTCAGCATAAGAAACTGGCGTGACCGATCACGCAGGGCGCACGCAAGCGACGCAAGCGCGGCGCAGCAAAGTTATCGCCACACGTCTGATATGCCGGGCCGGCCGGAGCGTTTGGCACGCAATACAGTATGACGCCGCGGGGTGTGGCCGATAGAGCGAGAGGGAGAGAGAGAGAGAAGGGGGAGTGAGTGAGAGAGAGAGAGACTCCGCCTCTCCGCTATGGCCTCCAGCGACTGCCTTGCAGTAGAGCAGTGCAGTTGCAGTGCACGCCGGTTGGCCGGACGCCACCAACACCACCGGAGACCGGAGGGAGGGAGGGAGGGAGGGAGGGAGGGAGGGAGGGAGGGAGGGAGGGAGGGAGGGAGGGAGGGAGGGAGGAGCACGGAACAGCCACAGGGACATGAATTCCGCGGTCCGGGCGGGCCCCCACGCGCGAGTCCATAGTGAAATGCCTTTCCTGTATACATCACATTGCGGGAACGGAATCGCATCGACCATGTAATGTGTGTAGCTTTCTTTATATATATTTTTTTTGCAATTCAATCACTTGATTTGAAAATAACAATTCAGCGTTAGCATGAACCCCGCCCGTCTTCACTGTTACTTTACTGTCACACACACACACACGCACGCACACACGCACGCGCACGCACACACAGGCGCCAACGCCCTGCTCCCTATTACACCGCGGACGCCGCCCGCGTTGACCTTTCACAGGACGGCGGAGGGCGCTTCACAAGGGAGACGAGGGTCGCAGCAGCAGCAGCGAGACGATGCAACACGCCGCGACACAGCGAACATGTGAACCACCCCCGCCGAGTAAGCAACCGCAATATCTGCCAGCGCCAATCACGTAACAGGGCAACACACACACACACACACACACACACACACATGTCTCAAGTGAGTGTGTGTGTGTCGCCACAACATCCGCACTCTACATACACTCTACTACCGAGCCGCTTAACCCGCATGATTTTTTTATCCACAACGCATCACCGCCGCTACGCCTTATATATATAACACTCGTTCGGCAACGTTACGCAGCGGGCTCCTCACAACCGTGTACCTCTGTCTCCGTCTCTCTCTCTCTCTCTCTCTCTCTCTCTCTCTCTCTCTCTCTCTCCCTGTTGCGATGTGTCGATCGGAAGGCCGACGCGTACGACGAGACTCCGACGCCGCCGACGTGTTCCGATTCATATTCAAGCCCCCCTGCCGAGCCGTGACAACCGTGTACACGCACACGCACACACACACACACACACACACACACACACACACACACACACAGGACGTCTGCTCGCGCGACTTTTGAATACAAGCGGCCCCCCGCTCATCGCCGCGTCGCGTCGCCTCCTGATGGTGGATCGGCAGTATCTCATATCGCCTGTCGCTACACACACACACACACACACACAATACGCAACGGCAGCAACAAAGAAAATGATTTTAAAATAAAACGGAAAAAGATGACACATTGTGCATTCCGTGCGGTGATGGTGGCGGTGGTGGCCGGGCGGCACCACCGCAAGCCCCCCCTCCCCCCGCGCCGCGTCTGGGGAATGCTGATGATTGGCGGGGACGGAGGGGGGGGGGGGGGCGTAAATGACTCGCAAGTGTGTGTGTGTGTGTGTGTGTCCAATTGAGCCGCGGGTGTGAGTGTGTGCGGCGCGGCCACTGTAACACACACGGACACGCACGACGCAGTCTCCTCACCAGAAAGGGACGACGCACTCTCGTCCTCACACACACACACACACACACACAGTGCGAGGAGAGTTCCCATTGCTTCCGCCAAGCGCCACGCTTTAATTCGAGCACTCTTTATTTTTTTTCGGGGGGAGTGCACCTAGGCCCAATACACCGAGCACACCACACCACACCACTGCCCGGGACGGGGCCCGGCTTTGGGCCTCACGGTGAAGTGTGTAGTTCGGCCAGAAGTGTAGTTGTAGCAGCGTATACCCTCCTCACCACAGCGGCCACACCGACACAGCCCGTCTCCTCCAAAATGCGCGCACACACACACACACACATTTAGTGAGACGCGGCTAGAGGTTTCGAAACCGCAACAGTTCGTTTGGCGCCGCGCGCGGGTTCAAATACTCGACATTTTCTTGTTTTTTATTCCTTTTTTTGTATCTCTCTCTCTGCCGGCGGCAGAGGTTTCACACGCAGAGCGGAGCAAAGAAGGGGTGGGTCTCTGCAGGAGCGAGAGAGAGAGAGAGAGAGAGAGAGAGAGAGAGAGAGAGAGAGAGAGAGAGAGAGAGAGAGAGAGGAGGAGGTCGGAGGGAGGTGCGGCGGCCAGGAGCCGAGGTCACCTTACTGCTGCGGGCTGCCGGTGGTGTTGGTTGGTGAACGAGGCGCTTGTTTCTGCCGGACATACGCACACACACACACACACACACACACACATACACACTCACGGACACATACACAGCAGCTCCAGCTCCAGCAAAAGCCGAGGCCGGGGCGGCCGGACAAACACCCGGGAAGCCTGCAATTAGCCAATCACAGCCGACGCCCCGCGGCCCCCCGTCGAGAGGCGGTGCCGTGCCGTCGGCCTGCTGCCGCCCGGCTGCGCAGATCTCGTTCGAGATCTCGTTCCGTCTCTCTCACACCGCGTTCGATTGCACGGCGGCGAATGTCAGCGTCGCTCGTCCCGTCCAGTGACGCCGCCGCGCCCTCTGACGCAGGGTGCGGGCGACACACACACACACACACACGCTCACACACACACACACACACACAGAGTACGGCCTTGCATAACGACTTCCCTCTCTCACAGAAGGAGAAAAATTACCCGACTGCTCTTGGGTATCAACGTGTGTCCGTATTCGATGTATGGCGACGCCTTCGTACCCTCGGGACTCCCTCTCTCCTTCTCTCTCTCTCTCTCTCTCTCTCTCTCTCTCTCTCTCTCTCTCTCTCTCTCTCTCTCTGCAGCCGAGTGGTCAGTACGTGATGCACCACCGACTGCGACGACAGACAAAACAAAGGCCAACTACGGAACACCGGCGGCCCAAGGTGCCTCCTTGGCCCCTAGATGAGCACGCCGAGAGAGAGAGAGAGAGAGAGAGAGAGAGAGAGAGAGAGAGAGAGAGAGAGGGGGGGGGGGGGGGTGGGGAAGGGTACGACGGGCACGCCGCCGCCGCCGCCATGGCTGCTGCCGGGCCCAAAAGCGCCGTGAGCAGCGAGCTCTCGGGGCTCTACTCCGGTGACGGCGGGGAATGGGAAGGGCGGGAGGAGGAGGAGGAGGAGGAGGAGGAGGAGGAGGAGGAGGAGGAGGAGGAGGAGGTGAGGCGTCCGCGATGGAATGTCCGTCCGTCCGCGCGCGGCCCGGTCGGCCCGGAGGCCCCCGCCGCGCCGCGCCCCGCCGCGCGGCGCCACGCCCTGGGCAGCCCCCGGCTCCGACCTCCGGTCCGAGCCGCCAGCCTGGCTGGGTAGGCAGTCCCGCCACACACACGCGTGCTGCGGGCCGTGCCGCTGCCTACCCGGCCGGCGCCTGCAGAGGTGACGCACCTCGCGGCCGGTCCACCGCCTCTGCTGTTTCTTTTTTCTAATTCCTTTTATTTATTTTTTATTTTTTTTTTTGGGGTGTTACATGATCAGCGATCGGCCCCTCGCGCTGATCCCGCGGAGTGCAGAAGTGCGGCGGCACCGGTTGGCCAATCACGGTGCGGGCCGAGTGCCGACGCCTCGACCGACGCCGACGGGGCGACACACAGCAGCCGACGTGCGGTCGACACATAGCGACATGAGGCGGATCGAAAAAGGCGCCCCCAGCTCAGCTCGGCCCGACGGCAAACGGCAACCCGGTCGATCCATCAGCAGCACCGCCGCAGCTGCCACACCTGCCGCACCTGCCGCAGCTGCCGCGCGCCGATCCGTCACCCTCTTAGCGCCCCAGATTCACACCTAGACAAGACGGCCTCAGACCGGCCTCACACCGGCTGATACATCAATATATTTCAAATCTCCCGCGCGCGAGCGAGCCCGGCGTGCCGCGGCTGCTGATTGGTCGGCAGCCGCCAGCCATGCAGTATCGCTCGACATCGTTCCCACGCGGGGGGGATCCGGGAGCAGGACAGACTCTTGTGTCATCGAACCGTCAATTTTTCGACGAGAAAAAAAAAACAATTTAAAAAATCCGTAGCGAGCGCACGGTGCTTCCGAACGCGCATTCGAGATTTAATTCTTTTTTCTATTCGGCGAAAAAGCAGAAAATATTTTAGGGGAAAAAATGTCGCTTCTTCTTTTTACTACCGACGCATTCTTTTTCCATTTTTTTTTCTTTTTTGGCCGGCGGCGACAAGGAGGAGGAGGAGGAGGCGGAGGCGGAGGAGGCCCCGCCGTATCGTGGGAGTCTCTCTACAACAAAGCTGAGCAGCCACATGTGTGCCGAGAGCGAGAGTGCGTGTGTGTGTGCGTGTGTGTGTGTGCGTGCAGCGCCGCAAGACTTCCTAGAAGCTGCCAATAATCCCGCTGCCTCCGGATCACACTCTGCATATAAGCTGCTCACTTTGTCGTCACCCTGAGTAATATCCCTTGCACCTGCCGTGGCGTGGCGTGGCGGGCTAGCAGGTTGGCAACGCCGGGCCTGGGACCCTGGCCGGGGGGGGGGGGGGACCCCCCGGGGACCCCCCGGGACCCCCCGGGGACCGGCCGCACCGGCGCCAGCGGGGTCACTAATGAGGTGTGAGCAGAACCGATATCTCATACAGCACCGCAGGCACCGCAGCACACGGCTGGGCTGCGCTGTACAAATGGCACCCCCTCCCCACCTCTGGCGCCTGCAGCGCCACCCCTCCACACACACACACACACACACACACACACACACACACACACACACGCACATCCCGGCGCGAATCGAGCGGCGGAGCAAAAGAAGAGGATCATGATCGAGGACGGCGTCGGTCGCGGAGGTCGAGGGGGCCCGCCGGGGGGGCAGAGAGGCGAGGCCCGCCCGGGACGGCGGCGGTCCAACAACCTCAACACGCTCTCCGGCGCGGCGGCGGGGGATAAAAAACACAGGCGCCGCCACCGCCACCACCACCGGAGCAGAGACCGCGCACAAAAATGGGCGGCAGGGGCGGGCAGCAGCGTCTACAGCCACACCAAAGAAACGGGCGTAGCGCACAGCTCTGGGCGGCGCGCTCATGTTCACGCTTGTCGCGTGGAAATAAATGGCGATGACGGAGAGGGAGACAGAGAGAGAGAGAGAGAGAGGGACGGAGGACGCGGGAGCGACAAGGACCGCCGAGCCGCAGCCGGTACGCGCCGGCGGCAGAGCCGGGCTCTCTGGAAGCTTTTTATATTCATTCCGTTTCCGCCGTTTGCGGCTTGGAGTAGACGCCGCGCTGCCGCTGCCGCTGCCGCTGCCCCCCAACGGTATGCGTAGAGAAATGTGGCGCGGGGGAGCGGGGCGGGGCGGCGGGGGGACGAGCCGCGCCGCTGCGTGTCGCCGCACTCGAAACCTCCCGCGGCCCCCGCCGAGGAGTGCGTGTGTGTGTGTGTGTGATCACACACGGTCACACACACACACACACCCCTCACGCCCCCCGGCCTGGCGCATGTCCGGGTCCACACAGCCGCCGCCGGCGGGCGCCTCACAGCGTCCGTCCTGACGGCGTCCTGGTGGCGTCCCGACGGCGTCCCCCGCCTCGGCGTCCGCCTCTGTTGACGTTCCCACACGGCGGCCACTCCATTCGGGCCGCGACGCCGAGCGCACACAACCCTCAGGCACACCACCCCGGCCGTCCATCACACTTCAGGGGGCGTGAGAGGACGACGTCGGCGACGAGGACGCGGACCCCTGCCCGTCGTCCCCCGCCCCTGCCCGTCGTACGTTACTGCGCTACTCCCGGGGGCCGGGCTGTATATTTTACACGAGGGGCGACGACGAACCGTCCACGCCGGCATCGCATCGCGCCGGGTACAACATCTCATTTCAGGGCTTCTCCCCCCCCCCCCTCTCTCTCTCTCTCTCTCTCTCTCTCTCTCTCTCTCTCTCTCTCTCTCTCCCGCACGCTGCTGACCGCCTTCTGATGACGGCACCCCGTGAAATATCACAGCTCACCTTTACGCCCGGCCGCCGTCCGCCGCCGGCCGCCCCGCCAGAGAGTGCCCTGCCCTACGGCACACTACTGCCACCCATTACCTTCGGGGTAATCTCCGTGTGTGTGTGTGTGTGTGTGTGTGTGTGTGTGTGTGTGTGTGCACTGGATCATGCCAACTCCAGGCACGCCCCCATAAATTCCACGACTACGCGTGTGCTCCAGTCCTAAATAAAGAAATTTTAGTTTCCGAAGTAGGATAAGTTAAGTACGAAGTTATGTACGAATGAGGAAACTGGGGCTGCCGCCATTATCCTTGGCATTTTCGACGTCCTGCTCGCTCGCTCGCACCGCGCCGCTTTGTGGATCAAGTGCTCTCTCTTTCTCTCTCGCTGGCGCCTCCCCTACACGTCTCCCCCCGCCTCACTCGCACCACCCCGCGGACAAAGTGTAATGTAATAACGTGCATTTCGCCCGGCGGCGGCGGCGCGCAGGTAGATAGAGCGAGACAGAAAAAGAGGTGCATCAAGAAAGCATAGAGAGGTAAAAAAAATGAAATGCCGTGGCGTGGTGTAATACGAAATAGATGGGAGGACACGACGAGGGCGGGGCGATGCAACTGGATCGCCAGAACCAACTGGCGCTGCCGACGCTTTTTAACACTCGACACGCGTCCGCACGGCCGGCATATTCTCTAGCGTTCCCTAGCATTCCATGCGCCGAGATCAGCGCTGCTGCCTGCGGCCCCCGCCCCGCCCCTGTGCGCCCGCATCGCACAGGACCTCACAGGACCGAGAGGTTCCCAGCCTCCCTCCCGCCTGCCCACCGCCTGCCCGCCACCTGCCCGCCGCCCCGCCCCGACCCACGCGCCGGTTTCCGCCCGGAGCACGGAGGGAGGGAGGGAGGGAGGGAGGGAGGGAGGGAGGGAGGGAGGGAGGGAGGGAGGGAGGGAGGCGAGGACCAAAAAGGGACCTCCTCCTCCTCCTCCCAAGGACCTCAAGGAGGGACGAGGGACACCCTATACCCCTGCCGGCGGCGTAGCTACAGGCCGGCGGCAGCACAAGTGAGGGCGAGGGTCATACCCAGCCAGCGGGCGCAGTGACAGGCCGCCAGGCCGCAGGACCTCCAGGACCCCGCCGCAGGACCGCGGCTCCGCGGAGGCCATACAGAGACTGACCACTACTGCAAGGCCCCGCAGGGGCGTCTCACGGGGATCCAGTGACTCACACACACACACACACACACACGGTGTCAGCAAACCACATCCTCACAACAACAACAACAACACCGCCAAATAATGAACTCGCCCCTCATTATCCCAGCAAAAGCATTTAATGCTTAGTATACACTTTTAACCAACCCATTTAAAAAAAAAAAATAAATGGAAACCCGTATTATTAGTCGGCTTCCGCCGGGATTCGAACCCGCGACGCGCCTCATCGTCTTCTTCCAATCATTATGCGGGCGCGCGTCTCCGTGCCGATCCAGCGGCGGCCGCCGTGAACAACATCTCCGCACGGCCGCTGTGCCGCACGCCGGTGTGTGGGGGAGCCGTCTCGTTGCCACGGCAACCGGCAGCCCTGCACCTTGATCCGCCCCCTCCCCCCCCCCCCCCCCCCCCTCCTTCTCCCTTTCCGCCCACGCCTGGAGGAGGACCTCCGCGCGCGGCAGCATCCTCGCTCCAATTTTATATTCCATTCCTCTTCTCTCTCTCTCTCTCTCTCTCTCTCTCTCTCTCTCTCTCTCTCTCTCTCTCTCTCTCTCTCTCTCTCTCTCTCTCCTCTCTCTCTCGCTCCCCCGCATAAGGGTCGCCACACCCGTTGGCCGCGGCGTATAGGCCAACCCGGCCAGCGGTACCGCACCGCACCTCAGGAGAGACAGAGACAATAACGAGAAGCGAACGAATCACAATTACAGACGGACGAGGGAGAGAGAGAGAGAGAGACAGAGAGAGAAAGAGAGAACAATACGGAAAAAAGGAAAACGAGGGTAAAAAGAGAGGCGGGCGCGGCTGAGCGGCTGGAGCGGCCGGCCATGAGGGCCATGAGACTGCGCCGCTGGGATCCTCCATGGGCGGGCCGCTGCACTTTGTCACAATCACCGGTAGGCAACCCCTCCTCCTCCTCCTCCTCCTCCTCCTCCTCCTGGATGCCATGAACCATGAATAATGGACGCGCGGCCGTCTGTCCGGCCGCTCGCCACGACGGTCAGTCAGTGTACTGTACCACTGCAGTTTTGGTCAGGAGTCATCACAAACAATCAGCGAGTATCACAATCAGCACTGACTGCGGGTGCACTGACTGCGGGCCCGCACACACACACACACACACACACACACACACACACACACACAACCGGCCCGCGGAGACTTGAACGCACGAGCGGCAGCAGAGCGCACACCCCGCCACACCCACCATCCCACTGATCTGCACAGACTCTTCATTTACCTCCCCCCGTTATTGTAAAGGAACAATAGCAATTAGTGCAATATACAAAAATTAAAAAAAAAGAAAGGCTTGAGCCGCGGCAATTTTTCGCAATCAGTCAGTGCGATTGTGCGAGTCGACACAACCAGCCACCCCTTCCTTGTGACAGGATATACGGTGTACGGCCGCTCTTCTCAAGGGCTCGCCGCCGATGACGGATCGACACACACACACACACACACACACACACACACACACACACGCACACACACGCATGCCC